>JAWNZC010000193.1:722500-1147425 GCA_035771165.1 Paragorgia papillata | reverse complement strand
GCAAAATCGGCAAATGGCCCAACAATTTTGTTGCAAAGTGTGTCTGGAAAATGACGAGTTTATGATTTTTTTCAATATATCTCAGACTTTTTATAACTTTTGTAACATTGCAAAATATATACAGTTTAATAAAAGAGCCCCCATTCTCTGCTCTCCCCTTACCCCCTCAATGGGGAAGTGGGATATACTGGAGCAGAGTCTCTGCAGAGTTCCCACCCGCACCGGTACCACCCGCACGAGAGAGCTCTATTTATTTTTACATATTTCACCAAACATTCTCATACCCCACAAACAATTTGCTTGTTCATTCATGTTGGAGCGTATTTATGTCATTTTCGAGGCAAAACATGCCGCCAGAATCGCCGGCCCCAAATTGTTTTTTTTCTCTCGATTTTGTTTAATTCGTCATTTTCAGACAATCCTGGATCAAAAGTGCTTGGGACCACTTTGCGAAAATCGGCAAAATCGGCAAACATGGGCCCAACAAATTTTTGTGCAAGATTGTCCTGAAAATGACGAGTTTATGATTTTTCAATTAAAACACAGCTTTTTAAACTTTGTTAACATTGCAAAATATATACAGTTTAATATAATTAAAGAGCCCCCATCTACTGCTTCCCCCTTACCACCCTCCAATGGGGAAGGGATCACCTGGAGCCAGAGTCTTCTGCAGAGTATTCCCACCCGCGACCGGTTAAACCCACCCGGCACGAGAGCTCTATTTATATTTACATATTCACCAAACCCTTCTATACCCCACAAAACAATTTGTTGTTTCATGCGATGTGGGAGCGTATTTATGTCATTTTCGAGCAAACTGCGCAGAATCGCCGGCCCCAAATTGTTTTTTTCCCTTACGATTTTGTTTTAATTCGTCATTTTCAGACAATCCTTGGACAAAAGTGCTTGGGACACATTTTGCGAAAATCGGCAGAAAATCGGCAAACTGGCCCAACCAATTTTGTGCAAGATTTGGTCTGAAAAAGACGAGTTTATGATTTTTTCAATAAACACACAGCTTTTTAATCTTTGTAACATTGCCAAAATATATACCAGTTTTAAATAAAAGAAGCCCCCATACTCTGCTACCCCCTTACCCACCTCAATGGTGGAAAGGGATCTACTGGAGCAGAGTCTCTGCAGAGTTACCACCCCGCCGACCGGTACCACCCGCACGTAGAGAGCTCTATTTAATTTAACTTATTCACCAAACCTGTCTATACCCCACAAACAATTTGTTGTTCATGCATGTGGGGGAGCGTATATTTATGTCATTTTCGAGTCAAAACTCTGCGCAGAATCGCGCCCGGCCCCAAATTGTTTTTTTCTTCGATTTTGTTTAATTCGTCATTTTCAGACAATCCTGGACAAAAGTGCTTGGGGACACTTTGCGAAAATCGGCAAAAATCGGCAAACTGGCCCAACAATTTTGTGCAAGGATATGTCTGAAAATGACGAGTTTTATGATTTTTCAGATAAAACACAGCGTTTTTAACTTTGTGAACATTGCAAAATATATACAGTTTAATAATAAGAGCCCCCATCTCTGCTCCCCCTTACCTCCCTCAATGGGGAAGGGATCCACTGAGAGCAGAGTCTCTGATGCAGAGTTCCACAACCCGCCACCGGTACCACCCGCACGAGAGCTCTATTTAATTTAAAATATTCACACAAACCATTCTAATACCCCACAATAACAATTTGGTTTGTTCATGGCAAGTGTGGGGAGGCGTATTTATGTCATTTTCGAAGCAAACTGCGCAGAATCGTCCCGGCCCCAAATTGTTATATTTTTTTTTTTTTTTTTTTTTTTCTTCGATTTTTGGTTTTAAATATCGTCGTCATTTTTTCAAGACAAATCCCTGGACAAAAAAGTGCTTGGGACACTTTGCGAAAATCTGGCAAAAATCGGCAAACTGGCCCAACAATTTTGTGCAAGATTGTCTGAAAATGACGACGTTTTATGATTTCTTCAATAAAACACAGTCTTTTTAACTTTTGTAACATTGCAAGAATAAATATACGTGCAGTTTTAATTAAAAGAGACCCCCGATCTCTTCTCCCCCTGTACCCACCCCTCAATGGGGAATGGGGATCACCTGGAGCAGAGTCTCTGCAGAGTTCCCCACCCGCACCGGGTACCACCCGCACGAGAGCTTCTATTTAATTTTACATATTTCACTCAAACCTGAGTCTATAACAAACCCCACAAACAAAATTTGTATTTGTTCATAGCATGTGGGAGCGTATTTATGTCATTTTCGAGCAAACTGGCGCGAGAAATCAGCCGGCACCCACAAAATTGTTTTTTTCTTCGATTCTTGTTTTAATTCGTCATTTTCAGACAAATTTTCCCCTTGGGGGGAAAAAAAAAAAACAAAAGTGCTTGGGACACTTTGCGAAAATCGGCAAAATCCGGCAAAACTGGCCCAACAAATTTTGTGCAAAGATTGTCTGAAAATGACGAGTTTATGATTTTTTCAATAAAACACAGCTTTTTTTTTTTTTTTTTAACTTGTGTAACATTGCAAAATATATACAGATTTAATAAAAGAGCCCCCATCTCTGCTCCCCCTTTACCCCCTCTAATGGGGAAGGGTATTCACTGGAGCAGAGCTCCTCTGCAGAGTTTTTCCCACTCCCCGCAATCCGGAACCAACCCCGCACGAGAGCTCTAATTATTAATATTACATATTCACCAAACCTTCTATACCCCACAAACAATTTGTGTTGTTCATCAGCCATGTGGGAGCGTATTGTATGTTCATTTTCGAGCTAAAAACTGCGCAGAATCGCCTGGCCCCAAATTGTTTTTTTCTTCGATTTTGTTTAATTCGTCATTTTCAGACAATCCTGGACAAAATTTGTGCTTGGGATCACTTTGCGAAAATCGGCAAAAATCGTGCAAACTGGTCCCTAAACAATTTTTGTGCAAGATATGTCTGAAAATGACGAGTTTATGATTTTTTTTTGTTTTTACTCAATAAAACACAAGCTTTTTAACTTTGTAACATTGCAAAAATATATTACAGTTTAATATAAAGAGCCCCCATCCTCTGCTCCCCCCCCTTACCCCTCTCAATGGGGAAGGGATCACTGGAGCAGGTAGTCTCTGCAGAGTTTTCCCCCACCCGCCACCGGTTACCTACCCGCACGAGAGCTCTATTTAATTTACATATTCACCAAACCTTCTTATACCCCACAATACAATTTGGTTTGTTCATAGCATGTGGGAGGCCGTATTAATGTCATTTTCGAGCAAAACTGCGCAGTAATCGCCGGCCCCAAATTGTTTTTTTCTTCGATTTTGTTTAATTCGTCATTTTTCAGACACTATCCTGGACAAAAGTGCTTGGGAACACTTTGCCGAAAATCGGCAAAAATCGGGCAAAAACTGGTTCCCAACAATTTCTGTGCAAGGATTGTCTGAAAAATGACGAGTTTAATGATTTTTCAATAAAACACATGCTTTTTAACTTTGTAAACATTGCACAAAATATATACAGTTTAATAAAAGAGCCCCATCTCTGCTCCCCCTTACCACCCTCAATGGGGTAAGGGGGATCACTGGAGCAGAGTCTCTGGCAAGAGTTCACCACCCGCACCTGGTACCACCCGCACGAGAGCTCTATTTAATTTACATATTCCACCAAACCTTCTATTACCCCACAAACAAATTTGTTGTTCATTGCATGTGGGAGCGTATTTATGTCAATTTTCCGAGCAATACACTGCGCAGAATCGCCGGCCTCCAAATTGTTTTTGGTTTTTCCTTCGATTTTGTTTAATTCGTCATTTTCAGAAGACAATCCTTGGACAAAAGTGGCTTGGGACACTCTGCGAAAAATCGGCAAAATCGGCAAAACTGCACTGCCACAACAATTTTGTGCAAGATTGTCTGAAAATGACGATGTTTTATGTATGATTTTCAATAAAACAACAGCTTTTTAACTTGTGTTTAACATTGCAAAATATATAACAGTTTTTAATAAAAGAGCCCCCATCTCTGCTCCACCCCTTACCCCCATCAATGGGGAAGGGATCACTGGAGCAGAGTCTCTGCAGAGTTCCCACCCGCACCGGTAACCACCCCCACGAGAGTCTCTATTTTAATTTACATATTCCACCAAACCTTCTATACCCCACAAACAATTTTATGTTGTGTTCATGCCATGTGGTGAGCGTATATTTATGTCATTTTCGAGCAAACTGAACAGCGCAGAATCGGCCGGGCCCTCAAATTGTTTTTTTTTTTCTTCGATTTTTGTTTTTAATTCCGCGTCATTTTCCCCCCCCCAAGACAATCCTGGAACGAAAAGTGGCTTGGGACCCCCCAAACTTTTGCGAAAATCGGCAAAATCGGCAAACTGGCCCATACTAATTTTTGTGCAAGATTGTCTGGAAAATGACGTGTTTATGATTTTTCAATAAAACACGAGCTTTTTAACTTGTGTAACATTTGGCCAAAAAATATATACATGTTTAATAAAAAGAATGCCTCCCATCTCCTGCTCTCCCCTTTTACCTCCCTCAAATGGGACAGGGTTATCACTGGAGCAGGAAGTCTCTGCAGAGTTCCAACCCGCACCGGTACCACCCGCACAGAGAGCTCTATTTAATTTTACATATTCACCAAAACCTTCTATACCCACCCACAAACAATTTGTTTGTTTCATTGCATGTGGGAGCCGTATTGTAATGTCATTTTCCGAGCAAACTGGCGCCAGAAACTCGCCGGCCCCAAATTGTTTTTTTTCTTTTTTCTCGATTTTGTTTAAAATATTCGTCCATTTTCAGACAATTCCTGGACAAAAGTGCTTTGGGACACTTTGCGAAAATCGGCAAATCGGCAAACTGGCCCAAACATTTTTGTTGCAAGATAGGGGGGGGGTTTTTTTTTTTTTTTTCCCCCCCCCCCCCTGAAAATTGGGACGAAGTTTTATTGATTTTTCAATAAAACACAGCTATTTTAACTTTGTATTGCCACATTGACAACCAAAATATATACAGTTTAATAAAATGAGCCCCCATCTCTGCTCCCCCTTACCCCCTCAATGGGGAAGGGATCACTGGAGCAGAGTCTCTGCAGAGTTCCCACCCGCACCGGTACCACCCGCACGAGAGCTCTATTTAATTTACATATTCACCAAACCTTCTATACCCCACAAACAATGTGTTGTTCATGCATGTGGGAGCGTATTTATGTCATTTTCGAGCAAACTGCGCAGAATCGCCGGCCCCAAATTGTTTTTTTCTTCGATTTTGTTTAATTCGTCATTTTCAGACAATCCTGGACAAAAAGTGCTTGGGACACTTTGCGAAAATCGGCAAAAATCGGCAAACTGGCCCAACAATTTTGTGCAAGATTGTCTGAAAATGACGAGTTTTATGATTTTTCAATAAAACACAGCTTTTTAAACTTTGTAACATTGCAAAATATATACAGTTTAATAAAAGAGCCCCCATCTCTGCTCCCCCTTACCCCCTCAATGGGGAAGGGATCACTGGAGCAGAGTCTCTGCAGAGTTTCCCACCCGCACCGGTACCACCCGCACGAGAGCTCTATTTAATTTACATATTCACCAAACCTTCTATACCCACAAACAATTTGTTGTTCATTGCATGTTGGGAGCGTATTTTATGTCATTTTCGAGCAAACTGCGCAGAATCGCCGGCCCCAAATTTGTTTTTTTCTTCGATTTTGTTTAATTCGTCATTTTCAGACAATCCTGGACAAAAGTGCTTGGGACACTTTGCGAAAATCGGCAAAATCGGCAAACTGGCCCAACAATTTTGTGCAAGATTGTCTGAAAATGACGAGTTTATGATTTTTCAATAAAACACAAGCTTTTTAACTTTGTAACATTGCAAAATATATACAGTTTAATAAAAGAGCCCCCATCTCTGCTCCCCCTTACCCCCTCAATGGGGAAGGGATCACTGGAGCAGAGTCTCTGCAGAGTTCCCACCCGCACCTGGTACCCACCCGCACGAGAGCTCTATTTAATTTACATATTCACCAAACCTTCTATACCCCACAAACAATTTGTTGTTCATGCATGTGGGAGCGTATTTATGTCATTTTCGAGCAAACTGCGCAGAATCGCCGGCCCCAAATTGTTTTTTTCTTCGATTTTGTTTAATTCGTCATTTTCAGACAATCCTGGACAAAAAGTGCTTGGGACACTTTGCGAAAATCGGCAAAATCGGCAAACTGGCCCAACAATTTTGTGCAAGATTGTCTGAAAATGACGAGTTTATGATTTTTCAATAAAACACAAGCTTTTTAACTTTGTAACATTGCAAAATATATACAGTTTAATAAAAGAGCCCCCCATCTCTGCTCCCCCTTACCCCCTCAATGGGGAAGGGATCACTGGAGCAGAGTCTCTGCAGAGTTCCCACCCCGCACCGGTACCACCCGCACGAGAGCTCTATTTAATTTACATATTCACCAAACCTTCTATACCCCACAAACAATTTGTTGTTCATGCATGTGGGAGCGTATTTATGTCATTTTCGAGCAAACTGCGCAGAAATCGCCGGCCCCAAATTGTTTTTTTCTTCGATTTTTGTTTAATTTCGTCATTTTCAGGACAATCCTGGACAAAAGTGCTTGGGACAACTTTGCGAAAATCGGCAAAATCGGCAAACTGGCCCAACAATTTTGTGCAAGATTGTCTGAAAATGACGAGTTTATGATTTTTCAATAAAACACAGCTTTTTAACTTTGTAACATTGCAAAATATATACAGTTTAATAAAAGAGCCCCCATCTCTGCTCCCCCTTACCCCCTCAATGGGGAAGGGATCACTGGAGCAGAGTCTCTGCAGAGTTCCCACCCGCACCGGTACCACCCGCACGAGAGCTCTATTTAATTTACATATTCACCAAAAACCTTCTATACCCCACAAACAATTTGTTGTTCATGCATGTGGGAGCGTATTTATGTCATTTTCGAGCAAACTGCGCAGAATCGCCGGCCCCAAATTGTTTTTTTTCTTCGATTTTGTTTAATTCGTCATTTTCAGTACAATCCTGGACAAAAGTGCTTGGGACACTTTGCGAAAATCGGCAAAATCGGCAAACTGGCCCAACAATTTTGTGCAAGATTGTCTGAAAATGACGAGTTTATGATTTTTCAATAAAACACAGCTTTTTAACTTTGTAACATTGCAAAATATATACAGTTTAATAAAAGAGCCCCCATCTCTGCTCCCCCTTACCCCCTCAATGGGGAAGGGATCACTGGAGCAGAGTCTCTGCAGAGTTCCCACCCGCACCGGTACCACCCGCACGAGAGCTCTATTTAATTTACATATTCACCAAACCTTCTATACCCCACAAACAATTTGTTGTTCATGCATGTGGGGAGCGTATTTATGTCATTTTCGAGCAAACTGCGCAGAATCGCCGGCCCCAAATTGTTTTTTTCTTCGATTTTGTTTAATTCGTCATTTTTCAGACAATCCTGGACAAAAGTGCTTGGGACACTTTGCGAAAATCGGCAAAATCGGCAAACTGGCCCAACAATTTTGTGCAAGATTGTCTGAAAATGACGAGTTTATGATTTTTCAATAAAACACAGCTTTTTAACTTTGTAACATTGCAAAATATATACAGTTTAATAAAAAGAGCCCCCATCTCTGCTCCCCCTTACCCCCTCAATGGGGAAGGGATCACTGGAGCAGAGTCTCTGCAGAGTTCCCACCCGCACCGGTACCACCCGCACGAGAGCTCTATTTAATTTACATATTCACCAAACCTTCTATACCCCCACAAACAATTTGTTGTTCATGCATGTGGGAGCGTTATTTATGTCATTTTCGAGCAAACTGCGCAGGAATCGCCGGCCCCAAATTGTTTTTTTCTTTCGATTTTGTTTAATTCGTCATTTTCAGACAATCCTGGACAAAAGTGCTTGGGACACTTTGCGAAAATCGGCAAAATCGGCAAACTGGCCCAACAATTTTGTGCAAGATTGTCTGAAAATGACGGAGTTTATGATTTTTCAATAAAACACAGCTTTTTAACTTTGTAACATTGCAAAATATATACAGTTTAATAAAAGAGCCCCCATCTCTGCTCCCCCTTACCCCCTCAATGGGGAAGGGATCACTGGAGCAGAGTCTCTGCAGAGTTCCCACCCGCACGGTACCACCCGCACGAGAGCTCTATTTAATTTACATATTCACCAAACCTTCTATACCCCACAAACAATTTGTTGTTCATGCATGTGGGAGCGTATTTATGTCATTTTCGAGCAAACTGCGCAGAATCGCCGGCCCCAAATTGTTTTTTTCTTCGATTTTGTTTAATTCGTCATTTTCAGACAATCCTGGACAAAAGTGCTTGGGACACTTTGCGAAAATCGGCAAAATCGGCAAACTGGCCCAACAATTTTGTGCAAGATTGTCTGAAAATGACGAGTTTATGATTTTTCAATAAAACACAGCTTTTTAACTTTGTAACATTGCAAAATATATATACAGTTTAATAAAAGAGCCCCCATCTCTGCTCCCCCTTACCCCCTCAATGGGGAAGGGATCACTGGAGCAGAGTCTCTGCAGAGTTCCCACCCGCACCGGTACCACCGCACGAGAGCTCTATTTAATTTACATATTCACCAAACCTTCTATACCCCACAAACAATTTGTTGTTCATGGCATGTGGGAGCGTATTTATGTCATTTTCGAGCAAACTGCGAAGAATCGCCGGCCCCAAATTGTTTTTTTCTTCGATTTTGTTTTAATTCGTCATTTTCAGACAATCCTGGACAAAAGTGCTTGGGACACTTTGCGAAAATCGGCAAAATCGGCAAACTGGCCCAACAATTTTGTGCAAGATTGTCCTGAAAATGACGAGTTTTATGATTTTTCAATAAAACACAGCTTTTTTAACTTTGTAACATTGCAAAATATATACAGTTTTAATAAAAGAGCCCCCATCTCTGCTCCCCCTTACCCCCTCAATGGGGAAGGGATCACTGGTAGCAGAGTCTCTGCAGAGTTCCCACCCGCACCGGTACCACCCGCACGAGAGCTCTATTTAATTTACATATTCACCAAACCTTCTATACCCCACAAACAATTTGTTGTTCATGCATGTGGGAGCGTATTTATGTCATTTTCGAGCAAAAACTGCGCAGAATCGCCGGCCCCAAATTGTTTTTTTCTTCGATTTTGTTTAATTCGTCATTTTCAGACAATCCTGGACAAAAGTGCTTGGGGACACTTTGCGAAAATCGGGCAAAATCGGCAAACTGGCCCAACAATTTTGTGCAAGATTGTCTGAAAATGACGAGTTTATGATTTTTCAATAAAAACACAGCTTTTTAACTTTGTAACATTGCAAAATATATACAGTTTAATAAAAGAGCCCCCATCTCTGCTCCCCCTTACCCCCTCAATGGGGAAGGGATCACTGGAGCAGAGTCTCTGCAGAGTTCCCACCCGCACCGGTACCACCCGCACGAGAGCTCTATTTAATTTACATATTCACCAAACCTTCTATACCCCACAAACAATTTGTTGTTCATGCATGTGGGAGCGTATATTATGTCATTTTCGAGCAAACTGCGCAGAATCGCCGGCCCCAAATTGTTTTTTTCTTCGATTTTGTTTAATTCGTCATTTTCAGACAATCCTGGACAAAAGTGCTTGGGACACTTTGCGAAAATCGGCAAAATCGGCAAACTGGCCCAACAATTTTGTGCAAGATTGTCTGAAAATGACGAGTTTATGATTTTTCAATAAAACACAGCTTTTTAACTTTGTAACATTGCAAAATATATACAGTTTAATAAAAGAGCCCCCATCTCTGCTCCCCCTTACCCCCTCAATGGGGAAGGGATCACTGGAGCAGAGTCTCTGCAGAGTTCCCACCCGCACCGGTACCACCCGCACGAGAGCTCTATTTAATTTACATATTCACCAAACCTTCTATACCCCACAAACAATTTGTTGTTCATGCATGTGGGAGCGTATTTATGTCATTTTCGAGCAAATCTGCGCAGAATCGCCGGCCCCAAATTGTTTTTTTCTTCGATTTTGTTTAATTCGTCATTTTCAGACAATCCTGGACAAAAGTGCTTGGGACACTTTGCGAAAAATCGGCAAAATCGGCAAACTGGCCCAACAATTTTGTGCAAGATTGTCTGAAAATGACGAGTTTATGATTTTTCAATAAAACACAGCTTTTTAACTTTGTAACATTGCAAAATATATACAGTTTAATAAAAAGAGCCCCCATCTCTGCTCCCCCTTACCCCCTCAATGGGGAAGGGATCCACTGGAGCAGAGTCTCTGCAGAAGTTCCCACCCGCACCGGTACCACCCGCACGAGAGCTCTATTTTAATTTACATATTCACCAAACCTTCTATACCCCACAAACAATTTGTTGTTCATGCATGTGGGAGCGTATTTATGTCATTTTCGAGCAAACTGCGCAGAATCCGCCGGCCCCAAATTGTTTTTTTCTTCGATTTTGTTTAATTCGTCATTTTCAGACCAATCCTGAACAAAAGTGCTTGGGACACTTTGCGAAAATCGGCAAAATCGGCAAACTGGCCCAACAATTTTGTGCAAGATTGTCTGAAAATGACGAGTTTATGATTTTTCAATAAAACACAGCTTTTTAACTTTGTAACATTGCAAAATATATACAGTTTAATAAAAGAGCCCCCCATCTCTGCTCCCCCTTACCCCCTCAATGGGGAAGGGATCACTGGTAGCAGAGTCTCTGCAGACGTTCCCACCCGCACCGGTACCACCCGCACGAGAGCTCTATTTAATTTACATATTCACCAAACCTTCTATACCCACAAACAATTTGTTGTTTTCATGCATGTGGGAGCGTATTTATGTCATTTTCGAGCAAACTGCGCAGAATCGCCGGCCCCAAATTGTTTTTTTTCTTCGATTTTGTTTAATTCGTCATTTTCAGACAATCCTGGACAAAAGTGCTTGGGACACTTTGCGAAAATCGGCAAAATCGGCAAACTGGCCCAACAATTTTGTGCAAGATTGTCTGAAAATGACGAGTTTATGATTTTTCAATAAAACACAAGCTTTTTAACTTTGTAACATTGCAAAATATATACAGTTAAATAAAAGAGCCCCCCATTCTCTGCTCCCCCTTACCCCCTCAATGGGGAAGGGATCACTGGAGCAGAGTCTCTGCAGAGTTCCCACCCGCACCGGTACCACCCGCACGAGAGCTCTATTTAATTTACATATTCACCAAACCTTCTATAACCCCACAAAACAATTTGTTTGTTTCATGCATGTGGGAGCGTTTTTATGTCATTTTCGAGCAAACTGCGCAGAATCGCCGGCCCCAAATTGTTTTTTTCTTCGATTTTGTTTAATTCGTCATTTTCAGACAATCCTGGACAAAAGTGCTTGGGACACTTTGCGAAAATCGGCAAAATCGGCAAAACTGGCCCAACAATTTTGTGCAAGATTGTCTGAAAATGACGAGTTTATGATTTTTCATAAAACACAGCTTTTTAACTTTGTAACATTGCAAAATATATACAGTTTAATAAAAGAGCCCCCATCTCTGCTCCCCCTTACCCCCTCAATGGGGAAGGGATCACTGGAGCAGAGTCTCTGCAGAGTTCCCACCCGCACCAGGTACCACCCGCACGAGAGCTCTATTTAATTTACATATTCACCAAACCTTCTATACCCCACAAACAATTTGTTGTTCATGCATGTGGGAGCGTATTTATGTCATTTTCGAGCAAACTGCGCAGAATCGCCGGCCCCAAATTGTTTTTTTTCTTCGATTTTGTTTAATTCGTCATTTTCAGACAATCCTGGACAAAAGTGCTTGGGGACACTTTGCGAAAATCGGCAAAATCGGCAAACTGGCCCAAACAATTTTGTGCAAGATTGTCTGAAAATGACGAGTTTATGATTTTTCATAAAACACAGCTTTTTAACTTTGTAACATTGCAAAATATATACAGTTTAATAAAAGAGCCCCCATCTCTGCTCCCCCTTACCCCCTCAATGGGGAAGGGATCACTGGAGCAGAGTCTCTGCAGAGTTCCCACCCGCACCGGTACCACCCGCACGAGAGCTCTATTTAATTTACATATTCACCAAACCTTCTATACCCCACAAACAATTTGTTGTTCATGCATGTGGGAGCGTATTTATGTCATTTTCGAGCAAACTGCGCAGAATCGCCGGCCCCAAATTGTTTTTTTCTTCGATTTTGTTTAATTCGTCATTTTCAGACAATCCTGGACAAAAGTGCTTGGGACACTTTGCGAAAATCGGCAAAATCGGCAAACTGGCCCAACAATTTTGTGCAAGATTGTCTGAAAATGACGAGTTTATGATTTTTCAATAAAACACAGCTTTTTAACTTTGTAACATTGCAAAATATATACAGTTTAATAAAAGAGCCCCCATCTCTGCTCCCCCTTACCCCCTCAATGGGGAAGGGATCACTGGAGCAGAGTCTCTGCAGAGTTCCCACCCGCACCGGTACCACCCGCACGAGAGCTCTATTTAATTTACATATTCACCAAACCTTCTATACCCCACAAACAATTTGTTGTTCATGCATGTGGGAGCGTATTTATGTCATTTTCGAGCAAACTGCGCAGAATCGCCGGCCCCAAATTGTTTTTTTCTTCGATTTTGTTTAATTCGTCATTTTCAGACAATCCTGGACAAAAGTGCTTGGGGACACTTTGCGAAAATCGGCAAAATCGGCAAACTGGCCCAACAATTTTGTGCAAGATTGTCTGAAAATGACGAGTTTATGATTTTTCAATAAAACACAGCTTTTTAACTTTGTAACATTGCAAAATATATACAGTTTAATAAAAGAGCCCCCATCTCTGCTCCCCTTACCCCCTCAATGGGGAAGGGATCACTGGAGCAGAGTCTCTGCAGAGTTCCCACCCGCACCGGTACCACCCGCACGAGAGCTCTATTTAATTTACATATTCACCAAACCTTCTATACCCCACAAACAATTTGTTGTTCATGCATGTGGGAGCGTATTTATGTCATTTTCGAGCAAACTGCGCAGAATCGCCGGCCCCAAATTGTTTTTTTCTTCGATTTTGTTTAATTCGTCATTTTCAGACAATCCTGGACAAAAGTGCTTGGGACACTTTGCGAAAATCGGCAAAATCGGCAAACTGGCCCAACAATTTTGTGCAAGATTGTCTGAAAATGACGAGTTTATGATTTTTTCAATAAAACACAGCTTTTTAACTTTGTAACATTGCAAAATATATACAGTTTAATAAAAGAGCCCCCATCTCTGCTCCCCCTTACCCCCTCAATGGGGAAGGGATCACTGGAGCAGAGTCTCTGCAGAGTTCCCACCCGCACCGGTACCACACCCGCACGAGAGCTCTATTTAATTTACATATTCACCAAACCTTCTATACCCCACAAACAATTTGTTGTTCATGCATGTGGGAGCGTATTTATGTCATTTTCGAGCAAACTGCGCAGAATCGCCGGCCCCAAATTGTTTTTTTCTTCGATTTTGTTTAATTCGTCATTTTCAGACAATCCTGGACAAAAGTGCTTGGGACACTTTGCGAAAATCGGCAAAATCGGCAAACTGGCCCAACAATTTTTGTGCAAGATTGTCTGAAAAATGACGAGTTTATGATTTTTCAATAAAAACACAGCTTTTAACTTTGTAACATTGCAAAATATATACAGTTTAATAAAAGAGCCCCATCTCTGCTCCCCCTTACCCCCTCAATGGGGAAGGGATCACTGGAGCAGAGTCTCTGCAGAGTTCCCACCCGCACCGGTACCACCCCGCACGAGAGCTCTATTTAATTTTACATATTCACCAAACCTTCTATACCCCACAAACAATTTGTTGTTCATGCATGTGGGAGCGTATTTATGTCATTTTCGAGCAAACTGCGCAGAATCGCCGGCCCCAAATTGTTTTTTTCTTCGATTTTGTTTTAATTCGTCATTTTCAGACAATCCTGGACAAAAGTGCTTGGGACACTTTGCGAAAATCGGCAAAATCGGCAAACTGGCCCAACAATTTTGTGCAAGATTGTCTGAAAATGACGAGTTTATGATTTTTCAATAAAACACAGCTTTTTAACTTTGTAACATTGCAAAATATATACAGTTTAAATAAAAGAGCCCCCATCTCTGCTCCCCCTTACCCCCTCAATGGGGAAGGGATCACTGGAGCAGAGTCTCTGCAGAGTTCCCACCCGCACCGGTACCACCCGCACGAGAGCTCTATTTAATTTACATATTCACCAAACCTTCTATACCCCACAAACAATTTGTTGTTCATGCATGTGGGAGCGTATTTATGTCATTTTCGAGCAAACTGCGCAGAATCGCCGGCCCCTAAATTGTTTTTTTCTTCGATTTTGTTTAATTCGTCATTTTCAGACAATCCTGGACAAAAGTGCTTGGGACACTTTGCGAAAATCGGCAAAATCGGCAAACTGGCCCAACAATTTTGTGCAAGATTGTCTGAAAATGACGAGTTTATGATTTTTCAATAAAACACAGCTTTTTAAACTTTGTAACATTGCAAAATATATACAGTTTAATAAAAGAGCCCCCATCTCTGCTACCCCTTACCCCCTCAATGGGGAAGGGATCACTGGAGCAGAGTCTCTGCAGAGTTCCCACCCGCACCGGTACCACCCGCACGAGAGCTCTATTTAATTTACATATTCACCAAAACCTTCTATACCCCACAAACAATTTGTTGTTCATGCATGTGGGAGCGTATTTATGTCATTTTCGAGCAAACTGCGCAGAAATCGCCGGCCCCAAATTGTTTTTTTCTTCGATTTTGTTTAATTCGTCATTTTCAGACAATCCTGGACAAAAGTGCTTGGGACACTTTGCGAAAATCGGCCAAAATCGGCAAACTGGCCCAACAATTTTGTGCAAGATTGTCTGAAAATGACGAGTTTATGATTTTTCAATAAAACACAGCTTTTTAACTTTGTAACATTGCAAAATATATACAGTTTAATAAAAGAGCCCCCATCTCTGCTCCCCCTTACCCCCTCAATGGGGAAGGGATCACTGGAGCAGAGTCTCTGCAGAGTTCCCACCCGCACCGGTACCACCCGCACGAGAGCTCTATTTAATTTACATATTCACCAAACCTTCTATACCCCACAAACAATTTGTTGTTCATGCATGTGGGAGCGTATTTATGTCATTTTTCGAGCAAACTGCGCAGAATCGCCGGCCCCAAATTGTTTTTTTTCTTCGATTTTGTTTTAATTCGTCATTTTCAGACAATCCTGGACAAAAGTGCTTGGGAACACTTTGCGAAAATCGGCAAAATCGGCAAACTGGCCCAACAATTTTGTGCAAGATTGTCTGAAAATGACGAGTTTATGATTTTTCAATAAAACACAGCTTTTTAACTTTGTAACATTGCAAAATATATACAGTTTAATAAAAGAGCCCCCATCTCTGCTCCCCCTTACCCCCTCAATGGGGAAGGGATCACTGGAGCAGAGTCTCTGCAGAGTTCCCACCCGCACCGGTACCAACCCGCACGAGAGCTCTATTTAATTTACATATTCACCAAACCTTCTATACCCCACAACAATTTGTTGTTCATGCATGTGGGAGCGTATTTATGTCATTTTCGAGCAAACTGCGCAGAATCGCCGGCCCCAAATTGTTTTTTTCTTCGATTTTGTTTAATTCGTCATTTTCAGACAATCCTGGACAAAAGTGCTTGGGACACTTTGCGAAAATCGGCAAAATCGGCAAACTGGCCCAACAATTTTGTGCAAGATTGTCTGAAAATGACGAGTTTATGATTTTTTCAATAAAACACAGCTTTTTAAACTTTGTAAACATTGCAAAATATATACAGTTTAATAAAAGAGCCCCCATCTCTCTACCCCCCTTACCCCCTCAATGGGGAAGGGATCACTGGAGCAGAGTCTCTGCAGAGTTCCCACCCGCACCGGTACCACCCGCACGAGAGCTCTATTTTAATTTACATATTCACCAAACCTTCTATACCCCACAAACAATTTTGTTGTTCATGCATGTGGGAGCGTATTTATGTCATTTTCGAGCAAACTGCGCAGAATCGCCGGCCCCAAATTGTTTTTTTCTTCGATTTTGTTTAATTCGTCATTTTCAGACAATCCTGGACAAAAGTGCTTGGGACACTTTGCGAAAATCGGCAAAATCGGCAAACTGGCCCAACAATTTTGTGCAAGATTGTCTGAAATGACGAGTTTATGATTTTTTCAATAAAACACAGCTTTTTAACTTTGTAACATTGCAAAATATACAGTTTAATAAAAGAGCCCCCATCTCTGCTCCCCCTTACCCCCTCAATGGGGAAGGGATCACTGGAGCAGAGTCTCTGCAGAGTTCCCACCCGCACCGGTACCACCCGCACGAGAGCTCTATTTAATTTTACATATTCACCAAACCTTCTATACCCCACAAACAATTTGTTGTTCATGCATGTGGGAGCGTATTTATGTCATTTTCGAGCAAACTGCGCAGAATCGCCGGCCCCAAATTGTTTTTTTTCTTCGATTTTGTTTAATTCGTCATTTTCAGACAATCCTGGACAAAAGTGCTTGGGACACTTTGCGAAAAATCGGCAAAATCGGCAAACTGGCCCAACAATTTTGTGCAAGATTGTCTGAAAATGACGAGTTTATGATTTTTCAATAAAACACAGCTTTTTAACTTTGTAACATTGCAAAATATATACAGTTTAATAAAAGAGCCCCCATCTCTGCTCCCCCTTTACCCCCTCAATGGGGAAGGGATCACTGGAGCAGAGTCTCTGCAGAGTTCCCACCCGCACCGGTACCACCCGCACGAGAGCTCTATTTAATTTACATATTCACCAAACCTTCTATACCCCACAAACAATTTGTTGTTCATGCATGTGGGAGCGTATTTATGTCATTTTCGAGCAAACTGCGCAGAATCGCCGGCCCCAAATTGTTTTTTTCTTCGATTTTGTTTAATTCGTCATTTTCAGACAATCCTGGACAAAAGTGCTTGGGACACTTTGCGAAAATCGGCAAAATCGGCAAACTGGCCCAACAATTTTGTGCAAGATTGTCTGAAAATGACGAGTTTATGATTTTTCAATAAAACACAGCTTTTTAAACTTTGTAACATTGCAAAATATATACAGTTTAATAAAAGAGCCCCCATCTCTGCTCCCCCTTACCCCCTCAATGGGGAAGGGATCACTGGAGCAGAGTCTCTGCAGAGTTCCCACCCGCACCGGTACCACCCGCACGAGAGCTCTATTTAATTTACATATTCACCAAACCTTCTATACCCCACAAACAATTTGTTGTTCATGCATGTGGGAGCGTATTTATGTCATTTTCGAGCAAACTGGCGCAGAATCGCCGGCCCCAAATTGTTTTTTTCTTCGATTTTGTTTAATTCGTCATTTTCAGACAATCCTGGACAAAAGTGCTTGGGACACTTTGCGAAAATCGGCAAAATCAGGCAAACTGGCCCAACAATTTTGTGCAAGATTGTCTGAAAATGGACGAGTTTATGATTTTTCAATAAAACACAGCTTTTTTAACTTTGTAACATTGCAAAATATATACAGTTTAATAAAAGAGCCCCCATCTCTGCTCCCCCTTACCCCCTCAATGGGGAAGGGATCACTGGAGCAGAGTCTCTGCAGAGTTCCCACCCGCACCGGTACCACCCGCACGAGAGCTCTATTTAATTTTACATATTCACCAAACCTTCTATACCCCACAAACAATTTGTTGTTCATGCATGTGGGAGCGTATTTATGTCATTTTCGAGCAAACTGCGCAGAATCGCC
Source organism: Paragorgia papillata (assembly GCA_035771165.1). Classification (NCBI taxonomy): domain Eukaryota; kingdom Metazoa; phylum Cnidaria; class Anthozoa; order Scleralcyonacea; family Coralliidae; genus Paragorgia; species Paragorgia papillata. The sequence goes on along the minus strand of JAWNZC010000193.1, from coordinate 1,129,592 downwards.
GGCCCCAAATTGTTTTTTTTCTTCGATTTTGTTTAATTCGTCATTTTCAGACAATCCTGGACAAAAGTGCTTGGGACACTTTGCGAAAATCGGCAAAAATCGGCAAACTGGCCCAACAATTTTGTGCAAGATTGTCTGAAAATGACGAGTTTATGATTTTTCAATAAAACACAGCTTTTTTAACTTTGTAACATTGCAAAATATATACAGTTTAATAAAAGAGCCCCATCTCTGCTCCCCCTTACCCCCTCAATGGGGAAGGGATCACTGGAGCAGAGTCTCTGCAGAGTTCCCACCCGCACCGGTACCACCCGCACGAGAGCTCTATTTAATTTACATATTCACCAAACCTTCTATACCCCACAAACAATTTGTTGTTTCATGCATGTGGGAGCGTATTTATGTCATTTTCGAGCAAACTGCGCAGAATCGCCGGCCCCAAATTGTTTTTTTTCTTCGATTTTGTTTAATTCGTCATTTTCAGACAATCCTGGACAAAAGTGCTTGGGACACTTTGCGAAAATCGGCAAAATCGGCAAACTGGCCCAACAATTTTGTGCAAGATTGTCTGAAAATGACGAGTTTATGATTTTTCAATAAAACACAGCTTTTTAACTTTGTAACATTGCAAAATATATACAGTTTAATAAAAGAGCCCCCATCTCTGCTCCCCCTTACCCCCTCAATGGGGAAGGGATCACTGGAGCAGAGTCTCTGCAGAGTTCCCACCCGCACCGGTACCACCCGCACGAGAGCTCTATTTAATTTACATATTCACCAAACCTTCTATACCCACAAACAATTTGTTGTTCATGCATGTGGGAGCGTATTTATGTCATTTTCGAGCAAACTGCGCAGAATCGCCGGCCCCAAATTTGTTTTTTTTCTTCGATTTTGTTTAATTCGTCATTTTCAGACAATCCTGGACAAAAGTGCTTGGGACACTTTGCGAAAATCGCAAAATCGGCAAAACTGGCCCAACAATTTTGTGCAAGATTGTCTGAAAATGACGAGTTTATGATTTTTTCAATAAAACACAGCTTTTTAACTTTGTAACATTGGCAAAATATATACAGTTTAATAAAAGAGCCCCCATCTCTGCTCCCCCTTACCCCCTCAATGGGGAAGGGATCACTGGAGCAGAGTCTCTGCAGAGTTCCCACCCGCACCGGTACCACCCGCACGAGAGCTCTATTTAATTTACATATTCACCAAAACCTTCTATAACCCCACAAACAATTTGTTGTTCATGCATGTGGGAGCGTATTTATGTCATTTTCGAGCAAACTGCGCAGAATCGCCGGCCCCAAATTGTTTTTTTCTTCGATTTTGTTTAATTCGTCATTTTCAGACAATCCTGGACAAAAGTGCTTGGGACACTTTGCGAAAATCGGCAAAATCGGCAAACTGGCCCAACAATTTTGTGCAAGATTGTCTGAAAATGACGAGTTTATGATTTTTCAATAAAAAACACAGCTTTTTAACTTTGTAACATTGCAAAATATATACAGTTTAATAAAAGAGCCCCCCATCTCTGCTCCCCCTTACCCCCTCAATGGGGAAGGGATCACTGGAGCAGAGTCTCTGCAGAGTTCCCACCCGCACCGGTACCACCCGCACGAGAGCTCTATTTAATTTACATATTTCACCAAACCTTTCTATACCCCACAAACAATTTGTTGTTCATGCATGTGGGAGCGTATTTATGTCATTTTCGAGCAAAACTGCGCAGAATCGCCGCCGGCCCCAAATTGTTTTTTTCTTCGATTTTGTTTAATTCGTCATTTTCAGACATTCCTGGACAAAAGTGCTTGGGACACTTTGCGAAAATCGGCAAAATCGGCAAACTGGCCAACAATTTTGTGCAAGATTGTCTGAAAATGACGAGTTTATGATTTTTCAATAAAACACAGCTTTTTAACTTTGTAACATTGCAAAATATATACAGTTTAATAAAAGAGCCCCCATCTCTGCTCCCCCTTACCCCCTCAATGGGGAAGGGATCACTGGAGCAGAGTCTCTGCAGAGTTCCCACCCCGCACCGGTACCACCCGCACGAGAGCTCTATTTTAATTTACATATTCACCAAAACCTTCTATACCCCACAAACAATTTGTTGTTCATGCATGTGGGAGCGTATTTATGTCATTTTCGAGCAAACTGCGCAGAATCGCCGGCCCCAAATTGTTTTTTTTCTTCGATTTTGTTTAATTCGTCATTTTCAGACAATCCTGGACAAAAGTGCTTGGGACACTTTGCGAAAATCGGCAAAATCGGCAAACTGGCCCAACAATTTTGTGCAAGATTGTCTGAAAAATGACGAGTTTATGATTTTTCAAATAAAACACAGCTTTTTAACTTTGTAACATTGCAAAATATATACAGTTTAATAAAAGAGCCCCCATCTCTGCTCCCCCTTACCCCCTCAATGGGGAAGGGATCACTGGAGCAGAGTCTCTGCAGAGTTCCCACCCGCACCGGTACCACCCGCACGAGAGCTCTATTTTAATTTTACATATTCACCAAACCCTTCTATACCCCACAAACAATTTGTTGTTCATGCATGTGGGAGCGTATTTATGTCATTTTCGAGCAAACTGCGCCAGAATCGCCGGCCCCAAATTGTTTTTTTCTTCGATTTTGTTTAATTCGTCATTTTCAGACAATCCTGGACAAAAGTGCTTGGGGACACTTTGCGAAAATCGGCAAAATCGGCAAACTGGCCCAACAATTTTGTGCAAGATTGTCTGAAAATGACGAGTTTATGATTTTTCAATAAAACACAGCTTTTTAACTTTGTAACATTGCAAAATATATACAGTTTAATAAAAGAGCCCCCATCTCTGCTCCCCCTTACCCCTCAATGGGGAAGGGATCACTGGAGCAGAGTCTCTGCAGAGTTCCCACCCGCACCGGTACCACCCGCACGAGAGCTCTATTTAATTTACATATTCACCAAACCTTCTATACCCCACAAAACAATTTGTTGTTCATGCATGTGGGAGCGTATTTATGTCATTTTCGAGCAAAACTGCGCAGAATCGCCGGCCCCAAATTGTTTTTTTCTTCGATTTTGTTTAATTCGTCATTTTCAGACAATCCTGGACAAAAGTGCTTGGGACACTTTGCGAAAAATCGGCAAAATCGGCAAACTGGCCCAACAATTTTGTGCAAGATTGTCTGAAAATGACGAGTTTATGATTTTTCAATAAAACACAGCTTTTTAACTTTGTAACATTGCAAAATATATACAGTTTAATAAAAGAGCCCCCATCTCTGCTCCCCCTTACCCCCCTCAATGGGGAAGGGATCACTGGAGCAGAGTCTCTGCAGAGTTTCCCACCCGCACCGGTACCACCCGCACGAGAGCTCTATTTAATTTACATATTCACCAAACCTTCTATACCCCACAAACAATTTGTTGTTCATGCATGTGGGAGCGTATTTATGTCATTTTCGAGCAAACTGCGCAGAATCGCCGGCCCCAAATTGTTTTTTTCTTCGATTTTGTTTTAATTCGTCATTTTCAGACAATCCTGGACAAAAGTGCTTGGGACACTTTGCGAAAATCGGCAAAAATCGGCAAACTGGCCCAACAATTTTGTGCAAGATTGTCTGAAAATGACGAGTTTATGATTTTTCAATAAAACACAGCTTTTTAACTTTGTAACATTGCAAAATATATACAGTTTAATAAAAGAACCCCCCATCTCTGCTCCCCCTTACCCCCTCAATGGGGAAGGGATCACTGGAGCAGAGTCTCTGCAGAGTTCCCACCCGCACCGGTACCACCCGCACGAGAGCTCTATTTAATTTACATATTCACCAAACCTTCTATACCCCACAAACAATTTGTTGTTCATGCATGTGGGAGCGTATTTATGTCATTTTCGAGCAAACTGCGCAGAATCGCCGGCCCCAAATTGTTTTTTTCTTCGATTTTGTTTAATTCGTCATTTTCAGACAATCCTGGACAAAAGTGCTTGGGACACTTTGCGAAAATCGGCAAAATCGGCAAACTGGCCCAACAATTTTGTGCAAGATTGTCTGAAAATGACGAGTTTATGATTTTTCAATAAAACACAGCTTTTTAACTTTGTAACATTGCAAAATATATACAGTTTAATAAAAGAGCCCCCATCTCTGCTCCCCCTTACCCCCTCAATGGGGAAGGGATCACTGGAGCAGAGTCTCTGCAGAGTTCCCACCCGCACCGGTACCACCCGCACGAGAGCTCTATTTAATTTACATATTCACCAAACCTTCTATACCCCACAAACAATTTGTTGTTCATGCATGTGGGAGCGTATTTATGTCATTTTCGAGCAAAACTGCGCAGAAATCGCCGGCCCCAAATTGTTTTTTTTCTTCGATTTTGTTTAATTCGTCATTTTCAGACAATCCTGGACAAAAAGTGCTTGGGACACTTTGCGAAAATCGGCAAAATCGGCAAACTGGCCCAACAATTTTGTGCAAGATTGTCTGAAAATGACGAGTTTATGATTTTTCAATAAAACACAGCTTTTTAACTTTGTAACATTGCAAAATATATACAGTTTAATAAAAGAGCCCCCATCTCTGCTCCCCCTTACCCCCTCAATGGGGAAGGGATCACTGGAGCAGAGTCTCTGCAGAGTTCCCACCCGCACCGGTACCACCCGCACGAGAGCTCTATTTAATTTACATATTCACCAAACCTTCTATAACCCCACAAACAATTTGTTGTTCATGCATGTGGGAGCGTATTTATGTCATTTTCGAGCAAACTGCGCAGAATCGCCGGCCCCAAATTGTTTTTTTCTTCGATTTTGTTTAATTCGTCATTTTCAGACAATCCTGGACAAAAGTGCTTGGGACACTTTGCGAAAATCGGCAAAATCGGCAAACTGGCCCAACAATTTTGTGCAAGATTGTCTGAAAATGACGAGTTTATGATTTTTCAATAAAACACAGCTTTTTAACTTTGTAACATTGCAAAATATATACAGTTTAATAAAAGAGCCCCCATCTCTGCTCCCCCTTACCCCTCAATGGGGAAGGGATCACTGGAGCAGAGTCTCTGCAGAGTTCCCACCCGCACCGGTACCACCCGCACGAGAGCTCTATTTAATTTACATATTCACCAAACCTTCTATACCCCACAAACAATTTGTTGTTCATGCATGTGGGAGCGTATTTATGTCATTTTCGAGCAAAACTGCGCAGAAATCGCCGGCCCCAAATTGTTTTTTTCTTCGATTTTGTTTAATTCGTCATTTTCAGACAATCCTGGACAAAAGTGCTTGGGACACTTTGCGAAAATCGGCAAAATCGGCAAACTGGCCCAACAATTTTGTGCAAGATTGTCTGAAAATGACGAGTTTATGATTTTTCAATAAAACACAGCTTTTTAACTTTGTAACATTGCAAAATATATACAGTTTAATAAAAGAGCCCCCATCTCTGCTCCCCCTTACCCCCTCAATGGGGAAGGGATCACTGGAGCAGAGTCTCTGCAGAGTTCCCACCCGCACCGGTACCACCCGCACGAGAGCTCTATTTAATTTACATATTCACCAAACCTTCTATACCCCACAAACAATTTGTTGTTCATGCATGTGGGAGCGTATTTATGTCATTTTCGAGCAAACTGCGCAGAATCGCCGGCCCCAAATTGTTTTTTTCTTCGATTTTGTTTAATTCGTCATTTTCAGGACAATCCTGGACAAAAGTGCTTGGGACACTTTGCGAAAATCGGCAAAATCGGCAAACTGGCCACAATTTTGTGCAAGATTGTCTGAAAATGACGAGTTTATGATTTTTCAATAAAACACAGCTTTTTAACTTTGTAACATTGCAAAAATATATACAGTTTAATAAAAGAGCCCCCATCTCTGCTCCCCCTTACCCCCTCAATGGGGAAGGGATCACTGGAGCAGAGTCTCTGCAGAGTTCCCACCCGCACCGGTACCACCCGCACGAGAGCTCTATTTAATTTACATATTCACCAAACCTTCTATACCCCACAAACAATTTGTTGTTCATGCATGTGGGAGCGTATTTATGTCATTTTCGAGCAAACTGCGCAGAATCGCCGGCCCCAAATTGTTTTTTTCTTCGATTTTGTTTAATTCGTCATTTTCAGACAATCCTGGACAAAAGTGCTTGGGACACTTTGCGAAAATCGGCAAAATCGGCAAACTGGCCCAACAATTTTGTGCAAGATTGTCTGAAAATGACGAGTTTATGATTTTTCAATAAAACACAGCTTTTTAACTTTGTAACATTGCAAAATATATACAGTTTAATAAAAGAGCCCCCATCTCTGCTCCCCCTTACCCCCTCAATGGGGAAGGGATCACTGGAGCAGAGTCTCTGCAGAGTTCCCACCCGCACCGGTACCACCCGCACGAGAGCTCTATTTAATTTACATATTCACCAAACCTTCTATACCCCACAAACAATTTGTTGTTCATGCATGTGGGAGCGTATTTATGTCATTTTCGAGCAAACTGCGCAGAATCGCCGGCCCCAAATTGTTTTTTTCTTCGATTTTGTTTAATTCGTCATTTTCAGACAATCCTGGACAAAAGTGCTTGGGACACTTTGCGAAAATCGGCAAAATCGGCAAACTGGCCCAACAATTTTGTGCAAGATTGTCTGAAAATGACGAGTTTATGATTTTTCAATAAAACACAGCTTTTTAACTTTGTAACATTGCAAAATATATACAGTTTAATAAAAGAGCCCCCATCTCTGCTCCCCCTTACCCCCTCAATGGGGAAGGGATCACTGGAGCAGAGTCTCTGCAGAGTTCCCACCCGCACCGGTACACCCGCACGAGAGCTCTATTTAATTTACATATTCACCAAACCTTCTATACCCCACAAAACAATTTGTTGTTCATGCATGTGGGAGCGTATTTATGTCATTTTCGAGCAAACTGCGCAGAATCGCCGGCCCCAAATTGTTTTTTTTCTTCGATTTTGTTTAATTCGTCATTTTCAGACAATCCTGGACAAAAGTGCTTGGGACACTTTGCGAAAATCGGCAAAATCGGCAAACTGGCCCAACAATTTTGTGCAAGATTGTCTGAAAATGACGAGTTTATGATTTTTCAATAAAACACAGCTTTTTAACTTTGTAACATTGCAAAATATATACAGTTTAATAAAAGAGCCCCCATCTCTGCTCCCCCCTTACCCCTCAATGGGGAAGGGATCACTGGAGCAGAGTCTCTGCAGAGTTCCCACCCGCACCGGTACCACCCGCACGAGAGCTCTATTTAATTTACATATTCACCAAACCTTCTATACCCCACAAACAATTTGTTGTTCATGCATGTGGGAGCGTATTTATGTCATTTTCGAGCAAACTGCGCAGAATCGCCGGCCCCAAATTGTTTTTTTTCTTCGATTTTGTTTAATTCGTCATTTTCAGACAATCCTGGACAAAAGTGCTTGGGACACTTTGCGAAAATCGGCAAAATCGGCAAACTGGCCCAACAATTTTGTGCAAGATTGTCTGAAAATGACGAGTTTATGATTTTTCAATAAAACACAGCTTTTTAACTTTGTAACATTGCAAAATATATACAGTTTTAATAAAAGAGCCCCCATCTCTGCTCCCCCCTTACCCCCTCAATGGGGAAGGGATCACTGGAGCAGAGTCTCTGCAGAGTTCCCACCCGCACCGGTACCACCCGCACGAGAGCTCTATTTAATTTACATATTTCACCAAAACCTTCTATACCCCACAAACAATTTGTTGTTCATGCATGTGGGAGCGTATTTATGTCATTTTCGAGCAAACTGCGCAGAATCGCCGGCCCCAAATTGTTTTTTTTCTTCGATTTTGTTTAATTCGTCATTTTCAGACAATCCTGGACAAAAGTGCTTGGGGACACTTTGCGAAAATCGGCAAAATCGGCAAACTGGCCCAACAATTTTGTGCAAGATTGTCTGAAAATGACGAGTTTATGATTTTTCAATAAAACACAGCTTTTTAACTTTGTAACATTGCAAAATATATACAGTTTAATAAAAGCCCCCATCTCTGCTCCCCCTTACCCCCTCAATGGGGAAGGGATCACTGGAGCAGAGTCTCTGCAGAGTTCCCACCCGCACCGGTACCACCCGCACGAGAGCTCTATTTAATTTACATATTCACCAAACCTTCTATACCCCACAAACAATTTGTTGTTCATGCATGTGGGGAGCGTATTTATGTCATTTTCGAGCAAACTGCGCAGAATCGCCGGGCCCCAAATTGTTTTTTTTCTTCGATTTTGTTTAATTCGTCATTTTCAGACAATCCTGGACAAAAGTGCTTGGGACACTTTGCGAAAATCGGCAAAATCGGCAAACTGGCCCAACAATTTTGTGCAAGATTGTCTGAAAATGACGAGTTTATGATTTTTTCAATAAAACACAGCTTTTTAACTTTGTAACATTGCAAAATATATACAGTTTAATAAAAGAGCCCCATCTCTGCTCCCCCTTACCCCCTCAATGGGGAAGGGATCAACTGGAGCAGAGTCTCTGCAGAGTTCCCACCCGCACCGGTACCACCCGCACGAGAGCTCTATTTAATTTACATATTCACCAAACCTTCTATACCCCACAAACAATTTGTTTGTTCATGCATGTGGGAGCGTATTTATGTCATTTTCGAGCAAACTGCGCAGAATCGCCCGGCCCCAAATTGTTTTTTTCTTCGATTTTGTTTAATTCGTCATTTTCAGACAATCCTGGACAAAAGTGCTTGGGACACTTTGCGAAAATCGGGCAAAATCGGCAAACTGGCCCAACAATTTTTGTGCAAGATTGTCTGAAAATGGACGAGTTTATGATTTTTCAATAAAACACAGCTTTTTAAACTTTGTAACATTGCAAAATATATTACAGTTTAATAAAAGAGCCCCCATCTCTGCTCCCCCTTACCCCCTCAATGGGGAAGGGATCACTGGAGCAGAGTCTCTGCAGAGTTCCCACCCGCACCGGTACCACCCGCACGAGAGCTCTATTTAATTTACATATTCACCAAACCTTCTATACCCCACAAACAATTTGTTGTTCATGCATGTGGGAGCGTATTTATGTCATTTTCGAGCAAAACTGCGCAGAATCGCCGGCCCCAAATTGTTTTTTTTTCTTCGATTTTGTTTAATTCGTCATTTTCAGAACAATCCTGGACAAAAGTGCTTGGGACACTTTGCGAAAATCGGCAAAATCGGCAAACTGGCCCCAACAATTTTGTGCAAGATTGTCTGAAAATGACGAGTTTATGATTTTTCAATAAAACACAGCTTTTTAACTTTGTAACATTGCAAAATATATACAGTTTAATAAAAGAGCCCCCATCTCTGCTCCCCCTTACCCCCTCAATGGGGAAGGGATCACTGGAGCAGAGTCTCTGCAGAGTTCCCACCCGCACCGGTACCACCCGCACGAGAGCTCTATTTAATTTACATATTCACCAAACCTTCTATACCCCACAAACAATTTGTTGTTTCATGCATGTGGGAGCGTATTTATGTCATTTTCGAGCAAACTGCGCAGAATCGCCGGCCCCAAATTGTTTTTTTCTTCGATTTGTTTTAATTCGTCATTTTCAGACAATCCTGGACAAAAGTGCTTGGGACACTTTGCGAAAATCGGCAAAATCGGCAAACTGGCCAACAATTTTGTGCAAGATTGTCTGAAAATGACGAGTTTATGATTTTTCAATAAAAACACAGCTTTTTAACTTTGTAACATTGCAAAATATATACAGTTTAATAAAAGAGCCCCCATCTCTTGCTCCCCCTTACCCCTCAATGGGGAAGGGATCACTGGAGCAGAGTCTCTGCAGAGTTCCCACCCGCACCGGTACCACCCGCACGAGAGCTCTATTTAATTTACATATTCACCAAACCTTCTATAACCCCCACAAACAATTTGTTGTTCATGCATGTGGGAGCGTATTTATGTCATTTTCGAGCAAACTGCGCAGAATCGCCGGCCCCAAATTGTTTTTTTCTTCGATTTTGTTTAATTCGTCATTTTCAGACAATCCTGGACAAAAGTGCTTGGGACACTTTGCGAAAATCGGCAAAATCGGCCAAAACTGGCCCAACAATTTTTGTGCAAGATTGTCTGAAAATGACGAGTTTATGATTTTTTCAATAAAAACACAGCTTTTTAAACTTTGTAACATTGCAAAATATATATACAGTTTAATAAAAGAGCCCCCATCTCTGCTCCCCCTTACCCCCTCAATGGGGAAGGGATCACTGGAGCAGAGTCTCTGCAGAGTTCCCACCCGCACCGGTACCACCCGCACGAGAGCTCTATTTAATTTACATATTCACCAAACCTTCTATTACCCCACAAACAATTTGTTGTTCATGCATGTGGGAGCGTATTTATGTCATTTTCGAGCAAACTGCGCAGAATCGCCGGCCCCAAATTGTTTTTTCTTCGATTTTGTTTAATTCGTCATTTTCAGACAATCCTGGACAAAAGTGCTTGGGACACTTTGCGAAAATCGGCAAAATCGGCAAACTGGCCAACAATTTTGTGCAAGATTGTCTGAAAATGACGAGTTTATGATTTTTCAATAAAACACAGCTTTTTAACTTTGTAACATTGCAAAATATATACAGTTTAATAAAAGAGCCCCCATCTCTGCTCCCCCTTACCCCCTCAATGGGGAAGGATCACTGGAGCAGAGTCTCTGCAGAGTTCCCACCCGCACCGGTACCACCCGCACGAGGAGCTCTATTTAATTTACATATTCACCAAACCTTCTATACCCCACAAACAATTTGTTGTTCATGCATGTGGGAGCGTATTTATGTCATTTTCGAGCAAACTGCGCAGAATCGCCGGCCCCAAATTGTTTTTTTCTTCGATTTTGTTTATTCGTCATTTTCAGACAATCCTGGACAAAAGTGCTTGGGACACTTTGCGAAAATCGGCAAAATCGGCAAACTGGCCCAACAATTTTGTGGCAAGATTGTCTGAAAATGACGAGTTTATGATTTTTTCAATAAAACACAGCTTTTTAACTTTGTAACATTGCAAAATATATACAGTTTAATAAAAGAGCCCCCATCTCTGCTCCCCCTTACCCCCTCAATGGGGAAGGGATCACTGGAGCAGAGTCTCTGCAGAGTTCCCACCCGCACCGGTACCACCCGCACGAGAGCTCTATTTAATTTACATATTCACCAAACCTTCTATACCCCACAAACAATTTGTTTGTTCATGCATGTGGGAGCGTATTTATGTCATTTTCGAGCAAACTGCGCAGAATCGCCGGCCCCAAATTGTTTTTTTCTTCGATTTTGTTTAATTCGTTCATTTTCAGACAATCCTGGACAAAAGTGCTTGGGACACTTTGCGAAAATCGGCAAAATCGGCAAACTGGCCCAACAATTTTGTGCAAGATTGTCTGAAAATGACGAGTTTATGATTTTTCAATAAAACACAGCTTTTTAACTTTGTAACATTGCAAAAATATATACAGTTTAATAAAAGAGCCCCCATCTCTGCTCCCCCTTACCCCCTCAATGGGGAAGGGATCACTGGAGCAGAGTCTCTGCAGAGTTCCCACCCGCACCGGTACCACCGCGCACGAGAGCTCTATTTAATTTACATATTCACCAAACCTTCTATACCCCACAAACAATTTGTTGTTCATGCATGTGGGAGCGTATTTTATGTCATTTTCGAGCAAACTGCGCAGAATCGCCGGCCCCAAATTGTTTTTTTCTTCGATTTTGTTTAATTCGTCATTTTCAGACAATCCTGGACAAAAGTGCTTGGGACACTTTGCGAAAATCGGCAAAATCGGCAAACTGGCCCAACAATTTTGTGCAAGATTGTCTGAAAATGACGAGTTTATGATTTTTCAATAAAACACAGCTTTTTAACTTTGTAACATTGCAAAATATATACAGTTTAATAAAAGAGCCCCCATCTCTGCTCCCCCTTACCCCCTCAATGGGGAAGGGATCACTGGAGCAGAGTCTCTGCAGAGTTTCCCACCCGCACCGGTACCACCCGCACGAGAGCTCTATTTAATTTACATATTCACCAAACCTTCTATACCCCACAAACAATTTGTTGTTCATGCATGTGGGAGCGTATTTTATGTCATTTTCGAGCAAACTGCGCAGAATCGCCGGCCCCAAATTGTTTTTTTCTTCGATTTTGTTTAATTCGTCATTTTCAGACAATCCTGGACAAAAGTGCTTGGGACACTTTGCGAAAATCGGCAAAATCGGCAAACTGGCCCAACAATTTTGTGCAAGATTGTCTGAAAATGACGAGTTTATGATTTTTCAATAAAACACAGCTTTTTAACTTTGTAACATTGCAAAATATATACAGTTTAATAAAAGAGCCCCCATCTCTGCTCCCCCTTACCCCCTCAATGGGGAAGGGATCACTGGAGCAGAGTCTCTGCAGAGTTCCCACCCGCACCGGTACCACCCGCACGAGAGCTCTATTTAATTTACATATTCACCAAACCTTCTATACCCCACAAACAATTTGTTGTTCATGCATGTGGGAGCGTATTTATGTCATTTTCGAGCAAACTGCGCAGAATCGCCGGCCCCAAATTGTTTTTTTCTTCGATTTTGTTTAATTCGTCATTTTCAGACAATCCTGGACAAAAGTGCTTGGGACACTTTGCGAAAATCGGCAAAATCGGCAAACTGGCCCAACAATTTTGTGCAAGATTGTCTGAAAATGACGAGTTTATGATTTTTCAATAAAACACAGCTTTTTAACTTTGTAACATTGCAAAATATATACAGTTTAATAAAAGAGCCCCCATCTCTGCTCCCCCTTACCCCCTCAATGGGGAAGGGATCACTGGAGCAGAGTCTCTGCAGAGTTCCCACCCGCACCGGTACCACCCGCACGAGAGCTCTATTTAATTTACATATTCACCAAACCTTCTATACCCCACAAACAATTTGTTGTTCATGCATGTGGGAGCGTATTTATGTCATTTTCGAGCAAACTGCGCAGAATCGCCGGCCCCAAATTGTTTTTTTCTTCGATTTTGTTTAATTCGTCATTTTCAGACAATCCTGGACAAAAGTGCTTGGGACACTTTGCGAAAATCGGCAAAATCGGCAAACTGGCCCAACAATTTTGTGCAAGATTGTCTGAAAATGACGAGTTTATGATTTTTCAATAAAACACAGCTTTTTAACTTTGTAACATTGCAAAATATATACAGTTTAATAAAAGAGCCCCCATCTCTGCTCCCCCTTACCCCCTCAATGGGGAAGGGATCACTGGAGCAGAGTCTCTGCAGAGTTCCCACCCGCACCGGTACACCCGCACGAGAGCTCTATTTAATTTACATTATTCACCAAACCTTCTATACCCCACAAACAATTTGTTGTTCATGCATGTGGGAGCGTATTTATGTCATTTTCGAGCAAACTGCGCAGAATCGCCGGCCCCAAATTGTTTTTTTCTTCGATTTTGTTTAATTCGTCATTTTCAGACAATCCTGGACAAAAGTGCTTGGGACACTTTGCGAAAATCGGCAAAATCGGCAAACTGGCCCAACAATTTTGTGCAAGATTGTCTGAAAATGACGAGTTTATGATTTTTCAATAAAACACAGCTTTTTAACTTTGTAACATTGCAAAATATATACAGTTTAATAAAAGAGCCCCCATCTCTGCTCCCCCTTACCCCCTCAATGGGGAAGGGATCACTGGAGCAGAGTCTCTGCAGAGTTCCCACCCGCACCGGTACCACCCGCACGAGAGCTCTATTTAATTTACATATTCACCAAACCTTCTATACCCCACAAACAATTTGTTGTTCATAGCATGTGGGAGCGTATTTATGTCATTTTCGAGCAAACTGCGCAGAATCGCCGGCCCCAAATTGTTTTTTTCTTCGATTTTGTTTAATTCGTCATTTTCAGACAATCCTGGACAAAAGTGCTTGGGACACTTTGCGAAAATCGGCAAAATCGGCAAACTGGCCCAACAATTTTGTGCAAGATTGTCTGAAAATGACGAGTTTATGATTTTTCAATAAAACACAGCTTTTTAACTTTGTAACATTGCAAAATATATACAGTTTAATAAAAGAGCCCCCATCTCTGCTCCCCCTTACCCCCTCAATGGGGAAGGGATCACTGGAGCAGAGTCTCTGCAGAGTTCCCACCCGCACCGGTACCACCCGCACGAGAGCTCTATTTAATTTACATATTCACCAAACCTTCTATACCCCACAAACAATTTGTTGTTCATGCATGTGGGAGCGTATTTATGTCATTTTCGAGCAAACTGGCGCAGAATCGCCGGCCCCAAATTGTTTTTTTTCTTCGATTTTGTTTAATTCGTCATTTTCAGACAATCCTGGACAAAAGTGCTTGGGACACTTTGCGAAAATCGGCAAAATCGGCAAACTGGCCCAACAATTTTGTGCAAGATTGTCTGAAAATGACGAGTTTAATGATTTTTCAATAAAACACAGCTTTTTAACTTTGTAACATTGCAAAATATATACAGTTTAATAAAAGAGCCCCCATCTCTGCTCCCCCTTACCCCCTCAATGGGGAAGGGATCACTGGAGCAGAGTCTCTGCAGATGTTCCCACCCGCACCGGTACCACCCGCACGAGAGCTCTATTTAATTTACATATTCACCAAACCTTCTATACCCCACAAACAATTTGTTGTTCATGCATGTGGGAGCGTCATTTATGTCATTTTCGAGCAAACTGCGCAGAATCGCCGGCCCCAAATTGTTTTTTTCTTCGATTTTGTTTAATTCGTCATTTTCAGACAATCCTGGACAAAAGTGCTTGGGACACTTTGCGAAAATCGGCAAAATCGGCAAACTGGCCCAACAATTTTGTGCAAGATTGTCTGAAAATGACGAGTTTATGATTTTTCAATAAAACACAGCTTTTTAACTTTGTAACATTGCAAAATATATACAGTTTAATAAAAGAGCCACCCATCTCTGCTCCCCCTTACCCCCTCAATGGGGAAGGGATTCACTGGAGCAGAGTCTCTGCAGAGTTCCCACCCGCACCGGTACCACCCGCACGAGAGCTCTATTTAATTTACATATTCACCAAACCTTCTATACCCCACAAACAATTTGTTGTTCATGCATGTGGGAGCGTATTTATGTCATTTTCGAGCAAACTGCGCAGAATCGCCGGCCCCAAATTGTTTTTTTCTTCGATTTTGTTTAATTCGTCATTTTCAGACAATCCTGGACAAAAGTGCTTGGGACACTTTGCGAAAATCGGCAAAATCGGCAAACTGGCCCAACAATTTTGTGCAAGATTGTCTGAAAATGACGAGTTTATGATTTTTCAATAAAACACAGCTTTTTAACTTTGTAACATTGCAAAATATATACAGTTTAATAAAAGAGCCCCCATCTCTGCTCCCCCTTACCCCCTCAATGGGGAAGGGATCACTGGAGCAGAGTCTCTGCAGAGTTCCCACCCGCACCGGTACCACCCGCACGAGAGCTCTATTTAATTTACATATTCACCAAACCTTCTATACCCCACAAACAATTTGTTGTTCATGCATGTGGGAGCGTATTTATGTCATTTTCGAGCAAACTGCGCAGAATCGCCGGCCCCAAATTGTTTTTTTCTTCGATTTTGTTTTAATTCGTCATTTTCAGACAATCCTGGACAAAAGTGCTTGGGACACTTTGCGAAAATCGGCAAAATCGGCAAACTGGCCCAACAATTTTGTGCAAGATTGTCTGAAAATGACGAGTTTATGATTTTTCAATAAAACACAGCTTTTTAACTTTGTAACATTGCAAAATATATACAGTTTAATAAAAGAGCCCCCATCTCTGCTCCCCCTTACCCCCTCAATGGGGAAGGGATCACTGGAGCAGAGTCTCTGCAGAGTTCCCACCCGCACCGGTACCACCCGCACGAGAGCTCTATTTAATTTACATATTCACCAAACTTCTATACCCCACAAACAATTTGTTGTTCATGCATGTGGGAGCGTATTTATGTCATTTTCGAGCAAACTGCGCAGAATCGCCGGCCCCAAATTGTTTTTTTCTTCGATTTTGTTTAATTCGTCATTTTCAGACAATCCTGGACAAAAGTGCTTGGGACACTTTGCGAAAATCGGCAAAATCGGCAAACTGGCCCAACAATTTTGTGCAAGATTGTCTGAAAATGACGAGTTTATGATTTTTCAATAAAACACAGCTTTTTAACTTTGTAACATTGCAAAATATATACAGTTTAATAAAAGAGCCCCCATCTCTGCTCCCCCTTACCCCCTCAATGGGGAAGGGATCACTGGAGCAGAGTCTCTGCAGAGTTCCCACCCGCACCGGTACCACCCGCACGAGAGCTCTATTTAATTTACATATTCACCAAACCTTCTATACCCCACAAACAATTTGTTGTTCATGCATGTGGGAGCGTATTTATGTCATTTTCGAGCAAACTGCGCAGAATCGCCGGCCCCAAATTGTTTTTTTCTTCGATTTTGTTTAATTCGTCATTTTCAGACAATCCTGGACAAAAGTGCTTGGGACACTTTGCGAAAATCGGCAAAATCGGCAAACTGGCCCAACAATTTTGTGCAAGATTGTCTGAAAATGACGAGTTTATGATTTTTTCAATAAAACACAGCTTTTTAACTTTGTAACATTGCAAAATATATACAGTTTAATAAAAGAGCCCCCATCTCTGCTCCCCCTTACCCCCTCAATGGGGAAGGGATCACTGGAGCAGAGTCTCTGCAGAGTTCCCACCCGCACCGGTACCACCCGCACGAGAGCTCTATTTAATTTACATATTCACCAAACCTTCTATACCCCACAAACAATTTGTTGTTCATGCATGTGGGAGCGTATTTATGTCATTTTCGAGCAAACTGCGCAGAATCGCCGGCCCCAAATTGTTTTTTTTCTTCGATTTTGTTTAATTCGTCATTTTCAGACAATCCTGGACAAAAGTGCTTGGGACACTTTGCGAAAATCGGCAAAATCGGCAAACTGGCCCAACAATTTTGTGCAAGATTGTCTGAAAATGACGAGTTTATGATTTTTCAATAAAACACAGCTTTTTAACTTTGTAACATTGCAAAATATATACAGTTTAATAAAAGAGCCCCCATCTCTGCTCCCCCTTACCCCCTCAATGGGGAAGGGATCACTGGAGCAGAGTCTCTGCAGAGTTCCCACCCGCACCGGTACCACCCGCACGAGAGCTCTATTTAATTTACATATTCACCAAACCTTCTATACCCCACAAACAATTTGTTGTTCATGCATGTGGGAGCGTATTTATGTCATTTTCGAGCAAACTGCGCAGAATCGCCGGCCCCAAATTGTTTTTTTTCTTCGATTTTGTTTAATTCGTCATTTTCAGACAATCCTGGACAAAAGTGCTTGGGACACTTTGCGAAAATCGGCAAAATCGGCAAACTGGCCCAACAATTTTGTGCAAGATTGTCTGAAAATGACGAGTTTATGATTTTTCAATAAAACACAGCTTTTTAACTTTGTAACATTGCAAAATATATACAGTTTAATAAAAGAGCCCCCATCTCTGCTCCCCCTTACCCCCTCAATGGGGAAGGGATCACTGGAGCAGAGTCTCTGCAGAGTTCCCACCCGCACCGGTACCACCCGCACGAGAGCTCTATTTAATTTACATATTCACCAAACCTTCTATACCCCACAAACAATTTGTTGTTCATGCATGTGGGAGCGTATTTATGTCATTTTCGAGCAAACTGCGCAGAATCGCCGGCCCCAAATTGTTTTTTTCTTCGATTTTGTTTAATTCGTCATTTTCAGACAATCCTGGACAAAAGTGCTTGGGACACTTTGCGAAAATCGGCAAAATCGGCAAACTGGCCCAACAATTTTGTGCAAGATTGTCTGAAAATGACGAGTTTATGATTTTTCAATAAAACACAGCTTTTTAACTTTGTAACATTGCAAAATATATACAGTTTAATAAAAGAGCCCCCATCTCTGCTCCCCCTTACCCCCTCAATGGGGAAGGGATCACTGGAGCAGAGTCTCTGCAGAGTTCCCACCCGCACCGGTACACCCGCACGAGAGCTCTATTTAATTTACATATTCACCAAACCTTCTATACCCCACAAACAATTTGTTGTTCATGCATGTGGGAGCGTATTTATGTCATTTTCGAGCAAACTGCGCAGAATCGCCGGCCCCAAATTGTTTTTTTCTTCGATTTTGTTTAATTCGTCATTTTCAGACAATCCTGGACAAAAGTGCTTGGGACACTTTGCGAAAATCGGCAAAATCGGCAAACTGGCCCAACAATTTTGTGCAAGATTGTCTGAAAATGACGAGTTTATGATTTTTCAATAAAACACAGCTTTTTAACTTTGTAACATTGCAAAATATATACAGTTTAATAAAAGAGCCCCCATCTCTGCTCCCCCTTACCCCCTCAATGGGGAAGGGATCACTGGAGCAGAGTCTCTGCAGAGTTCCCACCCGCACCGGTACCACCCGCACGAGAGCTCTATTTAATTTACATATTCACCAAACCTTCTATACCCCACAAACAATTTGTTGTTCATGCATGTGGGAGCGTATTTATGTCATTTTCGAGCAAACTGCGCAGAATCGCCGGCCCCAAATTGTTTTTTTCTTCGATTTTGTTTAATTCGTCATTTTCAGACAATCCTGGACAAAAGTGCTTGGGACACTTTGCGAAAATCGGCAAAATCGGCAAACTGGCCCAACAATTTTGTGCAAGATTGTCTGAAAATGACGAGTTTATGATTTTTCAATAAAACACAGCTTTTTAACTTTGTAACATTGCAAAATATATACAGTTTAATAAAAGAGCCCCCATCTCTGCTCCCCCTTACCCCCTCAATGGGGAAGGGATCACTGGAGCAGAGTCTCTGCAGAGTTCCCACCCGCACCGGTACCACCCGCACGAGAGCTCTATTTAATTTACATATTCACCAAACCTTCTATACCCCACAAACAATTTGTTGTTCATGCATGTGGGAGCGTATTTATGTCATTTTCGAGCAAACTGCGCAGAATCGCCGGCCCCAAATTGTTTTTTTTCTTCGATTTTGTTTAATTCGTCATTTTCAGACAATCCTGGACAAAAGTGCTTGGGACACTTTGCGAAAATCGGCAAAATCGGCAAACTGGCCCAACAATTTTGTGCAAGATTGTCTGAAAATGACGAGTTTATGATTTTTCAATAAAACACAGCTTTTTAACTTTGTAACATTGCAAAATATATACAGTTTAATAAAAGAGCCCCCATCTCTGCTCCCCCTTACCCCCTCAATGGGGAAGGGATCACTGGAGCAGAGTCTCTGCAGAGTTCCCACCCGCACCGGTACCACCCGCACGAGAGCTCTATTTAATTTACATATTCACCAAACCTTCTATACCCCACAAACAATTTGTTGTTCATGCATGTGGGAGCGTATTTATGTCATTTTCGAGCAAACTGCGCAGAATCGCCGGCCCCAAATTGTTTTTTTCTTCGATTTTGTTTAATTCGTCATTTTCAGACAATCCTGGACAAAAGTGCTTGGGACACTTTGCGAAAAATCGGCAAAATCGGCAAACTGGCCCAACAATTTTGTGCAAGATTGTCTGAAAATGACGAGTTTATGATTTTTCAATAAAACACAGCTTTTTAACTTTGTAACATTGCAAAATATATACAGTTTAATAAAAGAGCCCCCATCTCTGCTCCCCCTTACCCCCTCAATGGGGAAGGGATCACTGGAGCAGAGTCTCTGCAGAGTTCCCACCCGCACCGGTACCACCCGCACGAGAGCTCTATTTAATTTACATATTCACCAAACCTTCTATACCCCACAAACAATTTGTTGTTCATGCATGTGGGAGCGTATTTATGTCATTTTCGAGCAAACTGCGCAGAATCGCCGGCCCCAAATTGTTTTTTTCTTCGATTTTGTTTAATTCGTCATTTTCAGACAATCCTGGACAAAAGTGCTTGGGACACTTTGCGAAAATCGGCAAAATCGGCAAACTGGCCCAACAATTTTGTGCAAGATTGTCTGAAAATGACGAGTTTATGATTTTTCAATAAAACACAGCTTTTTAACTTTGTAACATTGCAAAATATATACAGTTTAATAAAAGAGCCCCCATCTCTGCTCCCCCTTACCCCCTCAATGGGGAAGGGATCACTGGAGCAGAGTCTCTGCAGAGTTCCCACCCGCACCGGTACCACCCGCACGAGAGCTCTATTTAATTTACATATTCACCAAACCTTCTATACCCCACAAACAATTTGTTGTTCATGCATGTGGGAGCGTATTTATGTCATTTTCGAGCAAACTGCGCAGAATCGCCGGCCCCAAATTGTTTTTTTCTTCGATTTTGTTTAATTCGTCATTTTCAGACAATCCTGGACAAAAGTGCTTGGGACACTTTGCGAAAATCGGCAAAATCGGCAAACTGGCCCAACAATTTTGTGCAAGATTGTCTGAAAATGACGAGTTTATGATTTTTCAATAAAACACAGCTTTTTAACTTTGTAACATTGCAAAATATATACAGTTTAATAAAAGAGCCCCCATCTCTGCTCCCCCTTACCCCCTCAATGGGGAAGGGATCACTGGAGCAGAGTCTCTGCAGAGTTCCCACCCGCACCGGTACCACCCGCACGAGAGCTCTATTTAATTTACATATTCACCAAACCTTCTATACCCCACAAACAATTTGTTGTTCATGCATGTGGGAGCGTATTTATGTCATTTTCGAGCAAACTGCGCAGAATCGCCGGCCCCAAATTGTTTTTTTCTTCGATTTTGTTTAATTCGTCATTTTCAGACAATCCTGGACAAAAGTGCTTGGGACACTTTGCGAAAATCGGCAAAATCGGCAAACTGGCCCAACAATTTTGTGCAAGATTGTCTGAAAATGACGAGTTTATGATTTTTCAATAAAACACAGCTTTTTAACTTTGTAACATTGCAAAATATATACAGTTTAATAAAAGAGCCCCCATCTCTGCTCCCCCTTACCCCCTCAATGGGGAAGGGATCACTGGAGCAGAGTCTCTGCAGAGTTCCCACCCGCACCGGTACCACCCGCACGAGAGCTCTATTTAATTTACATATTCACCAAACCTTCTATACCCCACAAACAATTTGTTGTTCATGCATGTGGGAGCGTATTTATGTCATTTTCGAGCAAACTGCGCAGAATCGCCGGCCCCAAATTGTTTTTTTCTTCGATTTTGTTTTAATTCGTCATTTTCAGACAATCCTGGACAAAAGTGCTTGGGACACTTTGCGAAAATCGGCAAAATCGGCAAACTGGCCCAACAATTTTGTGCAAGATTGTCTGAAAATGACGAGTTTATGATTTTTTCAATAAAACACAGCTTTTTTAACTTTGTAACATTGCAAAATATATACAGTTTAATAAAAGAGCCCCCATCTCTGCTCCCCCTTACCCCCTCAATGGGGAAGGGATCACTGGAGCAGAGTCTCTGCAGAGTTCCCACCCGCACCGGTACCACCCGCACGAGAGCTCTATTTAATTTACATATTCACCAAACCTTCTATACCCCACAAACAATTTGTTGTTCATGCATGTGGGAGCGTATTTATGTCATTTTCGAGCAAACTGCGCAGAATCGCCGGCCCCAAATTGTTTTTTTCTTCGATTTTGTTTAATTCGTCATTTTCAGACAATCCTGGACAAAAGTGCTTGGGACACTTTGCGAAAATCGGCAAAATCGGCAAACTGGCCCAACAATTTTGTGCAAGATTGTCTGAAAATGACGAGTTTATGATTTTTTCAATAAAACACAGCTTTTTAACTTTGTAACATTGCAAAATATATACAGTTTAATAAAAGAGCCCCCATCTCTGCTCCCCCTTACCCCCTCAATGGGGAAGGGATCACTGGAGCAGAGTCTCTGCAGAGTTCCCACCCGCCACCGGTACCACCCGCACGAGAGCTCTATTTAATTTACATATTCACCAAACCTTCTATACCCCACAAACAATTTGTTGTTCATGCATGTGGGAGCGTATTTATGTCATTTTCGAGCAAACTGCGCAGAATCGCCGGCCCCAAATTGTTTTTTTCTTCGATTTTGTTTAATTCGTCATTTTCAGACAATCCTGGACAAAAGTGCTTGGGACACTTTGCGAAAATCGGCAAAATCGGCAAACTGGCCCAACAATTTTGTGCAAGATTGTCTGAAAATGACGAGTTTATGATTTTTCAATAAAACACAGCTTTTTAACTTTGTAACATTGCAAAATATATACAGTTTAATAAAAGAGCCCCCATCTCTGCTCCCCCTTACCCCCTCAATGGGGAAGGGATCACTGGAGCAGAGTCTCTGCAGAGTTCCCACCCGCACCGGTACCACCCGCACGAGAGCTCTATTTAATTTACATATTCACCAAACCTTCTATACCCCACAAACAATTTGTTGTTCATGCATGTGGGAGCGTATTTATGTCATTTTCGAGCAAACTGCGCAGAATCGCCGGCCCCAAATTGTTTTTTTCTTCGATTTTGTTTAATTCGTCATTTTCAGACAATCCTGGACAAAAGTGCTTGGGACACTTTGCGAAAATCGGCAAAATCGGCAAACTGGCCCAACAATTTTGTGCAAGATTGTCTGAAAATGACGAGTTTATGATTTTTCAATAAAACACAGCTTTTTAACTTTGTAACATTGCAAAATATATACAGTTTAATAAAAGAGCCCCCATCTCTGCTCCCCCTTACCCCCTCAATGGGGAAGGGATCACTGGAGCAGAGTCTCTGCAGAGTTCCCACCCGCACCGGTACCACCCGCACGAGAGCTCTATTTAATTTACATATTCACCAAACCTTCTATACCCCACAAACAATTTGTTGTTCATGCATGTGGGAGCGTATTTATGTCATTTTCGAGCAAACTGCGCAGAATCGCCGGCCCCAAATTGTTTTTTTCTTCGATTTTGTTTAATTCGTCATTTTCAGACAATCCTGGACAAAAGTGCTTGGGACACTTTGCGAAAATCGGCAAAATCGGCAAACTGGCCCAACAATTTTGTGCAAGATTGTCTGAAAATGACGAGTTTATGATTTTTCAATAAAACACAGCTTTTTAACTTTGTAACATTGCAAAATATATACAGTTTAATAAAAGAGCCCCTATCTCTGCTCCCCCTTACCCCCTCAATGGGGAAGGGATCACTGGAGCAGAGTCTCTGCAGAGTTCCCACCCGCACCGGTACCACCCGCACGAGAGCTCTATTTAATTTACATATTCACCAAACCTTCTATACCCCACAAACAATTTGTTGTTCATGCATGTGGGAGCGTATTTATGTCATTTTCGGGCAAACTGCGCAGAATCGCCGGCCCCAAATTGTTTTTTTCTTCGATTTTGTTTAATTCGTCATTTTCAGACAATCCTGGACAAAAGTGCTTGGGACACTTTGCGAAAATCGGCAAAATCGGCAAACTGGCCCAACAATTTTGTGCAAGATTGTCTGAAAATGACGAGTTTATGATTTTTTAATAAAACACAGCTTTTTAACTTTGTAACATTGCAAAATATATACAGTTTAATAAAAGAGACCCCATCTCTGCTCCCCCTTACCCCCTCAATAGGGAAGGGATCACTGGAGCAGAGTCTCTGCAGAGTTCCCACCCGCACCGGTACCACCCGCACGAGAGCTCTATTTAATTTACATATTCACCAAACCTTCTATACCCCACAAACAATTTGTTGTTCATGCATGTGGGAGCGTATTTATGTCATTTTCGAGCAAACTGCGCAGAATCGCCGGCCCCAAATTGTTTTTTTCTTCGATTTTGTTTAATTCGTCATTTTCAGACAATCCTGGACAAAAGTGCTTGGGACACTTTGCGAAAATCGGCAAAATCGGCAAACTGGCCCAACAATTTTGTCCAAGATTGTCTGAAAATGACGAGTTTATGATTTTTCAATAAAACACAGCTTTTTAACTTTGTAACATTGCAAAATATATACAGTTTAATAAAAGAGCCCCCATCTCTGCTCCCCCTTACCCCCTCAATGGGGAAGGGATCACTGGAGCAGAGTCTCTGCAGAGTTCCCACCCGCACCGGTACCACCCGCACGAGAGCTCTATTTAATTTACATATTCACCAAACCTTCTATACCCCACAAACAATTTGTTGTTCATGCATGTGGGAGCGTATTTATGTCATTTTCGAGCAAACTGCGCAGAATCGCCGGCCCCAAATTGTTTTTTTCTTCGATTTTGTTTAATTCGTCATTTTCAGACAATCCTGGACAAAAGTGCTTGGGACACTTTGCGAAAATCGGCAAAATCGGGAAACTGGCCCAACAATTTTGTCCAAGATTGTAGGACATGTAATCGTCAAATCAATAGAAATAATGTTCCTGCAGAATCTGTCTCTGATTATTTTAAGAAATCCCTTACCATTCCCCTAGCTGATCATTTGTATACAGAGTTAATAAACAGATTTGACACATCTTCAACCAATGCCTATTATGGTTTGTACATCATCCCTTCTAAAATGATTTGGTCACTATCCAGTCCTGAAAAGGTGGATTGGAAAGATAAATTTTCATTGTTTTCATGTCTTTATTTGGATGATCTTCCCAATCCTCTAGCATTAGATGGTGAACTTGAACTTTGGGAGAAGTATTGGGAGACTAAGACTACATGCCATCCTGACAATATATCTTCCACATTGAAAGATATTAACTTTCCTGGCTTTGAAAACATCAAAGTTTTACTGAGAATTTTAGCAACTATTCCAGTAACTTCTTGTGAATGTGAGAGAACATTCTCAGCTTTAAGAAGACTTAAAGATTACACCCGAAATAACATGGTTGCTGATCGGTTGAATGGGCTTGCCTTATTGTATGTACATCAGGAAATTCACCCTGATATTCAAAGAGTCATTGATGTGTTTGGTAGTGACAAAAAGAAGGATTGAATTACTTTAAGTTAAAAAGAAAAGTTAGGTTATATGTATTTAAAAAAAAGTTACGTTACATGTATTTCAGGATAACTACTGTAACCTACCAGTACCAGTAATTACTTTACACCAGTACACCAATCTAAACAAGTACACTACACAGAGAGCTGCTTCCACTGTGAAGATGACATTATATACAGCATAGAACGTAGTGTACGTTGATTACTGATAAATACTGAATTATCCATAATATTTATTTTTTTTATCTTTGGGGAGACATCCACTTTGTGGTGACCTTTCTTAATATAACTTTAATATCTAAACTATTCTTCCTAGAGGTCCAATCCTTCATTGGTCCAGTGTTACTACAGGTGGTAGCCAGGGAAAACCTCCAGTGTTTGGTAAAATCAAACTGGAAGCACTCTTCTCATCTCTCTTCTCTGTTTTCCTTATTATTACAGTATTAATATATATATATATACACACAACATGTCATGTAGTACTTTTTTTAACTGGTCCTGTATGATTATGTGATGTCATAATAAACCTGACTAGTAAATGGTGATTGGTTTCTTCTTTTAATATAAATTTACATGTGTAGCTACAGTACTAAATGCTGTTATCCACATGAACCAATAACTACATGTGCTGCATTACACATATTTTTTGCATTTTATTATCTAGCTTATATAATATCTCCTTAATTCTAGTAACTGCAGTATTCATAATAAGCAGGTAGTGACTTAGATTAGTCGGGGGCTAAAGGGTTAGGATGGCCGGGATGATGTAGAGAGCTGAGCTCCTCTATGTCCATGAAATGTCCCATTATGGTCATAAATAAAAGCTTCTCTTAATCAGACATTGTCTGCTTGGGTAGAGGTGTAAAAGGCGGGTATCTGGCGCCTGAAAACCAGACAGCTCGTAGTAACGTAGATTGGTGCTGGGTGGGTAGTGGCCTGGAATAGTTGGAACTTAGGATGGCCGGGATGATGTAGAGAGTTGAGCTCCTCTATGTCCATGAAATGTCCCATTATGGTCATAAATAAAAGCTTCTCTTAATCAGACATTGTCTGCTTGGGTAGAGGTGTAAAAGGCGGGTATCTGGCGCCTGAAAACCAGACAGCTCTGGGTAGGTGGGGCTCAACAGCCATGGAAGGCAGCCCACCTAGGAGAAGGAAAACTCTGATTTCAAACCCCAGCTACACCTTCACTTGTGTGTTGGTCAGGCTGTCCATGTCGGATTCACTGACTGCAGGAATACGTTTTTGGTGTTTCCTAGACATGCTGATGAGCTCTGATATAGAGCGAAACAGCCATTTTTTTTTAAGTTAGTACAATATAATCACATATCTCTACTGTTTATCGTATTATACCTCACTAATCCAAACCTAATTTTGACATTTTAAAAAAATATATATAAAATGCGCTAAAAAATATGTTTTAAGTCTTCAAAACTTCTGATTAAAAGTGTTGTCATAACGCGGGAAATGCCATTTCAGAGACCCAAATCCCAAAATTTTTTCGGGGGGGCATGCCCCCGAACCCCCCTAGATAGGTTTGACTAAGTGCTCAGAATTCCTAGATCCGCCCCTGTGATATGCAGCTTGATGCCAGTAAATTGTTGGTTTAATTTTGCTATACAAGCCGTGTTCAGTTGTTAATGATTCTTGTTGTATGCATGAGTGCTTATAAAATTCATCTGATATTTTACATGTTTCTTGGACACAGAAGGAACACATTTCGGAGCCGGTTTAGAACTAAATAATCAATGTCTTGCATAATATCAGATATCAAGAACCTATATTTCGCGAGCGACTTTTTGGGACCAACTCACCTCCTAATGTGCAGCATGCGCTTGTTCTCCGCAGCAGTGTATCAATTGAGACCAAAATTCCCGTAGAATCGCAACTCGTCTTTTGGTCATTTGATGATGATCACGATATATAAAATTTTTAATTGTTTGTTATAAAAACATATGTGTTTTCGCATGTTCGTGCCGTCATATTTTTTATAGGTTTGTTTAATTTAAAATGGAACACATTCAATGAACCTCCAAAAAAGAGGTTCGACCGTCCAATCGACCACTCCTATGTGGATAAAATCACCGAGGTTTTAAAAGAGAATCCTTGCGCAATGGTGAGTGGGCAAACGTGGATTGGCATCGCTGATGCGCCGAGAGAACGAATTAAGAAAAATGAAGATGGGAAAGGATGTAAGATCCATCTTATCGGAGGCCTGCATAGAAGAAAGGCGTATGAGAAGGTAAATCTGAGATAGTCCTAGCATTTCATTAAGTACATTAAATGACATTCATAATTCACGAAGAATGACGTACATTAATAATTCACGAAGAATTTCTAGTTTTCACGGTGTAATTGCATGATAAAAAATAAGACAAAAGAATAGCGCATACAACCCAGTGAACTCCATTCTCCATATCTGGAACTCTAACTTCAGTCATTATCACGCTTCAAAAGTGAAGTCAGAATTTTCGTACATTACGTCGGATTCAGTCCCCTACGCTGTCTGTTACCTTTTGACCGCATAGGAAACAGTTAGTAAGGGGACTGAAAGCGACGTAATATAGCCGACTCGTAGTTAGCGTTTCAGTCTTTCCAGTTGATGAAAATTGAGTTCACTGATACAACCTCCTACCCAGGCTCTTTATTCGGCGCTCGCAACTCGCTGGAGCAAATATTAAAATGTTTAAAGCACTCTTTGTTCGTGTTTTATTGGGATTTACATCCACTCGTTCACTGACAAAAAAATCGAAATGAAACACTGCACTCCACTTCGCCAGTGAACTCGTGGATGTAAATAATTAAAATAAACAATTGTAATTCCAACAGGCTTCCGCACTGAGTTTAGTGAGGAACACAAACGCATATTGCAGAAAGTGCCTATCCAAATATATGACAATCAACTAACAGACAGTCAAATAAAGATGTTAGCGGCGCAACACAATTTGACAAACGTTGGAAGCCGAAACACAACATGGGTTGAGCGCGTCAAAACATGTCGACCATGTGGAGATTTGAAATGGAGGGGAAGAATCCTACCACTGATGAAGTACCAGACTCCTCTTCTGCATGGCGTAAAGATTGTCAAAAAATGTTTGTTGAACTAAATAAGGTAACCTAAATATTATTTATTTTTAAATAAATGTTTTTTTTAAAATTTGATACAATTATTGTTGTCGCCGCAGATTTTATTTCGTTTTAAATTTCCGTTTTAAAAGGGGGAGAATGCAACTTAGTAGCAGTCATCCCCTTAGAATCGATGGCGTTGATGATATATTTGTATTACCATCAATACACGCCAAATGAGAAACCTCTTAAAAAGGCGTGAAGAGTTAAAAACAACATCTGTTAGCAAAAAGCATGTTTTTAAGTTTATTTCACCTTGTATATTGATCATAACAACATAATTTCTGTAGGGCGTATCGTTTATTTGTGGCCCGCTTGCTCTCGTTAGCCTCCAGTGGCGGATTACCTATGGGGCAAACGGGGCATTTGCTCCCGGCCCCAGATACTGACCGGCCCATAAAAATGAGTGAATAAAAAAATGCTGCAGTTTCTCTTTGAAAGTCCGAAATAGCCTGAGAAAATCACACGCTATCTCAGCCACGGGCACCCTTCTGTTTGAAGGCGGGAGGGGAGTGGCGCCTGAGGCAGCCTAAGTACGAACCTCCGATGATCCGAACAACCTACACTTTCAGTTCACCGTACTCCGGGATGGCTCTCAGTTTGTGACCGGCCCTAAAATATTTTTGCCCCCGGTCCTGGGAAGGTTAATCCGGCACTGGTTAGCTCCGCTCGCACGCAAATATATGTCAGATCACAAATATACGATATGCCCTGCAAGTCATGTTGTTGCCTTTTTGTAATGTTAATTTTTTTATATACAGGATGCTAACACTTTGGAACCAACTTTGCAAACAGCCCTCTTACCAAAAAGTGTTTTCTGTCTATGGGAGGAAGCTGTCAACATGTTTCATGCTGGCAAATTAAAAGACCAAAATAAAAAAAAATCCAGCAAGAAGGAACTAACTCAAAACCAGGTATATGTATACGCAGTAGTTTTAAACAATTTAAATAAATAAGGAAATTGATTACAACCAGTGGTGCACTGAGACGCTTTTGAGTGGACGCAGCAGCCTGGAGGGACAGAGGTGCATTTTAATTCTTCTTAGATTACGGATCGTTTTTTTTAACCTCATTGTGCATCTCGCGTGTAACGAATAAAACATGTCAATGATTTTTTTATATAACCATAGTCATCTCGCGATAACCCCTGTTTTCTAAACTTAAGATATTTGCGTAAGGTGGCTTATAAATTTAACCAGTGCATGACAGTTTCACACCCTCAAATTTTTCGTGTTTTAGCCATTATACATGCAGATACTTGTTTATACTTTTATATTTTAATACTTTACTGTATCGCAATTCAAACATATAATCTACACTTTTTGGAAAAATTGATATTCTACTGATGCTTTGAAATTCTACACTTTCATGCAAAGCTAGTCGTGTTGTTAACCGTAACAGTTTATTTCTGTGAAGAAAAGACGTTTGTTATTTTATGTGTTTCCACTGCTTCGGTTGCCTTGCAAAATGCGCCCTTGGCTTTGGCAAAGAATGTTTTAAATTTAGATTGTCAATTTACCGATATGTCTAGGGTTTTTCCAACTTTACCGACTGACTAACCGAAAAGTATTTTACGAACGACTCAACAGAACGATTTGCTACGAAGCGAGGTCTAGCTATAAGTTATTTCCGTTTTACCGACAGACTATAACCGAAAAGCGGGGGTGTAACACTTCACGCACCCTATTAGCACGCGGTGCTTCTTTCATGGTGGAGGTAATTAATTACCTAGTGGAATCAAATTGTTTGAGTTTAAATATTTAAAATTTTATGCATAAGTAACTGACGCGAGTTTTCTTTTGTTTATTGAATATTATAGCTTGGAATGCGCTTCAAGGACTGGAAGATGACACCAAGATACTTGTTCTCGGTCGATTAATTAAAGGAGAATCCTCTGTGAAAGAATTCCAGAACATGTGCGTCTCCATTAAGAAGAAAAAACGAATCCAGCTAGCGTTTTGCCAATATGCAGGAGAGAATGCATGGGAGGATGTGGTGCGAAGATTTCCGAATGCGGCATTTGTTTGGTTATAATATCAATTAGCGATACAGTAAAAAACTGCTTTCACTTTACTGATACACTTCGTTGTGGTGCATAATGTTTAGATTTCGTTGTAGTCTGTTGCGGAATATCGATAATTTTCGGGTTTTTTTAAATATCGGTTATTCGGTATTTTAATTTAAAAACATCGATATGCCGATAATATCGAAACCTACGATATTATTGGTATTAAAACCGATTATCACTGTTTCTGTCTACTAAACAATGCCGCTGAGAGAAAGAAAAGAATATCGTGGCGTACGGAAGTCGTCGCAGATATCATCGCCGTCACCAGGGCGCTTATATACTGGGCGGCGCAACGCCAGTCAATTCGCTGATCGACGTGTGATGCGGAAGTAGACTGGCACGAGCGAGTTTTGAAGAAAATTCGAGCAAAAGCAGCAATTCGTGTATCAGTAGATTATCACTATTTTTTCTTTAAGTTTTTCATGTGAGAAGAAATTGATTGGATTTACAGATAAAATATTATTTCTATTACTGCAGCAGTATGCATTTTGTGTAGAAACTAGTGTCAAAGAGAATTTATTTTGGATAATGTCCATGCCTTTTAATGCCTTTCATGGAGGCTAAACTTCACCACGAGCGCATTGTATGTTCTTCTACTACCAACGGCTAGAGATTCATGTGTGGAAGCAAGAGGTTTCTTCTATCGAACATTGACCTGTGCTTATGCATGGCGTTTCCAAATTTAAAAAAATATGTCGCGTCAGGATTGTAATGTCGTAAGCAAGTTCCAGCAATTTTCAGAGTAAAAGAAAACTAACCTTGTCACATATTCTTGCACGTATATAAAACGAGCTAAATCCTCAAAAGATCTTATTTCTTCAATTGGTCAAAGCACGGCCTTATCTATCTTATACAATACCAGCAATTCAATTCATAAGAATCAATTGTACTTGCTCATGAAATTTCTTAAGAAATTTTAACTTTGCTTTGCTGTTTCTGTTAAAAACAACCTAGGTCGAGCTGTTATCTGAAAGCAATCAACCTGCAGCATTTGTTGAATCTATACCAGCCAATCTTCAACAGGAGATTATTAGATTTACAAACTGCAACATGTTAATTCAAGGTGCTGTATGTTAAATCATTACATGATAACTATCAAATCCTAAATCCACGAAATGAGTACCAGTTCTAAGCATACTCGATATGATCATTATGCCTTATTGCCTCTTTATCACTGTCAACTGTCTATCAAGTGGTTGAGTAATTACTCTCTGACAAGCA
Organism: Paragorgia papillata; assembly: GCA_035771165.1. Taxonomy (NCBI): domain Eukaryota; kingdom Metazoa; phylum Cnidaria; class Anthozoa; order Scleralcyonacea; family Coralliidae; genus Paragorgia; species Paragorgia papillata. The sequence continues at coordinate 1,098,208 of JAWNZC010000193.1, read as the reverse complement.
TATATCTTTTCATTTTTACAGTCTCTAGGAATGTTACTCCCAGTTGACCAAAAATGCTGCAGAATTTGCTGGAGGATAGTTTGTTAGTGAAAAACAGTCAGTTCTAAATAATTTGTGGTATTGGTGGAAAAATGATTTGATCCCATGAGTGGTTTGTTTTTGCAAAAGTTTTCTTCAAGTAAACTGTCAACAAGTCACCAAGTCACCAATGCTGGTGCTAGTGCCAATGTAATAATTTTTTATTTATTTATCTGCTTTGTGTAAAAAATAGTTGCCAGAGTTTGTGAACAGTTGTTAAATTTTTAATGAAAATACTTGAACCAGTTGTACTCTCAATGTTGAATGCTTTGATACCTTATATTCACTATTAGTGTCATCCAACTCAAACTTGAAATATTTTTAAATCCACTTTGCTAGCCATATTTATGGTTTTGTTTTAATTTTATTTTAATGTTACCGCTTTATCAACAATTTTTTGCTTATGAATCGATATAAGGAAAAGAGTCATGTTATCAATCATTGTAACAACCGCTGACCGGTGAATATCAATTACTCGTTGCCAGGCCCCACATCACACGTCGATCAGCTCTCCCATTCCCGTTGCACCGCCCAGTATATAAGCGCCCTGGCCGTCACAGTCGCCGCGCGATCGATTGCAGAAGGAGAAACAATTGATGGTGATGGCGACCCTTTGGTGTGGTGGAAATTCCTGCCAGCAGTTCGCCGTCTAAGAGACTATTTAGTAAAGCCGGTCAGGTTATAACTTCACAGAGAGCCCAGTTAAAGCCAGACCAAGCAAACATGCTCGTGTTTCTGGCAGAAAACTTGTAAATAACGAACTATATATTCCTAATATTGCATTTGTTAAAGTTTTAAAAGATTGTATACAGACTTTTTTCATAAATTAGAACTTACGAAATTTCTCTTTAAAAGTTTCTTTCTGATTCATAAATTTCTTTCTGGTTCATAAATTTAGGGATTTTTCCTTATAAACTTTCAGAATTCTCCTGTGACTCCTTCCTTTCTTTCCAGTTAGGATGATCATCCCACTGACAGTGAAAATACAATACTTTTGTACACATTTTCGTACTTTCATTCATCTCTCTTATAAAATTATGAATTTCTCTTCATTGTGAACTTTTATTTTATGGTGTGTTCCTTATTAGTGGTAAAAACTGTCTAATTAGAGGATTTTGTCGATAAACCTATTTTAATGAAGCCTTTTGATCATAATTGTTTGAAATGACTATTACACGAGATGTTTCAAAATAAAAATTGCCACGACTTGCCATTTTGGCCAAATTTATTTTGCCAAACAGCAATGAAACTATGCGAATCCTGCTTTTGTAATGATGTCTCACCAGGCATAATCTTTTACTTGCACCCAAGTCTGAATTTGAACATATTTGTTTTATCATTAATAATAACATAGTGTCAAAACTCTTATAAATCTCAGTTTATGACCTTGCAGACTAGGTGGCTAGAGTAACACCAATGAAAATCCAACGTTTTTGGGGAATGCTATATTTTCTACAAACAGCTGTTTTTTTAGAAAAAGTGTTTTTCAATGGTTTTTCGCACAGTGCAAAAATGCAATTTTTTTTTTTTTGGGCTGTTATTATTTATTGTGCATAATACATGGATTTCATTTAGAGTGTTTAGTAAAAAATAAGGTACACTATAGTTCAAAAGATTAACAAACCACAAACTTACATTAACCAACATTAATCTACATGTACAAGCCTTAAGTGCTTATTATAATCACACAAAAGTGTGTAGAACCCCTTGCATTTAATTCAGGCATAATAGGTAACAAAATGAAATAATTTTAGAGTATTGATTTCCTAGTGAATAAGGAAATTATACTTTCCTGCCTCCATGATGGAATTAAATGCAGAGTCATTTTTAAAACATCCAAAAATAATTGAAATGCTACGTTGGGTCTAACCTCATAAATATCTACATCTGTTCCAATTATATTTTTCTTGCCTCCATGGCATTTCTCTCATCTTTACACTTTTGGACCATTGACACTTGTCTTTGAACAAGGCTGCGGTGGCACTTGGGAACCTTTTATGGACTTCAGCTAAATAGAAAAGAGATACAAATATGATATCAAAATCAACCTCTTGGCTTAAATACGTACTGATAATTTAATATTGCTCAAAAAATTATATTATTATAAATTATACTGCACTTATTATTGTCAGCTCATTACTAGAGATGAGCTATTTAATGAAAACTAATCTGCAAGGCCGTATACATGTATGTAATCAGCCAATTTGCAATAATCGGTAATCTGATCAGCTGATTATATTGTATAATAATTAGTACAGTACATTAACTCTTTCACACATGGAGCAAATATGAACCCAAAATATGCAATGAATGTGTTATTAGTATTCACCATGAGCCATTCTCTTTTCACTCTGCTAGCAAAAACCTTGATTTGTGTTATATTTCCAAAATATTGTATGCTCCTTGCAACGCATGACACCAAGCCTCAAAATAAATCTTGGAAATCTGTAAGAAATGAAATTTGCTGGTCACGGAGGATTTGTTACCCGTCATATTAGGTTTTTTTACAAGTGCGACGAAGTATTGTCTGAAATGCAGGTGTTATATTTCGATGAATAGTGCAGTGCTTTCGGCTTGACATCTGCTTGTGCAGTTTTATTAACGTGTTGTGCGAGACATGAGCTTGCGCCGTTTTAAGGTGTACTGTAGTGCGAGGGAGACATCTGATTTTTCACAATTTTACTGACTTTTTTTTTTTGAGGAAAACAAATTTACCGGTCATGCATGACCGGTAAGCAACGATATTTACTGGACAAACTGGATAATTTTACCGGTCAATGACCGGTGACCGGCACTAATTTCGAGGCTTGCATGACACATTGAAAAAAAACTGTGCAGGGATTGGTGACCAACAACATATCAGTATATAAGCACTACTATATATGCCAATTAATCGGCCTATTTATCTTGAATAAATTAGCCATTAATCTGCTTCAGTAATTGACATTTCTTGTAATCACTCATCTCTACTCATTACTTTCATGACTGCTAGTAATAGTACAATACTAGAAGATAATATTGCAAGGCATTTTACCAAAATATATAAAGAATATAACACAGTGACATAAAGATACGAATTCTATTTGAGTTGTGAAAAGGATATTAAATTACAAAAGAACATAGCAAATTTATTTAGTGAAATTTGTTTTATCACCATGTCATTTTCTTTTTAGAATCTAGATTAAATGCAAAAAGTAGTCAGCAGCAATAAGGATCTGCAGGGTCTGGTTGTACAAAGCCTGTATAGCGAATAAAATTGAAGTTCGCTTGTTCAAAGCATGTATGGCACACTATACCTATCCACTGGATAAGCTATCCAGGCTTTGTATAACCAGGCCCTGTAGGGCAACTTTTATTATTGCATTCTTGGTTTTATTTTTTAATTGTTATTTAAGGGTGAAAAGGTTCTCATACATGTAGATTTTTGAACATAAATTGGAATTCATGACAGCAATACACTTTTATTAATGCCTAAACCAAAATATATTGCTCTGATAAAGTGCCCCTGCTATTTGGGCATTACTGTGTGCCCCCCTAATCAAGCTGAGCACATGGCAACATATCCTGAACAATTTTAACTCAAAAAACAATTATAATAATTTGCACTATATATAACTAACATTAGTATAAATACACAGGTGATTATAGAAAATCACGCGCGCTGATTGGTCGAGCTACTTCGGATTAATTCTCGATAATCACCTACAGCGTTTATTCAAAATGGCCGCCAGCCAAGTTATCAATGCGACAGACGAGGAAATTAACAATTTTAAAGAAAATGTTGTTCCTAAAAGTACGAAAATGTGTATTTATACTAAAACAATTATTCGCCTCAGGCTCAGTGAATATCGGTGAATAATAACCTCGACTTCGTCTCGGTTATTATACACCGATATTCACTTCGCTTTCGGCGAATAATTGTTAAATATTCACTGTGCTTACCGTTGGCATATTTAAGTAGTATGTGCAAACCTCTGAGCCTTCTTATATCACACATTCTGCGCATTTAAATTTCTTACAAAATTAGTTTAAGGGTAGCAAATGTTCTATAGCAAATGTAATAGATTTTTCTATTTTTGGGCTTTTTTTGTGGTCCTTGTAATGGGTGATGTAAATTTACGTAACTCTTTGTGATGATCTATTACCTCTCGGGGTAAAAAAAACCGATTTTTTGTTGCCTGCATGACTGTCTCACTCCGCTTACCTATAACTATTGCCTTAACTGAAGATTCCTAATAACAGCTACTATACATGTTATTATCCTTCTTCGTAATTTATTCTAGGTTAAACTGTATATTTTAAGCATCATGCTGGCTAGTGTGATATATAAATATTCATAAAACATAATACAGGCAGGTGTTATGAAGAAATGGCGTGCTAGGTGCCGACAACTACGAAACAGGTATATTTATAGCCAGGTTTGGGGCCGAAGGCGAAGAGAAAATGGTTGCACGCATGGCAACTGAAAATTCTAAGATGTAAAATATTGGGTAAAAAATACAACTTCTCGTAATGTTTACGAGTAATAAAATTTTCATGACAACATTTATTTAAAACTTGCTCAGTAATAAGTAAAATAAAACCGTTCCAAGTTCATTATCTAAAATATCAATAGCAATAACCGCCCTTTCGAAAGTAACTACTATTATTATTCGATTTATTTATCTTCCTTTTAATTGGTCGAGGGAGCACTACGTCACCTGCAAATAACTGCCTACAAATAACATGCTCATGCGCATTAGTCGGAGATGTTGTTTTGCTGCAAATAATATTTTGCTCATATGCGTTACACTCAATTTCGGCAAACGTAATCGCTCGTTCAGCCAAGCTGGAAAGAAATGAATAGACATAATTACAGGTAAACAATGTCAAATAAAAAATAAATCGAATAATAAAACAATTATTGAACTTGGTTTTCACAAAATATCGTGATTTGTCAGTGTCTCGCAGTTCAGTTATTTGCCGATGCCCAAGGCATCAAATAACTGATTTGCTCGCCACTGACGAATCAACCTCCTCCAATAATTGTTTTCACAGTAGCGGTGTTTTCATGATGCAAAATAAACGCCTAAGTAAATATAAGCCGCCTTCTCGAAAGTTATCGCTCCTTGCAATAACAGCTTGTTTAGTTGCCTACGTCGGCAAGTATATCTACATAAACACTAAGCTGTTCACATCTTTTCGACACAGACTCTCTAAATTTTTGTAGTCGTATTTACTATCCCGACTATATATATATATATATATATATATATATATATATATATATATATATATATAATTGAGTTTAATGCTGAGTCGCTACTCTGAGTTTCACGCTTACGCGATCTTCAGGCAACGAAGATCGCGTAAGCGTGAAACTCACAGTAGCGACTCAGCATTAAACTCAATTATATTTCGCTCTGCTTATAATGGTATTGAGCGCTCTTGAACCTTACGCCAACTTAGTGACCTTTATGTTACATACTGTTTTTGGTATATATATATATATATATATATATATATAAATGCACCCGTGACATTTCTGACATCCCCACTACTGAATTAGTTGAACTTGCTCGCATTGTTTTGGAAAATAATTATTTTGAATTTAATGGTTCGATTTTTCATCAAACGATGGGCACGGCTATGGGCACTAAATTTGCGCCCGCCTTTGCCAGTATATTTATAGGTGAATTTGAGAACAGATTTTTAAATACGGTTGCCCTTACGCCTGAGCTTTGGTGGTGGTTTTAAGATGATATATTTCTCATTTGGTTCCATGGCCGTGACCGACTTGATGAATTTTTTAGTTCTCTTAACTCTTTCATCCTGCTATTAAGTTTACTTCGTCAGTTTCGGACAAGTCTCTTTGCTTTCTAGATGTTTTAGTGAGTATTGAAGGTGGAAATATCGTGACAGATTTATATTGTAAACCTGCACTGACACTCACCAGTATTTGGATAGGGATTCTAAAGTTCCTTTGGTTCTTGATTTTCATCCCTCTCTCTCCAAGGTTTCTTCTATTTTGAATGAACTGCAGCCCATTCTCTCTAGTTGTTCAAATACAAGTAGGGTATTTTCCGACAGATCCGTTTGTGTCCTTTCGCCGGCCTCGTAATTTAAAGGACATTTGGTCAGGGCTAGACTTCCTTCTGGTGATGCCCTTGCGGGACCAGTGGGTATATGCACACTTGTGGTAAAATCAGATGTCAAATCTACAAATTTGGTCTCAACTGGGCGTACCTTCAGTGATGTTGTCTCTGAGAAAACGTTTTTTATTAATTATTATTTTGATTGCGATTCTGCTGGTATTATATATCTTATATCATGTACCAGATGCAAAAAGCAATATGTGGGAAGTACAGTACTATTACCACGTTTCGAAAGCGGTTTAATAACCAAAAAAGTAGCCTTACTATAGATACGGTAAAGGGCAGAGAGACATAGCTGGTGAGCATTTATATGCACTTTTATAGTGAAAACCATCATGGACTCTCTGATTTGTCAGTTACTATAATTGATAAAACAAATGTAAATGAGCCAACCACACGCGAGGGATTTTGGGCGTATAAACTCGATTCTTTTATTCCTAGAGGACTTAATCAACGAGATTTATTTTAAGTTATTTTCCTTATTTATGATTATATTGTAATTTATTTGTAATTTATTCATAATATCACTATAAATCTAGGCTTTCACCTCTTTCTGTTAGACCTGATGAAGAGGCCGGGCCTCGAAACTTTGGTAAAATAACGTTTTTTCAAAAAATTTCCTCTTGTCCATTATTAATGTTTTGGAACATTTGACGAAGGCTGGCTCCTGTTTTATCCTATATATATATATATATATATATATAATTATACTGCACGAAAAATTGGATTTACCCATATTTGCGAAAATGTAAATGTGTAACAAATGTGATATTTACTCAAATTTACTGTAGAGTATATAGAATGTCAATTCTTAGCCCCTATTTCAGAGCCATGCCGCTACTGGCAGGAGAGAAACCTTTAAAGTACTTTTTGCAAGGTGTTCGTGAGTGCAGCAACATGTTTGTGCTACAATATGTTTTGTTCGATATAGTACAGCAACAGGTCATGCTTTCCATTAATGAAGAGCTGGATTCATTTTTTGCCAATATTACAAAATATTTCGGTCTTGACTTTATACAAACAGTCTGCAACTATACAGCAAAATACTGGTGCATCCTCAATTCAAGTCGTATATATGAGCTAAATTGTTGCAACATTTTATTCAATGTATTTCTTTTAATACCTACTTTGAAGAAATTTCCATAAAATAGGTTTATATAGGAAGTTCGTTGCCATAATTATTGAACTCGTTGATCTTGTGTATTTCTTATTTGCAGAGTGCCATAGTCAACAAGCGACGGACTTCTTTCGCTTTACATGTAATTTCCAAGCCATTTCTGTAAACAATAACATCAATATCAAGTTAAATATATTCTATACTTACTAGTATAAAGCTTATCAGTAAATCAAATCTTTAAAGTTCTTCTTACCTGTAGTTGTTGACTATGTCTCTCAAGGCCTTATGACTTCCTTAGTACAACAACACTTTCAATAACCATTTCCATATAATTTGCCCCAGTTCCAAACGTTGTTGTTGGACTCCATAAAGACGCACATTTAGACAGTATTGATATAAAGAAACTCTTTATTGATATATATATATATATATATATATATATATATATATATATATATATATATAGAGAGAGAGAGAGAGAGAGAGAGAGAGAGAGAGAGAGAGAGAGAGAGAGAGAGAGAGAGAGAGAGAGAGAGAGAGAGAGAGAGAGAGAGAGAGAGAGAGAGAGAGAGAGAGAGAGAGAGAGAGAGAGAGAGAGAGAGAGAGAGAGAGAGAGAGAGAGAGAGAGAGAGAGAGAGAGAGAGAGAGAGAGAGAGAGAGAGAGAGAGAATAATACATGGATGTGCGGAAATATGAAATTTATTTCGAGTGTTGACCAGGATATCTCACGAGTGAGCGAAGCGAACGAGTGACATATCTTGGTCAACACGAGAAACAAATAGACTATTATCGCTGATAACCAATGCGTAGAAACGCTATAATACGAAAGTTTCCTCAACTGAGGGGTGGCTGCGCTGTTATGACGGGCACGAGTGAGTGACGATTTCAGCAACGCAATGTAAAACTTTAGCTCCAACTCTCTTGTAAATCACTCGAACTTCAAGCGTATATTGTAACGTAAGTAACCAGAGGTTCATCTTCGTCATCTGAAGTCTGAAATATCCTCTTTCTCGTTATCAAACGAAGTGTATTTATATGTGATATCTCCTCGCAGGAAAGGGATACGTTTCGCGTTTAATACGCGTGTTATAAGTATAATATGTACACGTTATTAATTGGCATATACACTGTAAATTCAAAAGAGTCGTTTTGACCCCAAGGAGTCATTTCAGCTCTTTTAATCTCGGGGTCGTTTCGACTATTTCAATGAGTCATTTTTACTCCAAGAGTTGTTTTGACCTAATGTGGAGTCAAAACGATTCTTTGCCGGAGTCTCTGCATTCTCTCTTAGAGTCGTAGGACTCCTGGTGGGATCGTCTGACTCTTTATGGAGTGAACAAAGAGTCGCGTTACTCCTCGAATGCCGGAGTCGATTCACCAAAAGAGTCGCTTTACTCCTTGATAAAGTCAATTCATCAAGAGTCGTTTTACTCCTTGGTGGAGTGAAGAGCATTAGCTATGCTTTTTGTTTATGCATGTCACGCATATCATTCAGATAGAAGGAACGCGGCAAATCGTGGCGTACCGATAGTCAAAAATGTCATATCGACAGTATATAGTATATAGTCTGTATAGACCAATGCAGCTTGGGTTAAGTGATGTATACCGAAAGCATATATCAGTTGAAACTTATTTATAATAATCAATTATAATGGTGAGAACGTCTAAAAGAGCATTCAGTAGAATGAACAGTCATTCCATAAAATACGAACAAATCAAAAGGAAACTATATTTTTGGGCTTAATATCCATATCCATTTTTAAATAGCAATACTCCCGACAATGCTCTACTTTTAGCAATTATATTTCAACGGAGCTTTCAGTTCTTTCCAAACCAAGCGGATGAATCTCAGCCAATCAAGCGACGCTTACGTGACGCTTGAATAAACAGCACTGTCTTCGTAGAGGTCCACCCTAAGGCTCAACCAATCACAAATTTTGATCCACTTAATTTATTCATGAAGCTATGCTTGATCCGATCATATTCATAATAAACTTGGTTACGCTGTCGACAACAGAAACGTTTATGTCAATGGAGTTCAACAAGAGATTTCCAAAAGAAATTCAACGAATTACTCGGATAGATATAGCACTAACGAAGTAAAGACTTTTGACGAAGGAATACTAACAACGACAACAAAATATTCCCTTCTAACAAACGCCGTTGGTGTTGTATATTCGCTGGATATTGTGTATTCGTTGTATATTCGAATGGCGGAGTAATTATAGAATACCCCGCGATTGAAATTTCTCCTCTCAATCGCCATGTGGCTACGTTCCTGGCAACGTGGCAACCAAGCTACACGCCTACGCGTCCACGCGGTTACGCAACCACGCGTCCACGCGGCTTCGCGTCCATTATACGTTGCTACACATGTGCATGCATTATTCAAAGAACACACAAATTTTGTATATTCACTTCGTTTTAATACACATCATTACAAAACTTTTGCACATTCTACAAAGATTGCGTTCGCTCCACAAATAATCATCTCTCCTTGGTATATAAACATCAATAGCCCAAAGAAAAGATAGATAGAAAACTTTATTTAAACACGCTTACCATGTCAACCTAGGCTGATTTCCACAAGGGGCGTGTACAATAACATAAAATTATAAAGGTATGGTATAGTATAGTATGAAAGTTATAGAAATCTATTTACAAGAGTATAAGGTATAGTAAAAAAACAACCCCAAAAACAAAAAAAAACAACCCAAAAAAAACAACAACAAAAAAAACCAACAAAAAAAAACAAACAAATCTATTTACAAGTTGATTTCATATGTTATTATCCAAAATGCGAGTAGCGATTTTACTTTCAAAGTACGAGAGGGACTTGCTCTCCCTAATTTAATTTGGTAAAGAGTTCCAAATGTATGCCCCGTTAAACATGAGACTTCTTTTCATGCTGTTAGTACGCGGCTGTGGTAAGCAAAGAGTGCTTGAGATGTCCCGAAGTTCATAGTTTGACATCTCACTTTTGTAGGTGAATAGTTGAGTGAGTGACTTAGGACCCATTTTATTCAATAATTTAAACATCAGTTTTGCCTTAGTCTTTTTTCTTTCTGCTTTAAGTGGCTTCCAGCCTAAAGCACCTAGAGCAACCAGATGATCTACTTCATTGCTCATATTCATTATAAGTCGTGCAGCTCTGTTTTGGAGCTTTTGGAGACGTTTTGATTGTGTTTCACCAAACACATCCCATACTTCACAGCAATAACTAAAGTATGGGCGAACAATAGAATTATATATAGAAACAAGTGTACCTTTCTCAACAAATTCTTTTAAACGACGGAGAGCTGATATTCCCGATGTTATTTTCTTACAAATATTTTCAGTATTATTCTTCCAAGATAAATACTGGTCATTGGTCAATAGTCACTCCAAGAGTTTTGCATGCATATACCTGTTTAATTGGTTTGTTTTTTATGATAACATTTGGCTGTGTACTTGAAAAGCTTTTTATCATTGATTTTGATCCAATTAATATAAATTCAGTTTTAGCTACATTCAAACTAAGTTTATTGGCAATTAACCATTTCCTAAGATTTTCCAAATCAGAATTCATTGAAATTTCAACATCAGTAATTGATTCTCCTGTTGCTGTCAGGTTTGTATCATCAGCAAATAATCGAGGTTTTGTTTTATGTAAACACCGAGGCAAATCATTAATATATAATAAAAAGAATAATGGCCATAAAATAGAGCCTTGCGGTACACCACCCTTAATCAACCGCTCTGATGAAATAGATCCATTCACTTGGCATTTCTGACTGCGATTCATTAAGTATGATCTTAATAGAGATAAAGCATCTCCTTTGATTCCATAGAGTTCTAATTTTTTTAGTAGAATTTGGTGGTCGACTGTATCAAATGCTTTTTTTAAGTCAATTAGAACTACTAAGTTAAACATTTTTTTGTCAATATTCATATACCAACTATTAGTACAGTCTAATAATGCCGTAGCAGTAGAGTGAAGTTTTCGGAAGCCAAATTGACAATCGCTAAGCAGCCCAAATTTGGTTAAATAATTATATAGCTGGTCATATATAATTCGTTCCATAACTTTGCTAATAGCTGGCAAAACAGAAATTTTTGCTGTAGTTGCCATGCAGGCAGATTTTTATGGCCATTTTTATGAAGAGGTGATACACTAGCCATTTTCTATTCATCAGGAAAGGAGTATAGTGTAATAGCCTGATTAAATATATAAGTCAACGAACTTGAGATGACAGGTGTCGCTATCTTTACTTGAAATTTTGTCAATGCCAGTGGCCTTAGCGCTAGAAAGGCCGTGCAAGAGATGATAAACTTTGTTGGTAGTAACTGCCTCAAATGCTGTGAATTCTGATTTAGTTGTTTTGATATATTCTTGGAAATTGCAATTTGAAGTATCAATTTTGCTAGCTAATTCAGGACCAATATTTGAAAAGAAGTCAATGAAGTCCACTGCAATGTCTTTAGAGTTTGTTAAATTATTTCCACCTAGATTCAATTAATTTACTATTGTTGGTTTGTTTTGTCTACCTAGTAGGTTGTTTATTGTTTTCCAAGCCTCTTTAGGATTGCATTTTTGACCAGCAATTCTCTTGGAGTAATAATCTTTTTTGGCTTTTCTTAATTCTATATTTACTTTGTTTCTAGTCTTTTTATAATTTAACCAATCTGCTTCTAGGTTTGTAACAATGGCTTTTCTTTTTAATTTATCCCTTGTATTTATTTGTTTTTTTATATCACTTGTAATCCAAGGGACTTTTTTTGATTTGATCCTTTTTTGTTGAAGGGGTGCATGCTTATCTAGGACTTCTAGGAATAATTTCTTCCAAATTTCCCACATAGCATTTGGATCATCAGCAAAAAGGTACACATATTCCCAATGCTGACCCAGCAACCCCTCAACAAATTTTTGGTTATCAAAATTTTTCATGTTCCTAATCTGCACTACATTTTCTCTTGTTTCTTAATAACATGAGTTTTTCTGATTGCAAATACCAAACTATGATCACTGATTCCTGTGTGAATAACACCAGAATCGGAAATTTTCTCCGGTGTATTTGTAACTATATGATCAATGAGGCTGGCAGTCCTTATGGTTACCCGAGTAACTTCATCAATTAATTGTGATAATTGATACAATTCATATAATGACTTTATTTTCTTGGTTGGTGCGTCAGATTCAGTTTTCAGCATGTCACAATTTAGATCACCAAGAATATACATTTCTTTATTTTCTTCATCAGTCGCTTTGATTAATTTTTCAAAATGATCAAAGAACTCAGATGATGCATTTGGTGGTCGATAAATAGTTGTAACCAGAAATGGTCGACTATATGGCTTAATAATTTCTACACAAACGGCCTCTAATTCAGAAGGAATCAGATCATGTCTAATATTATAGTTGATAGAGCTACGCAAGTAGATACAAACTCCGCCCCCATTTCTTGATCTGTCTTTTCTAATAATATCATAACCATCGAGGTGAATCATATTATCACTTATATTTGAATCAAGTCGCGTCTCATTAAAGGCAATTAGGTCAATGTATTTGTTGGACATTGAGTAACAATGCTTGAGTAACAAACAAACAATGTTTAGAATAACCATCTTAAAACCTCTTTCATTACGAATATAGCATTAAGTCTAGTGAAAAAATCGCTACTCACATTTTTGTTTGATAAATCATTATTAACTAATGTTTCAGTACTTGACTGACATACTTCAGATATGTTGTCCAATCTTTCTTGTGATGTCCATAAGCTGCTCGAAAAAAAGGCTCAACTGGCTCATCATTTCTAATTGGCACCAACGAATTGGTACCATGCAGCAGTTCTAATTCGCATTGATTTTAGGAAGGCGCAAAATGCACTCCCTAATGCTCTGTCTCCTACTTGATTTAAGTGTAAATTAGAGCGGTTTAAAAAGGACTTGCATGCTTATATTGTCATTATCGATGTAAGAAATTTCATGCTTTAAACATAAATTATATATTAATTTATTATAACATGATATTTTACTTGCCACAACTTGACCGTCATTTCTTCTGATCACGCTAGATACAGCAACCTTCTCTGCCTGATGTTTCACATCTTCTATCAGCCTTTCCATTTTCTCTGCTACTTGTTCTGCATCCTCGTGTACCAGATTATTGGTTCCCACATGAAGAATAATTGAGTTGTAGGCTTGACCTTCACACGAATTTTCCTGAAACTTTTTATGGATCTGACCAACTGTTGCTCCACCATGGAATCCCCGATTACCAAGGTACTTTTCTTGTTTTCAATGAGTTTCTTTGAGGATCTATCAGTTCCAACATGGCCATAGCTGTTTGTATGTGGATTCTTTCGTTTCTTTTTCAACTTGGTAAACTTCAGCTTCTGGTTTGAACGATAATTGTCGATTTGGAAGCTGATGTTATTGGTTGCATCTTCTTTTATGGTGTCCACTGGCAAACTGTTTCTTTCTTCCTCTTCAATGTCCAATATAGTGAAGCGATTTTGAATTCGAGTTGAAGATATATTGTGTGTAGTGGTGGTTTCACGCCTACCCGAGTTTTCTTTAGATTCAATCTTGATCCACTCGTCTTGTTTTATGTCCAGAATTTTCTTTATGCCCTCTCCTTCACTTTTTAACTCAGCCACAGTGGCTTTCAAAGTTTCCATCTCGGCCGCCATTTTGTTGTTGTCATCGATCGATTTTAGTGTCTTGCCGTCGGTTTCTGCCGCTCGTAAAGCCGTATTTTGTTGCTCTTCGTTTTGTTTCTTCTGAACTTCGTTGATCAGTAACATCATTTTTTCAATTTCACCTTTATAATGTTCGCATTGCTCGCATTGTTTGTCTATACGAGTGTCGCCTTCACTGGCTTCAGTCACAATATGAACCACGTGTTCGCTAGCTTCTTGCTCGCGTTCTTCGTCGGTTTCATTTTCGCCTTCATTCGTATGTGCGTAGCTCGTCAAGGTAGCTTTTAAATGACTCTCTTCATTGTCTTTCACAATAACGACTTTTTTCTTCGTTGCCCCATGCCATTTAAAGACAAAGTCAGGATTTGTAAATAGCTTCGTATCGCCACCAGGCGAGGACTATTTTCCGTCTAATTTTAAATCGGCTTCAACAAACTTCTTCAAGCTATCTAAATCGTTCTTCCAGAAGAACTCACTTCCACATATGTATAAAGAAGTCAATTTGACCAATTTCGTATCACTAACGACGCTTGTTTGCTCAGAAATCGGTGGAGACGGAGAGCTCACAAATTCGTGACCATCCGCCATGACTGATCGACGTCCACGACCATCATACATGGCTACATAACAACAGTTGTTCTCATAATTTATTAAATATCATTCAACACGCTGGGAAACTGTTCCTTGGTTTACACACTAAATAATATCAGTCAAAAAAGTCGTTTTCCACTTGGCCCTTTTCAATCAACACACGTTTCATCCCATCCGTAACACTAGAGTGAACTTGAATACCATAACGTTCGCGATATTCTTCCAAAGCAATCAGACTTCTCTCCGGAGGCAGTGCCTTCGGATCAGACTTGATAAATATCGTACTCTCTTTAGCACTTCGCGGCGCACGTATTTTCACCACACGACTATAGCCCTGACTCCTCAATTCGTCAATCGCTTCGTCGAACTCGCTCATCGTAGTTGTACGAACCTTACGGCAAGACGCCTGCTTGTAACCTCTTAGCTCTTAGCGTGACGATTCGCCGTCGAGGAAATCTAAGAATACACATGGCTGCTTTATCTCCGTTTCCACAATATCACCAAAAAAGCTTGCAACACACCAAACGAAACACAAAAGAGTCGTCATAGCAACGATCACAAAATACTAAAAATACGTTTCAGAAATTGCTTATATATATATATTTACCATGCAAACTACGCTAACTTCCAATAACGTTCGCGATACTCTCATACGCGTAATGATAATATTATAATACTTACATCGACTATCACTTCTTTCTGCGCTAATGAATATTCCAAGTAACATAAAGCTTTTTTAACAGTCTCGATACCAACAACTTTAGGCGGCGAGCCTGGCTTACGACCGCGGAGAAGCTTCGAAACGATGTTATTAAACACGTGCAAACTCACTGCCAAACGCTGAAGCAGGTCAACTTTTTCGACTTTGGCCCCGCGATTCCCTCTGTCAAAGACTCATTCAGCTCTTTAATGAATTCACCCTCTAATGTCATCAACATCAGGGGCGCAACTAGGGGGGGGTTGGGGGGTTGCAACCCCTGCCCTTTTTAACCCCTGCCCTTTTTGTGAGACCTCTAATACTAGGTTAGACATTAGATAAACAGATAATTAATCGTGTTGTAGCACGCAATACAATTCTCCGCAATAATGCGAGACCAAAATAAACATTTCCGCAACTGAAAATACGAGAAAAGCGTCCTAAAAATGCAGGAAATGCCGTTTCAGAGACCTAAAATTCAAAATTTTCCCGGGGGTGCATGCCCCCGGACCCCCCTAGAATCTCTGCTTCCCACACCACTGCCTTCTAGTCCCAAATTGTTTAGAATACTGAACGACTTTGCCCTTTTTTTGCGTTCAACCCCTGCCCTCGAAATTTTCTAGTTGCGCCCCTGAACATCTGCTTTGCACTGTCAGTGAATCCATACTCGACTTTACTCAAGTGTTCCTCGTGCATTGCCCAAAATATTTCACTGAAAGACTTCACATTTACGTCGCAAGGTCTGGATTTATCAGCTAACGTTTCTTCTGGAGTAGGCCTTAAGCACGATGGAACGAAGAACAAGGAGCGATCAAGGAGACCATGGCCTTGGTCTAGCCTACTAATTACTTGGGCTGCGAATGGTAGCTGTGTGGTTCCAAGTATAACAAATGGGATGTTCGCTGGAATTTCCCTGGTGGACTCAGAACCAAATCTATACGACGTTCGCTCTCCCGAAAATAACTCGCACAACATTTGTACTTTACCAGACCCATTTTCCTCTGCATTATTCAGTATTTTGTTAAGGACATCAAATAGTTCAGGTGAAAGAACAATGGGCTTTTTTTTGTTCGGCGAGTGTTTTAATGAGCCCAGAAGAAGTACACCGCTCTATTAGAAAGTTTCCAATATCACAATTATGTCTTAAGGTTATAACAGGGTCTACTGCACAGTTCTTCATCGCTTGCGACTTCCAGGTTGTCGGAGGGCCGATGACCATCACATATAAGTTACATGGAAAACACCGGCCTTCGTTGGAAATTAAGGAGTTCAAGCCCATGACGAATGCCGTTGTACTCAACAGGCACGGCACCAAATATCCCACATGCAAACGAGCTCATAGAAACAGCACTCTGTTGAATAAATTCAAACACATTTTCAGGGAATAATCTACCATAATCAAACGGTATAGACATCAAACGACGGTGCAAGTCTGTCCAACTATTTTCGTGTTGCCTTCTTAACCTCGTAATCTTCGAACACGTCATTTGTCTTTGCTACGGACGGTGTACGTATACAATAAAGCAATCCAAATTGTTTTATGAGCAAACTTCACAATGACCTCCCTCAATTGTATTATCATCTCAACATTATTGGCTCTCAGGCTGAAGAATGGGGAAAACGTCGAATTTTTCATTAGTCGAACTCAATGCAAATTAGGGCAGTATATTAATTATTTAAGCTGATTTGCATTGAGTTATACACATGACCTTTGCCGCATGGCTATTATACTCTGACAAAAACCTTGTTAACAGGCTTAAAGTGCCTATATCATGGTTGGGGATTTTACATATTTAGGATATTTGGAAGCTTCTGAGAAGATTTGTAATATATCTTCTTTTCCTAAAATTTCATCTTCATGGATTTTTTTGCCGTTAAAATGTACGGAAGTAACGTGAAAAGAGGAATCTTTTTCGACGTCACTTCCGTCAACTTTAACGGCAAAAAAATCCATGAAGATGAAATTTTCGCCTGAGAAGATATATTACAAATCTTCTCAAAATGTTCCAATTAGTATAAATATGTAAAGTCCCTGAGGATGACATAGGCACTTTAAATATTATAAAAGTACTACATTTTACTATTTACTATTTTTACATTACTATTCACACCACACCAAGACCCCATCCACATGTATACGTTTTCCTAGCGTTTTCATGTTGTTTCAGGTAATGAGACCATTGTTTTCTGCTCCCCTGAGTACCGAGAACAATATAAAAACGCTATGAAAACGCATACGTATGGACATGGCCCAAATCACCGCAGCGCTCTATTCAAATAAGCTCGCGTTTCAACCCTATTTACATCCTTCCTCGGTCATTACTCATAGCAACCTACTAGCAATTCAAAATGTACAAAGTGAAGATCACCCGAAACATAGCCATCCAAGTTGGTACGCCTTTCTCGTGCCTTAAAGCACAAGAAACTCAAGTTCCGGTTAACCATTCAACGAGCTACCACAGAGATTCGTTCCCCGCAAGTAAACAACTCACATACGATGAGCTTAATGAAAATTTCCTTGTAAACAAGGAAACTTTAATAGAGTGGTCAAAAGAATTTGGTCTTCTGCCAAAGCAAGTTTTTTGCCCCCAGTGTAAAGAAATCATGTGCTGCGTGCAATGTCATGACAGATCCGATGGCTTTAAATACGAGTGTCGCGGCAAAACAGTTAAGCGACGTAGGGTCGAAGTAAGTATTCGTCAAGGTACATGGTTCGAGAAAAGTAATCTGACACTAGAAGAAATACTAAAAATAGGTACGTTTACACGTACATGTATCTACTGCGTTGCGTCAGACTGATTCGGATGTGATTGGAAAAACCTTCTGAAATTTGGTTGGTCCCGAAGAATATTCTATTGTTACTTAACTAACATCAGAAAACCTTGCATGCCGACGTAGTATCTACTTGCATGCGCAGTAGATACTGAAACAAATTGAAGGTAATCTAGGCAATAGTAAGCTAATATGGAAAACAATAAACAATGTCATGACAAGACAAAAATTATTCGCTCCAAATTAAGTATTAGACCAACATCTGGCAATACAGTGTTGTCTAAACCCGATTAAATTCCGGAGTTCTTAAATAAACTACTACCGGCATTTACTACACCTAATTTAGCAAGTCAACTGATTCCTTCTGATGAAGACTTGCCCTCATTTGAAGACCATTCCTGGTTTGCACTTGACGTCATGGCGGCCATGTTGGAGGAACTTTAACAAAAGAATCTCATTAGCAGCTATTTATTGTATTTGGCGGAGTATGGTTTCCTGCAACATGGCCGCCGTATCTTTGTCTTCTAAATCTCAAGGGATTGATTGCAAACCACCAATATTCCTCCAGTCGGCTCAACCTTTTCTATTGAGAAAGTTACTGTAGAGGAAATTTTCAATTTATTAAATTATTTGAAACTAGACAAAGCTACAGGATTAAACAACATTCCGGCCAAGGTACTGATAGGCGCGGCTATACGCTATCTAGCTAGCTCTTTATGTAACATTTGCAACTAGATGGTAATTAGAGAGGTTTAAAAAGAAAACGCGCCATCCCGCTAACCAGGCTAGCTCACGAGACCAACACATGCATGTATGAATAAAATGCTTGATTGCATTCGTACCAAAATTATGCAAATGTTTTGCATAAAATAAGGATAATGAGCGCAATCAAGCATTTCTTCTACACAGAGAATCTTGCAGTCAGATTTTTATTAATTTCTCAGTCGTTGGTCTATGGCCAACCCTTCTGCGAACTTTCATGAAAATCGGTGAAATTCTTTTTGAGATATCCTGGCGACAGACAGACAAACAACCAACAGATAAACAAACAAGGCTTAACGAAGAGGCTTTATACAACAACGCTTACAACTTGTTTTCCTCCGAAGAGGCTCTTGTGTTCCCTCCGAAGAAGCTTACAAATTGTTTTTCTCCGAAGAAGCTCTAGTGTTCTCCTCTGAAGAGGCCCATTTGTTCTCCTCCGAAGATGCTTACAACGAGGCTTAATACAATTTGTTCTCCTCCGAAGAGGCTCAATTTTCCCCCGAAGAGGCTTACTATTTAATACCATTAGCTTTTGAAAACTGTGGTAAATCATACTTATACGACAAATTTGTGGTAATTAATCATCAAAGTACTTACCAGTTGATAAACTGAAGTGAACACCAACAAAGCTAGCGAGCACCAACAAAGCTAGAGCACAACTGAACAAAGTCAAAATACACAGTTTTATCGCAATAATTTCGCAAAACCATAGATCGGGAAACCTCGGCCGCCTATATCTTCGTATTCGCTATTTGATTGGTTACGAACGATACTGCCCCTTCGTACTCGCTGTTTGATTGGATCCGATTCTTCTTTTGTTACCACTTTGATGGTTACTTACACTTTCTGACCTTACATGACAGCATAGTGTCTACTGCGCTTGCGCAAAACCATCTCAAATTTCCCAGCAAATTCGACTAAGTCCAAATACAGCAGTAGATTGGTGCATGTTTTGCAGAGAAGTCTGCGAAGTTTCAATAGCCGAGAAATCCCAGAAACTTGGAGGAATAGGTAAAAGAGTGCAGATCGATGAATCCAAAATAGGCAAACGCAAGTACCATCGCGGTCACTTAGTCGAAGGACAATGGGTATTCGGAGGTATCGAAGAGGACAGCAGAAAATAATTTATAGTAGCCGTTGACGACAGATCCGAAAAAACATTATTACCCCTCATTCAAAAGTGGATAGAACCCGGTTCTATTATTGTATCTGACTGTTGGAAAGCCTATATCAACCTCGACAAATATGGCTACACTCACGAAACTGTAAATAATTCCAAAGAATTTGTCAACGACGAAGGCGCCCATACTAACAAAATCGAAGGACACTGGCGGCAACTTAAGGCCAGTTTACCAACCCATGGCAGGCGAAAAGATCACTATTCATCGTATTTAGGCGAATTCATCTGGAGATATACTCATAGGGAAGGCGATTTATTTTTGACTTTTCTAGAAGATGTAAAATACTTATACCCCTTTGAAAATTAAAATGTTTAAAAAGAAATAAATAAACCAAAAGAGTAAGTAGAGAATAGCTGGCGAAATCGATCGATCGCGTCCCAAAGCCCACTGAATTTCAATTCACGAAATGTAATCTGAGTTACGAAACACCACCCCGGTCCATGACCCCAAAATCTGAATTTCAATTCATGCAAACTAATTACAGAAGCAGCAAGTGACTAGCTATCAAATTTACACAATCAAACTCTATATTCACCACAAATGACATATACCATGCCAGGGGTTATTGGTGACAAGACTACAGTACGCAAGACAGTTTACACTATATTATTTTTTCACATGTAAACTGGTAAACAGATGCGATTTATGCATTTATATAACCATTCCTTTCTAAATAAGTTCCCATGGGTTCGGAGATATCAGTGGAAATCGGCTTCCTTAAAACCTTGTTAAATTCTTCTCTGTTCACTGCGCTGTTTTTTGGCCACTCTTCAGGTATCCTTTTCAAAAATACCTTACACGAGCTCGTTGCGCTTGGGATGTTGAATTCAGCGATGTCTTCTACACACACACAGTGGAACCATACTCCATAACCTTAATCACAAATCGTGGAAGTTTGTGGTATATGGAAAATTACGATTACCTGACCCCCATAACCCTAATCACAAATCGGGGAAGTTCGTGCTGTGGAAAATTACGATTACCTGACCCCATACAATGGAACCATGGATCCTAACCCTAATCAGAAATCACGGATGTTTGTCGGATAGAAAATTATGATAACCTCACACCCCCCTCCCCACCACCACTACCACCACCACAATGGAACCATAAACTCTAACAACAAAACCGGGACGTTTGTCGTATAAAGAAGACTAACCTCACTCACCCCACCCCCCAACCAAGGACGTTTGTGCTATACAAAATTATGATAACCTTACCCCCCCCCCCCTCCCAAATGGAACGACAGACCCCAATTACATATCGGGATCTTTGGGGTATGCAAAATTATTAGAACTTGAACCACCTCCGCAACCTTCACACACCCAATGGAAACATAGCCCCTGACCGTAATCTAAGAACAAGGAGCCTTGTGGCATATAAAATTACAATACGCGACACCTTGTACAGCTAAAACTTACTGGGGGAAAAAATACGGGTAAACGATTGACCTCATATGGATGACGCGATGGGAAAAATCTGTATTTGGCATTAAAAAAGACATTCTCATTTGCCTGTTTAATACTTAGGTTTTATTTTTGTCGAAATCATTCCTTTCTGCAGTTTTTCTGTCGAAAATGCGAAAATAAATTGCAGGCCCACTTTTCACACACACTCCCTACCATCCTACCCTAGAAAGAGGACCGCTGCACAGGCTAAACACGGCGTACTGCGCACCGCGATGGCAGTCTTCTCACGGAACCAATTTAAATGGCATTCGCTCTAAATGGTAGACCCCTACGTTCTCTGTTTCAGCAATATATCTAACCTTACTATACTTCAATTTAAATGGACGCAAACCAAATATTCCCAAGTACTTCCTTCTGAAGAAAGAAACTTGAAATTCAAGCAATATATTCACAACAAAGCAGCAGACCTGACTACCTTTGTATCTAGCGTAGCCGCGTAGCCAGTCTACATGCTTATACCATTTCACATGCGGGGTATTCTATAATTGTACCCTAATGGCGAAGCTAATCGTCTAAATGCTACTATAATCGTTTCATGCTATATTTGTTTTAACTATATGATTATAATTTGATCTTTACTTGTTTTGGTCTTGCAACTTTACATTTTGTTGGTGTCTAAAGTAATTCATTCACAGTATTAATTCTTTCAGGTTTCGCGGCCGAGTTAGGTTTTTCTAATATTTGATTTCCTATAATCCCGTTTTGAACTGTGAAGTGTTGGACGAATATAGCATAGAGAAATTGCCTTTGGGATTCAAGGTTTGATAAATGCATGACATGCATGTAGGACTGAATAATTGTCGAAATATTAAACGACCCCAAAATAAGAGTAGAAATTACCGACTAGAAGTAATATCGCAAGTGAAGTGCTGCCTCGTTATTAAGATGAAAACGGCGTGCTACGCCGCTACTCCTACCTGATATGAGCTATACTGAGCGTCTACAGCAGCTTGACTTTCTTCCCTTAGTCTATCAGCTAGGAGAGAAGCGAAGGACTACAATATTGAATCATATATGTAGAGTTTTGTGCTGACACTATGCTGAGGTCATTTTCCCAAGGTAAACTAAAATTAGCAAAATGTAGAACTGAACTCTTTAAAACAACATTTTTTAATAGAATACCCTACTTATGGAAGAAACTACCACAGGACTTAAGAACTTCGAATTCTACTCTTTCGTCGTTTACCAGAAATTGTAAACAGTATTATCAGACCAAGATTTTCGACCCCGATAGGCTACATGTAAATTGGACAATTTAGTGTATGTATAATTTGTTGGGTTTTTTTTTTAATTTTATTCATTTCTTTTCTTTTCTTATCTTTTCTTTTTTTAATTTTATTTTGTTATTATTCAGGGTGGACTAGCTAGTATGGCTGCCCGGCTCATGTAAACAGGCCATAGTTTATAAATCGTTCCTGTCCGAGGACTTCCCCAGAGGTGAATAAAATCGTCTGGCGTTAGCCAGAATAAATTCGGACAGCAAAGAGTTAATGCATGCACGGTTGGTCATTGTTAATTTCTTGTGGAACGACTCAAGAGGCCTGCTGGATTATTTGTTCGACCAAATAGGAATATCAGTAGCTAGAACATGATCTCGAGTTTGTGTAAACAAAATATTTCGGTGCAATCGGTGGTTTTTCCATGTATATTATTCATGTTTGTTGCTGAGCGGCGCGGGACGTTTTCATGATAAGAGTCTTATTGTAGTTCTGAACTACAATACTGATAATAATATTCCTAGACAATTACTGTTGTAGCTTTCTAGCAGTCTGAATTAAAGACGTGCCGGCCGGCGTACGGCACGAACACTTGGTAATAAAATAAACAACTGTCAATACACATATATGGTCATGGAAATCTACAAACATTTCGTTTTATGAAGTCGCCAGCTCTATAAAGAATCGCTGAACGGATCACGATAAAAACGGCAAGTTTGTCCGTCTATTTTCCCGTCGTTAAAACAAGAAACCGGACTACAAACTATATCAGACTGGGACAGTGGAAGACCGTCAAAACCCGTCAGTCAGAAAGCTTTCATCTTCTATAAATATGAAGACTTTACTGATCGAGTTATAAATAAAATAATTCGACTGAATGCCCAGCAGAATACAAGCAGTTTTAAAAACATGTGTCATCAGTCCGGTCCTTAGGTATCGGTCAGCGACCTTCACCATTAGCAAAAGCACCCATAAATGCCGCCATTTTGAAAACGATTTTGGGGACACTTTTCCTAACTCAAAGGTAATAGGAGCACGCAGTCCAGTTATATATATATAGGTCAGTGATCCGTACGTACAAATAAACACAATTTTCAACCAAGTACTATACATAGCTCGGGAAATGGACTGGGCACAAGTAAAGACACAGCTAACCCAAGACGAACGCCCAGAATAGTGTGCTGCCTCGCTGACGCTCGGCACCAAAAATAAGGGTCGAAATGAGTCATTCAAAAGAGTAGAAATAAGTCTAAAAGAAGCAGAATTGACCCTGCAAAAGAGTCAAAATAACTCTTCTGAAGAGTTTTTAAAGTACCCTTGAAAGGGTCAAAATGACTCCTTCAAAGGAGTACAAATGACTCTTCGGAAGAGTAGGCTTAGAAGGAGTCAAAACGACTCCTTCGGAGGTGTCGTTCTGGGGTCACAAAAACGACTCCTTTGAAAGGGTCGAAACGACTCTTTTGAATTTACAGTGTACAGGGAAAAATATAGTTAAATGCAGTTTAAGTCTATATATAACTATTAAGTATAAAGATAGAATCGTACACATTGATTGTATTTTTGTCGAATTAAACGTGTAATTATTTTGAAGAACGAAACAATTTTATTTGGGAAATTTGACACCATTGGCATTGAAAGCTGATAAACAAGCGGAAAATACGGATATTCTAGACAAATGTTTGCTCACGCCAAGTTTCTGCCGAAATTAAATCTGGTGATTTGGCCGCTTATTAAGAACCAAAATTTTAAGATAATACCTCTTCACCCAACATTCTGGACTGCGTTTGTTGTTATCGCAGTATCCCACTATACAGCGAGGCGTTTTGTCTCTGCTAAAATCGAAGCCGCGTCCCGTGTCTGCCAACGGCGCAGCGACCCCTCAGTTGAGGAAACTTTCGTATTATAGCGTTTCTAATCAGTGATAATGGTCTAAAATCAAAGAGCGAACATACCAGCTCACAGGAAAGTGATCCAAACAACGATTAAAGACGAATTCGACAAAAATCGAAACGATATCCTTCTCGCTTTGTGAGTTTCGCCATGATTTTAACAAGGATAAATAGAGATAAGGATAAATTTGCACCCCTTGTAATATGGCGAAATAAACCTTGAACTCCCCTAATCCTGGGTAGTATCCTTTGAGTAGTTTGTTCAACGGGTGAAATATGAGCTGAATCAATCGAACTCTCTCCGCTTACTTCAAGAAAACGTTTAGATTGCTTAAATATATTGTTGGACAAAATACATAAATATGTTTTCATGTTACCGTCAAACAGAAATACTTCCCCTTTTGGTGAATCGGACAAAAAGCAGCGGGTATTCGGCCCATTAATGTGCAATTAACGTACAAAAAAAGAGGGTGTGTTTCTTTTCTTTCAACATGTACGTGTTTTCGTGCGTAAAGTCATAAAATAATTTTTTATCATATCATAAACTTTAATCGTGCTATTATTTGAATTTGTACGACCCGATGGATGACTTCGATCGCGGGAGACGTTGAAAGAAATAAAAAAATACAAAGAAAACTGGAGCCGCGCCTACTAAGCGGGTCACGCGATTGATTAGGATCGTACTGTGGTTTTAAAACTTGCATAAACTAAATTTACAAAGAAAAATTGGTTTAGTTTCGATGTAAACGAACCCTAACGTTCATTAAAATCTACTTTTGCGCCCGAGGAAAGATTCTAATCAATCGCGTGAGCCCGGTTAACCGGGCTAGCCAGGCGCATGTAAACAGCCCCTAACAATCTTATCTTAATTAAAAGGGTAATCGGAAATGTTATAAACAAAGAGAATTGTCAACACCTACGTCAAATAGTTATACAAGTTCAATCGTTTTTGAAAGCGGAAGACCAAGAGTTAAGTATATTGCCTTAACGCTCTTAGCTACATGAGTAGTGTCCTGTGTTAATTCAAGAAGTGAAAGTGTTCTGAACTCAAAGATGAACTCTACTGGAAATTCTAACATATCTAACGACGATGCAAGTATTGAGAAGTGTATGATATCGTTTGTCATCCTTTCTGAGCCAACTTCATCGTATATTAAGAACAGTATAGCAGTTTGTATTTTGAACGTCCTTTTAACTATTGCTGGGACCATTCTCAATGGAATGGTTCTCTTCATATTTTGGAAGTCAGCAAACATGAGAGCCAAAATCTCCAACTTTACCATTATGACTCTCTCAATAATCGATCTGGTCGTGGTAGCAACTGTCCATCCGCTATTTGTGTTCCAACGAATCAATGAACTTTTAGAAACATCAAAATGTCTGTACGTTGAAGCCTTCTACTTCGCAGGTAGCTTATTATCAGGGATATCTGCATGGACGTTATTCGTTATAAACGCTGAGAGATACTTGGCAATAGTTTATCCAATTTGGCATCACGTGAAAGTCACCAAGAAAAAATTTGTACTAATTTGTGTAATTTTCTGGTTTATTTACTGTTTGAATATGATATCCGCTTTTTTATTTTATTCACATCACGCGAACATACTTTTATGTCTTTCTCTCGCTATCATGTGCTTCACGTCTATCTTTATCTACTTGTCAATATTCTGCGTTGCAAGAAAGAAAATGTCTGCAATAGTACACAAAGACAGCAGTGTGCACAAGACAAATACAACTAGGAAACTCCACCAAGATAGCAACGTGTCTAAGACAGATACAAGTTGGAAACTTCGTCAAGACAGCAACTTACATAAGACGGATACAACTAGGAAACCTCACGAAGAAAACAACGTGTCTAGGACGAATACCACCAAAAAATTCCAAGTATTTTTAAATGAATTAAAGACGGCCCAAATGTATCTTATAATTGTTTTCATATCATTCGTTTCTTATCTCCCGGCTGGTGTGGTGTTTGCAATACAGAATCCCGAGTCCAAGACTGCAATATCAAGAGAGCGAAACAGTATTGCTAAAGCATACCCTTGGCTATTGACTTTTTGTTCAATCAGTTCAACCTTAAATTCCTTGGTGTTTTTCTGGTGTAACAAGAAACTCAAAAGAGAAGCTTCCAAAATTTTTGCAAGATCTTTTAAACGACAAATGCCGGAGTAATTTTTTGCGAAACCCTTCCGAACAGGCGTGATATATCGTAGTTTTAAACTTGTATAGAGAAGAATGTTTTAATCAGGGGCGTGGCGACTGGGTGTGTGT
Organism: Paragorgia papillata; assembly: GCA_035771165.1. NCBI lineage: Eukaryota > Metazoa > Cnidaria > Anthozoa > Scleralcyonacea > Coralliidae > Paragorgia > Paragorgia papillata. The sequence continues at coordinate 1,071,350 of JAWNZC010000193.1, read as the reverse complement.
GTGTGTGTGGGGGGGGGGGGGGGGGTGAGTGTGCGACCCGAAATCGTCATGTATGAAGGCTGTTGTCTAGACATTGAAGGAAGTAGACTGTTTCGTAATATACTGAAATAGCCCAAGTACTATCATTCGACCTTAAGCTCCCAGCTTGACCTGTAGCTCAGTTGGTTCATAGTTAGTGGAGGGGGATGGTTTGGAAACCCGGCAGAAGTCATTGTTCTATGTTTTTGTTCAATTTGTCTAATTTCACGGTCCCTGAACGTATATTGTATTTTCTGTATAATGAAGCAGTCATCCAATAGCAACGTTTGGGTTTAATTAGTGTAGTCCTTCGTCGGCCACTTTCATGGGGCAGTTCGCACGTGCGTGCGTGCTGGCTCAAGTGAGTTGTCGGCCGTGTATTGATGACGTTTACACGCAAGATATTTGTTCTACGCATGCGTAGCTAATACGGTCAGCCCGTATTTCGCGAGCCTCAACAGCCGCCATTTCCGATCGTGGTTGTGTAGTCCTTCGTCGTCACTCGTGTCCATAGAATTTCCTTTCTTCAACCAATTGCCTTTTTCCAACATGAAGAAAATAAAATGACCATGGCATAATCTTAAAGGTGCTGTTCAGTCCGTTCTGCTCATGTACGAAACTAATGTTTACTTCTTCGTTTAGAAAAATATTTACTGATACCTTATTGAAGACTGTAAGCTTTTCTTGCTTCCTCTTCATTACTTGTACCCAAAACAAAACATTTTCAGAAGAAATAGAGGAAATCCGAAGAGTTATCCTCACCGAATCGCTTGGTTTTCTGCCATGTCGCTTCTAACGGTTTACATTGAGCTGAGTACTTCATGTAATTATCTACGAATGTCAGGGTCCCGATAAACAAAGATGCGGATCATGCGCAGAACGCCGACTGGACAGCACCTTTAAAGGACAATTGGGGGGGGGGGGGGGGGGGGGAGTGCAGAAAAAGATGTTGAATTTCATACTATTTCAATTTTATTTTACAAAGCATGAATACATGTTTTAGGTGGACTGGTGTACGTAATGTTTGATTAAAATGCAGGTAAAGGGTACCACACCTTTGTTATAATTGTGTGTTTGTGTAGTATTTAGCGTTAATTTTGAATAATTTGCGCGTTTAGGCCTACGTTACGCCCTTCTATGGTTACGCCGCACGTGTCTTATAAAAAGTCTAAAGACATTGTGTGCTATTTGATTGTAAGTCACTCACTTGTTGGCGGCAAAGTTAGTACGCATTTCAAACTTTTTAGATCCACAATTTCTTTTTGAGTAATGTCAACTGAAAAATACTATGAAGAAGCACTCTATACCCAATTGACCCCCTTGCACCCCCACCCCCCCCATTCGCCAATAAGGCGAAGAGACTTGACATATTGAACGCTGTAGCTACATGTGTGGAAATAATACTTTCTTTCTTTGCTTTCCTGATGTCTGATCACACGTCTCGGATGTGTTCTGTGTGTTAACAGACATAGTTATTGGTCAGTGTCGCTGGCAATTAGTATGTTGATATTATAACTTACAATCGCCACGCAGTTTATTGTGTTGATATTTAATACCTGAAGAGACTCGACATATGAACGCTGTGTACATGTGTGGAAATACGTTAATACATACAGGTAATCGTGTGTTTTTTATTGCAAATTGTGTTTTCTATCGGATAATTGGATTGTGTTTTGACTTTTGTCTGTGACCAATGTGTTTAATAGACTTTAGATCTTAGCACTGCATGCATGTGACAACATGCGCATGTATATGATTGCAAAACACCTTCAACTACTATATATAGCACTGTGATTTTGCAGTAGCCCGAGTGAACGCCTGACCAGGCGTCTTGTTCATTAATGTTCAGTAGCGTAGTCAGGGCTTTCTCAGGTGGAAGGTTCCGTGCACAAACTGCCTATCCCAACCAAAAAAAAATATAAGAAAAAATAGAAAAGGGGAAGAAAGAAAAAACAAAGAAAAAGTAAAGAAAAGAAAAAGAGAAAAAGAGAGAAACAAAAAAATTACCGATAACAAGAAAACATCTTTAAATTTAGGTGAATCACATTCGTTTACACGGAGCATTCACAAAGTTTGTTTACTTTGCTTTGTTGATAGCTCATTGTTGTTCGAAGGTCAGTGAAATTTAAAATCCACATTACTACGTAACAACGGTTTGGTTTACTCGAGGTCAGTCCGCGTGATTCCTTTCTCGGCGAGAAAGGAATCACGCTATATTTATAACTAGCAAAATTGTTAATTTTTTGTCAAGAGAGCAATGTTTTGCGTCTTATATTAAATATGCAGTTGGCTCAAAACGTTGTGCTCTTAAAAGATAAAGGACTGGGGAGCTAATCATCCTTAGTTCATGATCACCTCGGTTTTCTTAGATGTACCGCAGTTGTTTTATCCCCGAGCCCGGACGAAGGTGCTAATCTCGACACGCGTGGAGTCCACTTACACGCGAAATTACACGCGATATATATATATATATATATATATATACAAAGCATGAAGTATAGTTACCTTAAAGTCTTCGCTACCAGAGGTTTCACCCTAAACGGGATCATCAGGCGATATATATATATTTATAATATATATATATATATATATATAAACATCTCGCAGAATTTCTTTCCCACTCGCGTGTAATTTCGCGTGTAAGTGGACTCCACGCGTTTCGAGATTAGCACCCTCGTCCGGGCTCGGGGATAAAACAACCGCGGTACATCTAAGATTTTGTTTCGCTTGAGCAGCGAAAGTTGGCGATTTTATATATATATATATATATATATATTTTATTTTTTTTGTGGTTGTTTCAACCAGTCAGTTTTTACAGTGCAGAGGTTTCACCCTAAACGGGATCATCAGGCGACTATATATATATATATCCCGTTTAGGGTGAAACCTCTGCATGGTAGCGAAGACTTTAAGGTAAAACTATACTTCATACTTTGTATATATATATATATATATATAAAATCGCCAACTTTCGCTGCTCAAGCGAAACAAAATCTTTGTCAGAAAAACTGGTTTACAAATGACCGAAAAAGGAAAGCTAAGAAGAGATGTTGCAGTGGGATGAACCAAACAATATTAAACACGACTAGAAACCATTGAAAAAGCATCGAAAATTGCTATAAAGATCGGAAAAGATGCCGCCAAATGTGACTGAAAAAAACAAAAAGATGTTTCTTCGTGTGTCTGTTCAAAGCCAGCAAAAGACTTATGCACTGATATATCTTGGCTCGAGAGAGAACAGTGAATTGAAACGGAACATCAACACAAACAGCTTTTCATTATATATTTCTTCTACCAGATTCCATACAAAAAAAAGAGAAGATATTGCAAATGTACAGTGCATAAGTACTGTATACATGTAATGATTAATTAATTTAAATGGTATATATTGTTAACTAATGTATTACATTTGTAATTAGAAATATTTTTAAATTAAATTTCAAACCATCTTAAATATCGACTCCTTTGTTAGAAAGAGTATGTTTTAGATAATTTGTTTTATTTAATTTCGTTTATAAGGCTTATGGAGTTTTGACGCATTTCTTGTGTTAATAATGATGATAAATTTCATTATTTGCTACAAAATAATTTGTGAATACCTCTGGTAAATTTTTAATGTGATAACGAAACATGAATAAGCTGGTTAGATAATCATTGATTTTATCATATGTTTAATATTTTAAGATCACTAAGAATTGGTTCAGTATGTTAAATATTGTAAAATTAACAGGCCTTAAATGTTAGTAAGCGCACAATCTTTTCTGGGGATATATTCTTTAATTTTTAAATTCGCTTTTTGTATGTACTAGCACATATTAGGGAGCTTAAGCAAGCGGCGTTTTTGACAACACGGACGTCAGATCAACGTCAGCTAACCGTGAGTAGACTGGATCGAGAACGGCGTAATTGTTGCAAATTTTGAAGTTAAGCAAGTCACGTAAATAAACACGAACGTCGGTTATAACGCCATCAGTGCTGTTTGCTGTTTTTTACCCAAAGGTCAGCAGTGTTTTGTTTCTTTGTCGTAAAATGTCTTCATTTAGACATAACCGGGATTTACTTTTGATTTGCTATTTTTTTTGCTAACACATAGTAGACAAGACATGCTTTTTCAAAAAAATCTGTATTTTTACCACAACATGGAAGTTGAGACATGTTGTCATGCATCTATTAAAGATATTATGAATATATTGTATTTTAATATTAACAATGAAAAACAGCAGATGATAATAAATGAGGAAATAAAAAAAACAAAACTTTAAAAACAAAACAAATTATTGCTTCGATGTTAGCTTTTCAATCATGGCAAGCATTAAGTTATTCTGCTGGGCCATCATCATTTGCATCTGTTGCATTTGTTGTTGCTGCTGCTGCTGTTGCTGAGCCATTATTTTCATAAGTGAGTCCTGTTTTTGTTCTTCCTTTTCCTGTTGTTGTTTCTTCATCTCCAATTCCTTCTCTTTCATAGCTACCTCCATCATGTTCTGCTCGCGCAAGAACTCCAATGTGTCTGACCCTGATCTTCTTCTAACTTTTCGTTTTCCTTCTTCGTCTCCATCCTCATTGCTCTTTCTCTTCTTTGTTTCGCCCATTCTTTCCATAGCTTTCTTCCTTATGTCCAATGCGTTTTCTTTATCCTCTTCCATTTTTTTCTTCTGTGCATCATCTAATTGACAAAACACATTTTTGCTATTTTTGCTGTACAACTGTGTACATCAAAAACAACAACACTGTAATAACATCAAGCTGCTTATTTATTAGCTAAGAAGAAATTATTTGTATGAATATAAAAGTAGTAGCCTGGCTTGAAATATAAATTATTGAAAGATAAAATTGACTAATCTAAAGTAAGTATCTTACTTTCATCTTTTCTCATTTCTTCGCTGACCTCCTCTTTCTCTATCAGTTCTTCAATAAGTTGGTCAAGTTCTGTGACCTCCGGCGAAATCCCCGATGCCCGTTTTTCATAAGTGGTTCTTTTCTTATGTTTCTCACACAAAAGAGAGCAACGGTCCTGAACTGACCTTTTTGTCAGTGTCTTCTTGTAAAATGGCGCCTCCATTTTCTTTAAATTATCGGCAATTGTTTGCCACAACTGAGCCCGTTGAGTTGTTTTCTTCTTAGCCTGAAAAGGATTCACGACCAATACTTCCCGACAAAGCATTATGTCATGACGTTTAGTCCATTCCATGGGAGTATTGCTAAAGAGAAAAAGAGCAAAGAAAGTTTTTAAATACAAGTATTTAATACTACGCGAATTTAAAGAAGTCTAAAATGAATAAAATCATCCCCGATAAATGTATTAAAATGAACGTCCCCATAAGCTGAAAAGCTTTTTCGGTTGTGTGACACCATAACAAATTGAAAAACGTCAGGTAAAACAGCGTTCTACTATACTGCGAGGCTTTAGGGAAACTACATAAAAAAACTGAGAAAGATGAATCCTCGAGCAAGACATGTCAACTTACCCTTGACCTTGGATTTCATTGGTTAACTTTGCCGGACTTTGGATGTAAACAAAAGCCATTTAAGTGGTTTTAGCGCTGTAATGCAACACATTAGAACATTTTATTGAAGACTGAATCCCTATTATGTAGTAAATTAGTAAAAAATGGTATAAAATATAAGCTTACCTTTCCATGGTCTTGAAATCAACACGTACGGGAAAACCCTTCACTTGCCGTCTGTCACCTCAACCCAATGACGTGCTGACGTCAACTAAAATGCTTACAATACTTCCGGTTGCCGTCCGTGTCTCAAAAACGCCGCTTGCTTAAGCTCCCTAATAACTACTTATTGACCGAGCGTGAGGTCTGTATACTAGTGAAATATCGGACGATGTTTTTTTAGTACGGACCGAGACGAGCGCAGCGAGTTGAGGTCTGTGCAAAAAACAGAGGTCCGATATTTCACTAGTACAGACCGAACAAGCGAGGTCAATAAGTAGTTTATTATATGGCCATAAATGTTGTGAACGTTCTGTGAAAACTCGACCCATCTTTCTTGCGAACTATTACACGAAAATAGCAGACATTTCCCCATTTTTAAAGTACTTTCCATTGAGCTAGAATCCTGAACATTCTACCCCAAATAGCATTTTTCAATTGCTTTTGTTTGACATATTGCTCAAGAGCGTACGTTAAGTAGTTGAATAAAAAATCATCTGAAATTCTAATACTTGTGAGAAGCAAATGTAAAATTATTACGAACAATGTTACGAACGTTTTGGACATTTTAAAAACTTTCACAAAACGTGGAAACTCGAACAATACATCAAATGAAAGCTTATAAAATTTCTAACAATATACCTGCCCGATACATTTCAACAATGGGTAGTTCTGAAATGATAATCCATCTTGTTGCATATACTGACATGACTGCCATTTTGTTTATAAAACGTACGGTCCCGAATGGCAGATTCCGCTCTGAGCGGGCGGATACGGGAAATATCCGACCGCTTATGATCCAATCAAAGTACAGGATTTCCGTATTCGGACCTCTCAGCGCTGCTGCCATATAATAATACCCCATATTAAATTGCCATAGATTAGATATGGATACACACTAATGCATAATGTTAAAGCATTCAAGTTTGTAATATCGTATTAATTCGGCATGGCTATCAAACCAGCGGATTTAATCATTTTCTTTGATTACTTTAAATATTTTCTTTGTTGACACTATGCAAAGTGTTCCTGTTTTGTGTTCATAATTTTTTTTGAATTTTCAATTGAATATTTTTCTCAAGACGATTTGTCGATCCATGTAAAAGTAGAATAATTGGCGAGTACATATCTATTATGGAGAGTACATCTCTCTCTCACTCACGCCGAGAATGTTTGCCGATGATACTTACATCACTACTACAGGTAATTCACTTACTCAGGTAATCCACCTTATTAACTGTGACCTGAGTAATATCAGTGAATGGCTGTTGGCAAACAAATTAAGGGCCTGTTTATATGGAGCCGAGTTACCCCTAGCCGGGTTACTCGGCAAACCGAGTTACCCGCCATGTATAGAAATTCAATGCTATCCCGGCAGAGTGTTTCTATGAGACAGGCGGGTAACTTGGCTAGCCGAGATCCCAGCAAAACAGCCGAGATCTCGGCATGCTGAGATGAAAATATTCCTATATAAACACTCTCTTGCCCGGTAACGAGTTGAATTCGTCACAACAGCGCACGCGCCACTTATGAAGACAATCGAAAACTACTCACGGAATGTGAAAGCATTATAATGCGTGGGCGGCTTTGCCGAGTAAATCGTCTCATATAAACACTCATCTTTTTTCAACTCGGCTTGCCGGGTAACTCGCCTAGCCGGGTAACTCGGCTCCATATAAACAGGCCCTTAGTCTTAATCTAACCAAAACAGAACACTTGTTCATTGTATCTGATGACATGCTAAACAAAATAAGTGACGCTGTGGCTGTTTACCTTAGAAATAATCCCATTAAGCGGGTTCGCAAAAGTAAATTACTACGAATTATCATCGATGAGAGACTGTCTTGGACAGATTATATTGATGTTCTTTCGCGTAAAGCTTCGTCAGCAATAGGTGGGTTAAGACAAGTGAGACCCTTTGTTGATCTCAAAACAGCCTAAACTATTTAAAACTATTTACAACTCTTTGATACAGCCATTATTTGATTATTGCGATGTCGTATGGGACACCATTGGAGTGGTACAAAGTACGAGAGTGCAAAAATTAAACAAGCGTGCTGGGCATAGTTAATAGAAAATAGACATGGTTTGGAAGCTCACAAAAGTCATTGTTTTATGTTTTTGTTTAGGTTTATGGAAATGTTTGCACTTTCACGGTTACTGAACATATTGTGTTTTCAATTCTGTATAATGAAGTAATTGTCCAATAGCAACGTTTGGGTTCAATCACTCAACCGTACTGTTTAAATACTAACAAGACGCCCGCTAGGCGTTAACTCGGGCTAGTGGGCAATGGGCATGGTGATGTGGAGAATGAGATTGGTGGAGGAGGACATGTTAGAAAGCTAGTTAGAAAGTGCACATTTGTTTTACAAAGAACAATTTTTTATTGACTACTATTATAAACATGGGGACCGTTCATTATTTATCGGGGGGGGGATGGGTGAGAAATTGCCAAACTTTCTTCTTTTTTTTCAGGTACCCCCCAAGCAAAGTTTAAAAATTTGGTAGCCCCCCTGTTTTTATTTGACATAATTTCAGTGCCCCCCCCCCAACCCTTCAAATCCTGACATTAATCTTAAAACTAACCCCACCCACCCTACCTATAAAACCTCAAAATTCAATTACCCCATTAACCCTAAACCTAACCTTAACCCTAAATATAACCTTCTTAACCCCAACCTTAATTCCCACCCGACCCGCACATTAAACCAATTGTCACCTTAACCTTCTTCTTAATCTCAATCATAATTATTACCCTAACACCTTAAACCTTAAACTATTAACCATTCTCCACTACTATTCACCAACACAATACACCAACACAATACACCAACACAATACACCAACACAATACACCAACACAATACACCAACACAATACACCAACACAATACACCAACACAATACACCAAGGATGGTAAGTCACAACCAGGATCTAAATACCTGAGCCTTATGGTTTACTTTTACTTTACATTTTACAAAACACAAAATAATTCCAATTAAAGGCTTTTCTGAATGATTTATCCCAATAAGAAATGTTTGTTTGTATAATAATGTTGATCATCAAAGACTCTTATCCTTGTTTAATACAAAAACTTTATGCCCCCCCCCCCCCACCCCTTAAGAATTTATAAATTATTTCAGGGTCCCCCCAAAAGAAGTAGCAAAAATTTCAGGTCCCCCCATTTTCTCACCCATCCCCCCCCCCCTCCGATAAATAATGAATGGTCCCTTACATGCATGGACAACCTAGATTGGGACAACATAGAATTCATATACAGAGCCATCATGACATTGCTTTAACTATATCTCGAACTATATGTATGTTATTGTGACATTTTGTGTACATATTACACTTTAATATTTTAGTTATTGTTAATAAACTGTTTAGATGGTGTTCACAGATCTCATATAACAATATCTGAAGTCATTCATTTTAAAGGCCGCAATGTTTAGCATTATCAACAGCACTGCTCATGCTATACAGCTAAATCAATTAAGGTTGTCCTGGCCAAAGCCAAAAGGCTAAAGCCAAAAGGTCAAAGCCAAGCGCGAAAATGCTCGTTAATAATCCCCAGAGAGGCAAGTTTGGTTTATTTGTATGATTTTGGCCTATAAATATAGTAAATGTGTGCTTCGCTATTTAAATAGTAATTCACATCGTACTTTTCGCGCTTGGCTTTGACCTTTTGGCTTTAGCCTTTTGGCTTTGGCGAGGACAACTTTAATTGATTTAGCTGTATATCGTTCTGTTCTGGGGGAGAGGGTTGAGAGGGGTATAGGGATTAAGGGAGGCAGGTACCCTCTCCTCCAGAACAGAACGCCTGCTATGGAGGCTAATTTTTGTCATGCGAATAATACATGTTTGAACTCTTGTTTACTTTTCAATCAGAGTTTTGTTTTTTAACGTTGTGGTAGCTGAAATTTTATTGAAAAGAGTCGAAGAGTCTGATTTTGGCAGTAAATAACAGTATATTATAGTCGGCTAACCAGACTGAACACATAATTTCTTTATGCAAGAAAATAATCTAAACTAATATCTAAACAAAAACATGTTGTGCTCTAACTCAAGACAGGGGAAAATTTGACAAAGATTGCCTACCAGGTGGTGGGTGCTCTGCAGTGGGGCTTATCGACACAAAAAAAATTGAAAATGTCAAATGCCCCTGGGTATGCCTCCCTCCCTCGGGTCGGGCAAAACGTTGATTCAGTTTCAGATTGGGATTATACAATTCCCTCGTTCAGTCGTTCTTTAAAATCACCTGATTAACTTCATTACAACTAGTGATCACAAACAACGCCCATTGACAATTTGAAACTTTGACTGCATGATAAAAAATCTAAAACAACCAGATCTCAAAACACAATTTGTGAATAGACGATGAATAGTATAAACTAGTATTAAAATGCATGTACCATAGGATTGTGTTTATTTTGTATAAACTGGCACCACAATAAACAATGCAAGTAAAAACAAGTAAACATCTGAGAAACAGCGAAATGTCTTTCAAATATTCAAAAACATCGATAAAATGGCAATAAAAGCTTCGTTCAAAAGAGACAACCACTGATCATCTGGAGACAACTCGGCCAAACCTCGGTTTCGCAATTATTAAACATGACTGTTCTCTGACGTCCTTCACTCCTTCAGTTTAAAGTTTCCAATTATTTTTAATACACCTTGATTCGCTGACAGTCCGACTACTCTGACATCTTTGTTTGAGACGACTGCTGTGTAGTGTGCCAAGAAATGGTTTAGCAAAGAGAAAGGCTAATTTGTGCTAAATTAGCATAATTTAGCTTTATTTCAAAAGTTAAACTGGTGTACCAAAACATTGAAATGGTGGTCATACTGGTGTACCAAAACAATGAGATGGTGGCCATACTGGTACACCAAAACATTGAGATGGTGGCCATACTGGTGAATCAAAACAATGAGATGGTGGCCATACTGGTGTACCAAAATATTGATTTGGCAGCCATACTGGTCTGCCAAAACATTGAAATGGTGGCCACACTGGTGTACCAAAACATTGAAATAGTGGCCATATTGGTGTACCAAAACAATAAAATTGTGGCCATACTGGTGTACCAAAACATTGAAATGCTGGCCATACTGGTATACCAAAACATTGAAATGGTGGCCATACTGGTGTACCAAAACATTGAAATGCTGGCCATACTGGTGTACCAAAACATTGAAATGCTGGCCATACTGGTGTACCAAAATATTTAAGTGCTAGCCATACTGGTGTACCAAAACATTGAAATGGTGGCCATACTGGTGTACCAAAACATTGAGATGGTGGTCATACTGGTGAACCAAAACATTGAAATGGTTGGGCCATATTGGTGTACCCAAACAATAACACACACTTGATGAAAGTACAGTAATATATAAACTGTTTAATAACATCGAATTTTAGTGCAAGACATCAGTACAATAATAAACAATACAAGCAAAAATAAAGCAAAATACTGCTTACATACAGCATAATTTACAGACACAAGTCAGTTCAGCTAAATGACAACTTCGATGAAGATGTAAAACACAGCATGTTTACCTTTCACTTGCAAGTTGGCTTTATCAACTTTCTTTGTTCTTTGATTTACAGCACTTGAGCAACATTTTTCAGCACAATTTAATTAATAACACATGTATTAAAATTGATCGAGAACACATTGATCGAGAATTTTCGTATAAAGTTTGATCGAGTACTACACATTTTTAGCGTACGGTTATCGAGATCGCGGACCAACCTGGGTCTACTATAGTATAAAAAGCATTGCGAGCGTGTTTATCATTAAAACACAAATTAACTTCGAACAACACAACTAAAGGCGCGTAAAGGCGTCAGGAGAAGCAAAAAACTCGCCACTCCTGCATGAAAATCCGCCATGATGAAACATCAGCATTTGAGCTGTGACGTCAGAAGTGCCGTTTGGCGACACAAAAAAAAAATAACAGAGCCAAAACCTAGACTCGTCTACCTGGGGTAGCCCGAGTAATAAACCTAAAACAAAGGATTTGGCACCTTCATGTACCTTTCAACATGACTCGTAGCTTGATTGTTAACCGCTTTGAAGTTTTCCGGGTTTCCAAACCATGTCTATTTTCTATTAACTATGTGCTGGGCGACGATTACGCATAATGGGTATGAAGTCAGATCCAGTGACATAAGAAATCAATTAGGATGGTCAACCCTTCATGAAAGATGACAAGATCATTAGTGCATCATGATGTACAAAGTTTTAAATGCTATTGCTCCTGCATATCTCAATAAATTGATTAAGATTCCGAGTTTAAATAAAGTCTCTGTCTCTGTCTCTATTGCGTAACACCATGATCGCCTCGGATTCTTTTGTTCTCCGAGGGAATGTAAAGCTCGTATTTCCCTCATCGCTCATGCAAGAGGGAAATTTATCCTTTGTCTTCTAATTTTCCCGTGCATGTTGATGAGGGGAAATTAGAAGACAAAGAAATCCTTTGTCTTCTTCTAATTTTCCCGTGCATGTTGATGAGGGAAAATTAGAAGACAAAGAAATCTTTTGTCTTCTTCTAAATTTCCCGCTTGCATATATTTTCCCTCATCAACATGCACGGGAAAATTAGATGCACCTTCTCTGATCAACCGTGTAAATTTCCTGTCGGTAAGATTCTCAAAGTTTTCCTCGGCGATCATAATATTACAAACTAATTATAACATGACTTTTCGGGAAAGTAGCGACTAAATTTCCCCTTTGCATCGGGAAGATTTGTAGAACTCCTCGGACCTGCGGCCCTCGGACTTTCACATATCTTCCCTCGGCGGCGGGGAAATTTATAATATATATATATATATATATATATATAGCTGTCACTCACCAGATCAACAAATCAAATATATAGCTTGAATAAATGACGCACAACAATAAAAATAATCTAAAATTATATAGTTAAAAATAAAAACTAAGAACAACAATAAATATTATAATTAGGACCTTGCATGAAAGTTTAAATGACAATTAAGGAACCATGGAAAGACAGTGAGGAAATTGTTTGATCTATCTACAAATCTTTCACATCATCATGTGAATCTCGCCCATCTTAAGCAATACAAATTACTGTAAAAACTGCATCAAAGAAAAAGAAAATATAATTCAATCAATTTAATTGCTGATCTTTAAATAATTTTTTTCTCTAGGATCCCATATAATCTTGTTCAGGATTTCTAACAGGGGTGCCTTAAATGTACATTTCAGCTGCATGTGCAGTGACACGATCAGTGCAACTTGGATGTAGTGGGCAATTCCAAATGCTTTTATGTATTTAATTTATGAAATTAAATCTGCTAATTATTAAACTATATTGCAATATTCAATGAAAAGTTGGGAATAATTCTTTAATTATTCCATAGAATTCTATAAAATGTTCTATAGGAATTACACATAGGATTATCTTATATAGTTTATACCCAATCCAAACGAATATTGTTCTACTCTATAGGATAGTTCTTAGCAGTTGAATAGATACAGAAATCAAAACAACAACCAGAATAGACACCAGTCAATGGCAAAAATTGTTCGAATTTAACCTGCAGTCTTCGATTATGTTGGTTGCAAATAAAAATAAAAATTAAACCGTTTTTGTGAGAAACCAGGGCAACCAGATAATCATGGATAAGACGTGGTGTATATGTTGCTACTCTGCAGATTTAAGATGTAAACCAGTCAAGTTCTTTCAGTATCATAATTGAATTGGGGTTATCACAACTTTTGTGGATTTTGTGGATATCTCTTAGAAATAGAATTAAAAAATAAGATGAACAGGAAATTATATGGGGTCACCACAAAGAGTGGGTATATCTCCCCAAAACTACAATTTTTGGAAAATTAGGGTGGGTATGTCCCCAATACTAAAAAAGTGTAAATATAAAATATAAAAATATGGGTCACCATGACTTAACGTAGATATATCTGCCCGAAATTAAATAATTATAACTATAAAAATATGGGGTCAGTGTCACCAACAGTGCTGGAACAGGACAAGCAGTTTTACGTATACGAGAGACTTTTTAATGTTTATCTGTAAAGATAAAACTAGTTTTCTGTAGGGAAATGTCTGGAAATAATTGTCCTGACAAAGACGCCATGTTTTGAAAGTGAAGACGAAAAAGCAAGACATTACAAGTAACACCAGACGTCTTCGACTCTGGCTTTAAAATATAGTTTAAGGTACTGTTTTAGAATAAATCCAAAGTAATTTTCATGCTTCTGTACTTCTATTTAGTGCAAAAATTGCTAAAATTTGGACCATTCTGTAACCATTTTACTCTGTTTATATATTTACTCGTATTTATTTATGTCGTATTTATTGCTTTTGTGTGGTTGAAACTTGACAGAAAACTTTTTTGTCGTTCTTTTTTATAGTTTATATATATTAATTTGGGGGTGTTGGTGGCACAGTGGTTAGTGCACGTGCCTTTCACCTCTGCGACCCGGGTTCGATTCCTGCACGGTGCAGTTATCTGATTAAAAATAATTTCACCTTGGCCGCATGTGAGAAGAGTGCTTAGCTTCCAGTTTGACTCTACCAAACACCACATGCAGGTTTCCTCCGGGTACTCCGGTTTCCTCCTGTAGTAACACTGGACCTATGAGGGTGGGCCCTTACTGGACCTCTGAGGATAACAGTTTAGATATAACTGATAGAGTTATCCAGTATAAATAAGGTTAGTTTAGTTTTTTTTAGTTTAGTTTAGTTTAGTTAGATGGCTAATGCTGCTCAACCAATAAACTACTAAAGACTATTTTTCGGAAACAAACAGCTAGTTTTATGATTTAAATATTGTAATAGTTTATAGCTGGACTAATTTCATCTTCGAAACATAAAGCTTATAATTTTCTGCAACCAAGTGATATAGCCAATCAGTATTTGTAACCAATCAATTATAATTATGTTGTTAACTGTAAATTTGCCAATTTTATAGTAATCTAGTTTATTAATATTTCAAATCTTAATTTTATTACAATTCATTGTTCTTCAGTTCAAATCAGAAGTGGATGTTTATTTCATGACTGAAGTGGTCTGAGTATAACATTGTGTTTTTTATTCATGCACAATTACTGAATTACAAGTGAGTACATATTAATTTTGTGTTGCATGAAAATTGTTTGTATATAATTAGTCTTTACAATTCTTTTTAAAATTTATTGTATGTTAATTAGGAGGCGTGTTGTAACGCATATTCCATTCGGTTATAACAACACGTCAGTGTGTTCTGGCGACTTGTTGTTACAACACGGCGCAACACGTGTAACATATTATAACACGCCAACAACACGCTTACGTGTGTTTAGAACACGACTACGTGTATTTAGAGCATACATCAATGTTTTTAAAACACTCTTACAACACGCTAAGTTTTCTAGTGTGTTATTACTATATATGCCCTAAGTGGATTTGGTGAATCCTAAGTGGATTAGATGAGAGTGGAGTTGTCAGCAAGTGAGGTGGAGAAGGTATAACAAGAAACGTTAAATATTGGATTAATTAAGGATTGTAATGTGTGAAAACCAAATTAAGTTGACTACAGACTGTGAAGGAGACAAGGCGCTTTTTTCTGTCAGTGAGTGAAACGAGACTTAGATTGTGATTTTGAAGAGAAATAAAACTATAAAATAAAACTGAGAAATAAAACTGTGAAATAAAACTGTGTTACATGATGTCCCTTAACCCTATCAACCCTGAATTTCCTTTTATTATTGTACCGCGGCTCTGGCTAAGGCCAGACGATTTTACTCGTCATTGGGAGGCCGCTAGGTTTGAAAGGGTTAAATACCTATCTCGATTAACCCTCTTAACCCGGAATTTCCTTTTAGTATTTTACTCTGGCTAACGCTACTCGATTTTATTCGTCATTGGGAGGCCGCTAGGGTTGAAAAAATTAAGCCAACCACAACATATTCACAGACCTCTCAACCTAGAGAAAAGGAAGCCCATAAAAGTGGAGATTTCAGAAAAAACCTGGAGATTCATGCGATTATGCATAAATGTATTAATGAAAGTAAGGCCATGTAAATTTAATAAAGCTTTTATCAATTGTGTTTTAATATAAGGACTTCTTTAGTAATGTTTTTAACATTAATCAACATTGTTAAGAAGTAATAGCTAACTATAGTTATACTTTACATACAGTTCATAAATGTTCAACAAAAAACTATAGAGCACTATAGCAGTATATTACTGCCTTTCCAGAATTTTATAGTAACTGCTCTATACTTTAAACTAAACAATTTAAGTTGTGTGCTTAGCATTACATGCTGCAGCAGCTGCCTTTTTCGAACTGTACAGTAGTCCGGCCCTCTGATGGAACCCACTTAAAGCAAGCGGTAACTTGCTCTGGGTACTGCAACTGCATGGCCAGCAAATTTGTGTGCCCTCCAGTTTCATTGATGCCCTGCTCTCTGTCTTGTTTTTTGTTACAATGCTGAATAATCTCTCTTCACCAGCATTACTGTGAGGCAAGACCAAGATCAGCTATGCTACTTTTGCTAGATGTGGAAATCTCTTAGTAGCTGTACCAGGGATATTCTGGTTAGTGATATGCCACCATAAAACATCCATTCTGTAATGAAACAGCACTTCACCATCCTGTTCTCCATCGATCACTTTAGCTTCCAACTTCACCCGTTGGCTGGGGAACGGAAACGGGGGAAGTCTGCACGCAGGCTACGAAGGCCTCTTCACCTATACATTGATCAGTGATTGCCCGATAAGCACTGAACTCATCAAATACATCATCGGTTGGAAAATCTTCAAACACTGGTTTGAATCTGGTGAGAAAGAACTCAACACTCTCCCATTTTGAAGTAATTCGGCTTGGGACAGCAATCCACCTTGTAATGTAATCGACGGCTGTCTTGAAATATGCTTGTGCTGCATTAAACACTGAGAAATCGTCTCTTTGACTTGTGTCTCCATCATTGAGGAGTTTCTGAAGCTTGATGCAATTTGAGAGGTCTGTATTCAAACTATATGGAACTTTATTTTGATGGAGTGACACGCGTACGTCTCTCGTTAACGAGGCGCTTCCAGCCCCGCGGGATAACACTCGCGCGAGAATGCAATTCCCTTTGAGTCCTTTCTTCGTTGCTATATGACTTGCCTGACGAACGTCAACAAAACATTTTTGTCTTATAAACTTTAAAGTTGTTTTTCTCAAATCACGAAATTCAACAAAAACCGAATATTTCAAAAAATATATTTCTGTACGTTTTGAACAATGAATCTAATTTCATGTTGTCGCGTCTGGGCTTCCGTACAATTGTTCTGACATTTTTAATACTAAAAGATATACAAACAGTATATCGATCGTAGCTGAACCTAGTTTTAAAATTAAGAAGTTGTGTAAAGATCTTTAATTTATAATACACTGCATACTGATTTAATTTTCAAAAAAATCTATTTTTGTGAAAAATCTTTACAAATTCTAAAAAACTGAATGATGTTCCATTTTTTTAGGTTCCGCTCCTTGAATACGTATTCATTGATCAAATTAACCATTAAGACATTTTCTTGAGCATTCCTTTATGAGTTACCGTTTTTTGGAAATAAAGGTTCTTTATTACAATGGGGAAATGGGGGGGGGGGGGGGGGGGAACTATCTCGGTTACCATGGCAACACAACAGTAAGTCACAGTATTTTGTGGGTCACATTTTCCCATACTCTACTGATATGAACCTTATTCTCTTTTATGTTTAAATTTAAAGAAAAAAGAAATTTGGGTGTAAGACTATAAAAAAATAATGATTTTACGTTACATTATATATATATATTTAGTATAAATTTACAAGTTTATAATGCAAATCCTCGAATTTCATTGGCTATTGCAGGAGTTTATAATTGGTGATACAAACCTCTGGGATAAACCAATGAAAGTCATTCTTTTAAAAAAATTGACCAATGACAAAATGCGTAGTATAGCACGAACAGTGATCATTAGAGCCAGCGGTTGTTCTGTTAAGCAACAATGGCGCCGAAATTATAACGGAGTGGGCAAGTGAAAGAAGAAATTGAACATTTAGGCGAAGCAATACGTTCTACAGAAAACAAAAACGGCTACAAAATGGTTAGGATAGAAATTATTAATGGTAAGATCGTTAAATGTTTTATCTGTGTTCGTTTAAAACGAAATAACTGCAAACAAAACACATTTCAAAATTACGCTAGCTGTTGACAAGATTTCGTGATGTAAACTATATGCTAAATTGAATGTTTCTTTCAACTTTTTGTCACTTTTACAAAACAAATGAGTGGATATATATTGTTTCAATATTGTACATGAAAATCCATGCTAAATTATGCAAGAAAACTTTTCTTTTCCATCAATTACTGTACGGGCCAAGGAGATGTCCGAAGTGACTATTGATCGTTTGTTGTTGGCTGTTAAAAAATGTATTAAACGAACCTCAAAGAATATGTTATGGTCGAGAATTTATTTAACTTTTGTTGGTAAATTTACACTAAAACAATTAGACAACTCGCCCTCGTTTTCTATGAGCGATAGTCAACTCGGCTTCGCCTCGTGATTATTCGCTCTTAGTATAATTTCATAGTGGAAAAGAGGCTTTCCAGCTTTCTGATTGGTCCGCTCAGCGGTGAATCTGAGGTGATTTTTGTTCTTCAAAAGTAGTTTTGGAAAAGAGACTGGTACTTATTCAACACTGCACTGACTTTACTCGTTTCAGTCTCCCCCTCGGAGTTGTCATTTTGAAGTATGAGATTTTAGAATTTGTTGGTCCATTGAACTGTTGATTATTTTTTTTCAAAATGGGGTCTGTAGTTTTTGAGACAAACAAAAGAGCATAATACTGAAAACATTTATCACTGAGATGTTGTACATATCAAATATCGTGAAAACAAACCTTTATAAAGGTAAGGAAGTATATTTTCTATAATTCTTCGTATTTTTTGTATGTTTTGGCTAGGTTTTGGTCGTAGCGATGTGGCGAAAACTTCGTCATGAGTGAAGAACATAAGATTGAACATGAATTAAGTGCAAAAAAGCCATAACACAGGATCCAAAACACCAGAATAAAAGTCTTTTTAGCATATATTTGAATGTATGTACAAGTTCAATTCCAAAGTAGGATGTTGTTTACTCTTTTTTTGAAATTATTTACTGACAAAGATTGTGGCTTGCTAACATCGTCTGTGAATAAACAGAATCACCACTGTTAAAATGAAAGCAGTTGTTTAAAAGTTTTTATTTCAACGTGATTGGTTTTTTATCAACCTCTGAAATTATACTAAAACAATTAGTCACCTCAGTCTCGGTGACTATCGGTGTATTTACCTCGCCGCTTCGCGGCTCGGTAAATATTCACCGATAGTCACCTCGACTTCGGTGACTAATTGTTAATTAGTATAATTTCAAGTCGACGACACTGTTACCCCAGTGCAAATTCCAGCTAGGAAAGTTCCTCTTGCAATGAAAGATCCAATCAAGAAAGAACTGGATCGCCTGGAAGATCTTGGGATCATCAAACCAGTTTCTGTTCCCACCCGCTGGGTCTCTTCGATGGTTGCAACCACCAAGCGCAATGGAACAATCCGGTTATGCCTGGATCCAAAACCCCTGAATCTGGCGTTGCAGCGCAATCTCTACCCACTTCCGACAATTGATGATCTTCTCCCAGACCTTTCTACAGCCAAAGTGTTCAGTGTTGTTGACGCCAAGAACGGTTTTTGGCATGTCCCACTGAATGAAGACAGCAGTTACCTCACAACCTTTTCCACACCTTGGGGACGTTATCGTTGGACGCGCATGCCATTTGGTATTTCCCCAGCCCCGGAAGAGTTCCAGAGGAGAATGGAGAATGCACTGCAAGGCTTACCTGGAGTAAAGGCCATCGTTGATGACATCTTAGTGTATGGATCTGGAGATACACTAGAGCAAGCCACCAGAGATCATGACGCAAAGCTTGTTGCCCTTCTGGACCGCTGCCGTGAACAAGGAATTACACTCATTGAGGAAAAGCTAAAGCTCCGTCTCCCAGAAGTTACATTTATGGGACACATCATGACAACCAAGGGATTGAAGCCTGATCTTACCAAAATTGAGGCCATCAAGAAGATGCCTATCCGCACCAGCAAACAAGATGTTCGTAGATTACTTGGTACAATTAATTATCTGCAAAAGGTTGCTCCAAACCTGTCAGAAGTTACTGCACCCATGCGAGACATGCTCAAGGACAATCATCTATTCCAGTGGGATGAAGATATTCAGGGTGAGACCTTTACCAACGTCAAAGCTCTCTTATCCCAAGCTCCTGTCCTGCGATACTTTGACCCCACATTACAGCTCGAGCTACAGAGTGATGATTCTTAACGAGGTCTTGGCGCATGTCTAATGCAGGCAGGACAACGCATTGCATATGCATCACGAGCCCTAACTGAAACAGAAACTCAATATGCTCAGATTGAGAAAGAAATGTTGTCGATTGTCTTCGGACTTGGGCGTTTCGAGCAATATGCCTATGGGAGGAAAGTTAGAGTTGAGACCGACCACAAACCCCTCGAGTCAATTTTCAAGAAGAGCCTTTTATCTGCGCCAAAACGACTACAGAGGATGCTCCTGCGACTTCAATGCTTTGATCTGGTAGTGCAGTACAAGAAGGGAACACAGATGTATTTGGCAGACACCCTAAGCCGAGCATTCCCTCCATGTCATCACCCAGCTGCAAATGACCAAGAAGATGTCCTGCAAACTGAGGATACCCGCAGTGAAACAGCTAAGGACACCAAGAGCATCAATATGGCCAGTTCCCTGTCTGTCTCTCCAGACACACTTGCATCGATCCAACGAGCAACTGCTTTGGACAACGATTTGGAGAATTGCTCTAGCAACTATCCAAAATGGCTGGCCTGAAACTAAAGATGCACTGTTAATTTCAGAGTGTTATAATAGCACCTTCATAGGTGTTAATTCGACACCTTTGGTGGTGCTAAATGACAAGTGTTATTCTAGCACCGATTTGGGTGCCAATTTAACACCATAAAATCACGAGTTGGTATAAAAGTGCAAATTTAGCACCTTAGATATCTAACACTTTTTTAAGGTGCTAAAATAACACCTTACCTGTAAGTGAAAGTGCTAAAATAGCCCCATTTCAAGAGTTAAATTTTGGGTGTCAAATTAGCACCACATAAAGACGTTTTTCGCATTCAAAATGGCGGACGATGAAGGAGCGGCGAAGTTTTATAGACAAGTAAATTGGGAAAAATATCGCAAATTCTTAATAACTTATTGCTATTTATATGATCGCAAAGCAAGTTTGGTTAAATTGAACAACTAAAAGATGAGTGGCAAATTGTAAACGCGAAGAAATAAAAAAATTCCAAGGGCCGAAGGATTGTAAATAATAACAAGTTGGTTCGTGATATGGCAAGTACCTTTCAATTGCTGGAGAAGAAAATGATCAAGTATGCTTCCGGGTGCACCAAAAGAAGCATAAAATCCCTGGTAAGCATGATGGAGAGGTTGTTGGAAGAGGAGCCAGATAGAGAACCAGGTACATAATTTAAATAATTCTTACTTTTTCATGAGCATATAAAACCCAAAGTATCCTGTTCCCAAAATTTACCTTTGGTGCCTTATCCTCCCTAGGTCCACCATTCATTAGAGCCCCCACTAGCATATTGCTTGTGAATTAACACATTTTTAATTCATATTCTTTTTCTCTTAACAGAGATAAAGAGTACAGTGGCTGCTTTGATCTTACAAGATCTACTAAAGGAGAAGGCAGCAGAACTATTGTTTCTAAAAATTTGTTATGTAAGTGTTTGCAATTAACAATAAATATAATGTTAAAACGTATTGCTTTTAGCCCATTAGCTGGCAAGGTGCCCGGACATGCCCTACTTTAGTGTTTTACTGTGTCAAACACCAGGGTGTTTTTCTTGTTAGTGGTAGGGTACTGCCAGTTAATGGGTTAAGCTATTTATAAACTGTCTGTGAGCCCTTGTCTGAGCCTTAACTTTGGTCTCCATTTTAAAAGTGTATTTAACTACCCCTTTTGTGTTCTAGGCCTGGAACAAAAGGGTAATATCATGTTTGTAAACCATGTACTGTGCCATATAAATAATGTTTTGATTTTTATATTTAGGACGATGAATCGATTGATGAAGAGGTTTCCAAGACAACCTACCCAAGGCTTGTTGGATCTGGAGATCTTGCCCAGGTGGATCCCCTGTTCATTGCTGTAGAAGGACAAATATTACTGGAGTTATCTTCAGTAACCAATAATCAAATACCTATGGCAGTGGTACTCCTCGTTGGTACATTTTATGTATTAAACATGGAATACACACCAGGTGTATCGAATGTTTATGCCTTCTTGGAGGACACAAGAAGCGAAGAACAGGGTTTCTGTGCAAAAACTTATTAAAGAATTGAACATTACTATTAGCTCATAAACATACACTCGCTCATTGGACAGATAGTATAAAGTAGATAATATACATATTTTTATGCATATATTATAGTTTTTTATACATATATTATTGATAATATACATATTTTTATAAATATTGCAGTTTGTGTGCCAAGGAAATACATTTTAGGATATTATGGTGGTGAAATAGCACCATAATCAAGTGCTATATTAACACTAAGGCGTAAGTGCTAAAATAACACTTAAATCCCGGTTATTATGACACCAAAAATGGTGCTATTTTAGCACTTCGCAAGGTGCTAAATTGACACCTTAAATATAGGTGTTAAAATAGCACCCCAAAAGGTGCTATTCTGTACCTTTTTATTTAACACCACTTTTGGTGCTAAATTAACACCCTAAAATTAACAGTGTGGCCTTCCAGAGAATTTGCAAGCATATTTTCCCTTCCGCGATGAATTGACCTTCCAGAATGGTCTTATCTTCAAGGGTGAACGTTTGGTAATTCCCCAGAGCCTACGAAAAGATATGCAAGCCCGCATCCATTCAAGTCATATCGGTATCCAAGGCTGTCTCCGTCGAGCACGAGAAATTATTTACTGGCCGGGTATGAATAAGGATCTACACACCTACATTTCCAAATGCTCCACATTCAATGCCAGTAGTAGGGAAGGGGCTGTTCTGGCGATTTTTTGGGGTTAGGGGAATTCCCGTTTAGGGTTTTAGGGGAATTCCCGTTTAGGAAATCTATGAAATTCCCGTTTAGGATTTCATAGATTGATTATTTTTTTAGATCCGCCATTTTGAATTTCTGGCGATTTTTTTAGATCCTCCATTTTGGATTTCTGGCGATTTTTTTAGATCCACTGTTCGGTTTTGTTTTACCCCA
This sequence comes from Paragorgia papillata, assembly GCA_035771165.1. Taxonomy (NCBI): domain Eukaryota; kingdom Metazoa; phylum Cnidaria; class Anthozoa; order Scleralcyonacea; family Coralliidae; genus Paragorgia; species Paragorgia papillata. The sequence continues at coordinate 1,048,337 of JAWNZC010000193.1, read as the reverse complement.
ACTTACCAATACCCGGTTCCCTTTACAGTTTCCCAGTATCCTAAATATTTTTCTTGTTCTTGTGTTTGTTTGATCCGCCGATGTCCGATTGCCATAGTCTGGATTCCGTCTACTAGGATAACTCTTTTGTCATCGTTTGCCGAAAGTGCTATTTTGTTAATAATAGTATAAATAAAAAATGAGTATACATTATGGTTATGAAACATGTTGCTGTAAACGCAAGATATTATTGGATCAAAAACAGTACAAAACTGTTTTTGACGTTAACATGTTAAAAGCTGTGAAATCTGGTCAGACCGATAAAGGAGTTAGAGTTGGAAGGGTGCAAGACAATGAATATTCACTTTTTCAAAGTATATATAATAGAGGACCAATACCTGGATTAGATTTTATACAAAATACAAGAAAGTGCTTTATGATATTTAAATGTCCGGAAATGGTTAGTATTAATGTTTCAGTTTTTATCGTGGTACGCGTTATTGGCGACACCAACAATTCTGGAAAATGGGCATACATTATTGGTAACGATAATGGTGGTTACGATAAGTTTATTGGATATAAAACTGGAACAACAAACCAACTTTCATACGGAGGCGGATTTCCTACGAAGGAGTACAACTGTACAATTCAAAGTGATGTTAACATTTTTGAAAAACATATAATTTCATGCCATTGGTTATTAAGTGGAAGCTGTTTGTACATAAATGGAAAAAAGTCAGTGGATTCAGATTTTTTTGCAAATCCTAAAACCATTGGCGAAACATGCAGTACAATATTTGTGAACGATAGGTTTACAGGAACCACAGGACCGTTATCAAAACCTTTTACAGGAGAGATTTACGATATTAAGGTAATTAGTGGATTTTTAGAAACAGATGATATAGTTAACATAAACAAAAAGATAATGAGTGACCATAAAATTTTGCAAGCAGATGGTATTTCAGCTTAATAAAAATGGAAACAAAATTCCTAAGATTTTTTTCTTAGGAATTTTTTAGTTTTTAAGAAAGGTGATTAAGTGTAACTGCTGTGTAGTAAAGTTCTGCTATTAATGGGATACCAAAGGACCACATTTCTGTAGGATCTGGCTCTTTAAAATGGACTAGTGATTTAATGTTGATGTTTCCTAGTTTTATTGATGGATTACCATCAAGATTTTCTTCAAACATAGATCCAATCTCTCCAATAAAAGTTTTATCAGCTTTACAACGTCCTAGTTGTTGTATGAGGATTTCCCCGTCTTCTTTTAGTAGTGTTAACGCGTTTGTTTTTGGGGTGTATAGAAAGAACTTTTCTATTTCGGCGAGGTAATCTACTGGAATCTTAAGCACGATGTCCTTGCTTTTGTTTGCTGGGGTTACAAACCTTTTTTTCCGAGGGTTAGTGTAGTAAATCACGTTCACCATTGTAAATGGGAGATTTGGTCTTTGTTTTAATTCAACTATGTGTTCAGTTATGTGTTTTTCTGAACATCCAAGTATTGCTATTTCGTTTAAAAGCATTTTGATCATTCTTTCCATTGCTAAGGAAAGTTCTACATGTTTTGGATGCTGTTGGACTACTTCTATGAAAGCATAAACTTTTTTAAGTAGTTCAAATGGGATGAAGAAGTCTTTACAAACTTTGATTTTGAAATCGTTTAAACTAGGCATTTTGTTTTGGATTAACAAATCCTGAAGATTGCGAACTGTTTTAATTGACTTAAATTTATTCATGTTGCTTCCTTTTATTATATAGTAATAAAAGAGTTATTTTTGCTAATGTGTAAGGGGGACACATTTTGAGGGGACATATTTTAAATTGTAAGTGATACAAATTGAAAAAGGGGTTATATTACCCAATAAAGGAGAAAGAAATGAATGAAGATAAAAGAAACAAAGAGAAATTAAAGAAACGGTTACAGCGAGCAAAAAAAAAAGCTCAAACCAAACCAACCAAACCGATCGAAGCACATCAACAAAGCGAAGCGACAGCGGTAATCCAAGCGCAGCGGTGTGCATACAAACTAACACGTGGAAAGCGTGTTGGTGAGAGCTGTGAAAGAAGGTGTAAGGAACACAGCACTTTTTGTGGATATCATAGCACCCCGCAAAAACTATGCCTAACCAAACTGGGGAGCGGTAAAGGAGAATGCATGAGAAGGTGCTATGGCGGTAAAGAATACTGTCCAAGTCACAAACCAAAGGTGTACAACTTTTGGTCAAAACGGGTGGTATATCCTATTAGTTACCGAAAACAATACAACGAACAAAAGCCTGATTTACCTTATACAAAACACCAAGACGAATCAATACTTAAACTTAAAAAGCAATGGGAAGACCTAAGTAAGAGTGAAGGTATCAGTGAAAAGGCTATAAAAGATGCCGAAAAATATTATCAAAACTATCGAGCTTTCCCAGCAAGATACGTCTTTTCTAAGCTTGGTAAAGACACAAAAGAGGAGGTGAAACTGGGAACGACCTTGCGAGTTATTCCACAGTTTATATCAGAAGAAAAGTATAAAATTTATTTGGAAAAACAAAAAGACAAAGAAGACATCGAAAAAGCACAGGAACTAAAACGACAACTAAAAACTAAATTTATAACCATAGAGCAATTTGATAGAAGGTTAAAAGATATTAAACGGGATCGAGCCAGAGAGGAGGAAGCAGCAAGACAGAAAATTAAAGACGAAAAAAGAAAAGCAAGACGGGAAATAGAATTAGAAAAAAGAAGACGCATTGACAACTTAATCAGCGCAAAAGAGAAAATACTACAAAATCCAAACACAGATGCGTTTGGTTTAAGTTTGGATGAAAACCAAGCCCTAATCAATATGATTACAATGGAAATTCGCAAGATTGCAAAATTATAAGTAAACCCTAAGAAAAAAAAGATACCCTAAAAGGATATCTTTTTTACCCAAAAACTATATAATAAAAGACAACATGATCGAAACATTAAAGTATTATGTTAGTCAACTTTCATCCAAACGTGCAAAAATTTACTCAAAATCATGGTGGACTGTTGGTTATATAATTTACAAACAGACTAAAGGAAGTAAAGAAGGTTACAATCTTTGGCACGAGTTTTCCGCACAGGATATAGATGATTATACCAACAATGTTTGCGATAAGAAATGGGAATCATTTAAAAAAGCCTGTTATTTAATTACCATTAGTACACTTTCATCATTTGTTAATGAAGATGGTGGTTCAATATACAATCCAGATCATAAACATTTTGTTGAGGACAATGAAGTAAGAAACTTTGTTTACACAATTATAATTCCAAAGCTTTCAATACGAAGAATGAGAAACAGAGTTGCCCTTAACAACTTATGTTCCGCAATGTATCACATGTCTTCAGGAAAAGATAGGGATGCGATGTTAAAAGTTTGTAAGCGGATCAAAGACAAACAACTGAAAGAAAATTTTATTACAAGATGGGTTCACAAAAAATTTACCCATTGCTGTAATGTTAATGACATTATTTACTGGCATAATAGTGATGAAAAAGAAAAACCTTATCCAAGAGCAACCAACATCAATGCATATACCCTCGATGACCCACTTTGGTTAGAACAAACTACTAACTACTTAAAATCTTTTGACAACGCGGGTTATACACCAAGGTATTTTAAGGTAAGTGCAGAAGAGCGTGAGAATTTGAAATTAGCCATAGCAAGGCGAAGTTATGCGAAATTTAGATCAGATCTATGGAAGTTAACTTTGTAATATAATAAAAGAGATATGTTAGTTAATGACAATTTTAAGTTTGCAACAAAATGTAAATTTAGAAGCAAAACCTGGTTTGATATTGGAAAACTTATTTACAAACTTTCAGAAGGAAGTAATGAAGGTTATAGGCTTTGGGTAATGTATAGCAAAATGGATCAAAAGAACTTTAATGATTACTATTGTCATGAATACTGGGATTATTTAGTTTCTTATGCTTATAGTGATTTTTGAATCTGTTGAAAGCATAAGGAGCGAAGAAGGCAACGAAAGTGATTTGCTTTCAGAAGGTTGGTAGCGCTAGCAAGTGGTTCAAATTTCTAAGATTTTTTCTTAGAAATTTTTATTACAAAGTGTGAGTGAAGATATAACATAACAAAGTGAAACGTAGCGGTGACGGCTGTTTATATTAATTTGTGTAGTAGCCATCCACCACCTCCTCCCATTAGTCCGACAGCCATAATTTGGTATTTTTTCATTTCATTTGATGGTTGGTAAAAGTCTTCCAACCTAGGAGGTGGTATTTTGCGTTGTTGTTGTATTTTTTTGAGTTCATTGAAAGCGATGTTGGTACTTTTCATATCGCTTTTTGCGTCGTATAGTTCAGCTCTTAGTTTTCTTTCTCTGTCTTTTTTTTCTGTTTCTTTTTCGTAATATTCTTCTTTAGAGTTTTGTAGTTTTTCCAATGCGAGGTTGTGTCTTTTGGTTTCTTTTTGATAATCTTTTTGGTTAAATGTTGAGAACAGATATCCTGCACCTGCAAATGCAACTGCATTGAATAGTCCTCCTGCAATCATTGATACCATGTTTATTTATACATTTAAGTTTTTGGGTATGTACCCTGCGGATTGTCCTTTTTTGACTAGAAAGCTTCCAGCTGCAACAGCAACAGCTAATTTTGCGGTTTCCTTTAGGCTGGCTGGTGCAGCTAAAGGTTGTCCTGTCAGACGTTTTGAGGCCATGCTTACGACTACAGCTCCTGCTGTAACTAGCGCGGCATTATATAAATCTTGAATTACTTCCTTTTTGTTATCACCCATTTATTAGTGCAAATTTTTTACACTTTTTTTAGCACTTAAAAAGTTATGTAAAGTTCTAATTCGGATGAATCTTTAGATAATGTTCCAGATTTTTGAGTAACAAATACTGAAAACATAGCGAGATTTGTGAAGTCAGTGGTTTTGAGGATTTCAGAGAAAACATAGGTTTTGTTTAGTAGAAACATATTGTATTTTTTACCGGATTTTGGTACTTTGAACGGGCCAATGTTCATTTCCTCAATAAGAAAATATGCAAAGTTTCCATTGATGTCTAGAAATTCGAAGGAGTATGCCATTTTCCCCCCAGTTATGTTTACTCCTGTTGAAGTGGAGAAGAGGTGTGTGAGAAGGGTGATTGTTGAATTTGGTTTTAAACCGAGTGCTGGTATGTATTTGTATCCTTTTGTTTTTCTTTCAGAGTATGTCGCTGTGTCTATTGTTAGCGGTGGATACTCCAATGTATATTGTAATACCTGTTTCTTTTTGATGTCTTCTATTTCACTACGAAGTTTTTTTAGCTCATCGGTATAACCATAGTTTATTGCCATTATTTTATTATTATTTCCAATAATATATCTCCAACCTCATGACTTGTTGTAAACTTTAGTTCACTATAGATTCCGTTATCCAGTTTGGTTTCACTATTAATGTTGTTATAGTGGGTAACAGAACCCTTCAGTGACTCCGTAGTTGTGATTGGGAGTAACGCAATGGTGTTGTCACGCTGCCCTTGAAAAGATGTTTTTGACATGTTAACGCATTACACTTAATGTTAATGTACTTTAGTCCGAGATTTACGTTAACAGATGTGTTAGAAACCCAACTGCTTCCTTTTGGAATAATCATTCGTGTTTTAGAAAATCCAAGTATTGGGGCCAGTTTTTCTAGGGAAAGGATTTCTGTTGGGGTAATTTTAATTTTTTGTGAGTAGTGCACTAGCTCTGCTTTTGCGTTTACTTCCTTTAGTTTTTCAATGATCATGTTTGCTGTCCAATATCCAGTTTTGAACCATAATTTTTTGGAACCATTTGCGATAAAAATAGGGTCTGTGATATTGTTAAAATCCCAGAACACACTTGCACTTTTTACCGTTATTGTTTCATTTTCAATAACCAGCGGTTCATCGAACTTAACAGTGGTTTCATTTCCACCATCTTTTTTTATAAGAATTCTTAGGAGTCTCATTTATTTTCGTGAAAAAAATGATATGTTTTAATTTACATATGATTTTGTAATTCAAATTCTCTTGTCTTCGACTTACCTCACTTCGTTCGGTTATGATACTATTTCATGGTTGTATGGATGTTTTAAGTTTATTTCTAATCTACTATACTTTGTTTTTTTTAATGTTTCTTTTATTTTTTTTTCTTCTTCCTTACTAATGTCTAAGTAGTCATCTAAAATAACTTGCATGTCTTTCCTATTTGGATTGTAAAATGAAACTAGTTTAGAAATGTTTTCACGGTATGGTTTTGCAATAGATGTGAGTTGCTGTGTTATTACTATTGTGCTAATATTCATATGTCTTGCTCCAAACCCAAGTTTGACTAATTCGCTGGTACGGTTTTTTACTGATTGACCGGACGCACAATCATCTAGAATAATTAGTGATGGACTTCCCTTACAAAAGTTAACCACAAATTTTAGATAGTCTTCTGTTTGATCTTGGTTACAGGGAATAACAAAGAAGTTTGGATCATTTGTGTGACTCCATTCCAAATATGTTTTGTTCCACTCAAATGTTGGACAGATTAAAAAGATGTTTTCAAACTGTTTAGCATACTTTTCTTCCAACATTTTAAGTAAATAATAAGTTTTTCCACAGCTTGTCATTCCAACTATTATCATATTAAAAGGATTCATTTATTGGTGAGAACCATATTTTACTAAACATATAATTTTTTTAGTAATTTAATCCTCGGTATTCACCAGCTTGTACTTTTAACACACCATCGGATAGAACGAATACGTGACACATAAGGTCCTTTGTAGTTGCTTTTTTGGTGATCTCAAGCATGATTCCAGACTGTGTGGAAAGAAGTTTAACACCATTTCCATAAAGATTTTTGTCATCAATGGATCTAAGATCAATAACCAATGCGAACTTGTTTCCAGTGAAGAAGTCCTTTGCTGTGACAGCTCCTGGAGCTTGGTTGAATAGTCTTTCAGCTTCTTCAAAAAGTCTTCGTGTAACTATTCCTTGCGAGTAAACGCTGTTAGGAATTCCTTCGATGGTAACTTTAACGTTTTCAATGTTTGGGAATACAAACTCTTCACTTCCACCACGAGTTTTGTTTGTAAATAACAGAACGACAGCTCGCATACTTTTTCTAGGAAGATTGATGGTTTCGTTGATAAGTGTTGATGTTTTAAGCCATGGAACTGTTTTCATTAGTGTGGCATGTTCGAAACTTAAAGCTCTGCCAACATTGTATCCACTTTCAACCTCATTGACAAGATCTAAGTTGCTAATGGTTTCGTATTCCAGTTCCATGTTTTCCAACCTGTAACCATCTACAACTTGGTTGTTCTGGGCTTGCATGATTTCAACAGCAGGTGGAAGTGTAATGACATACTGTAAATCATTTGCCATGTTATATGGTGCGTACAGTCCGTGATCCATTAAGATCTTTCCCAAGCGAATTCGCTGTTTGGTTCCATAGACTGCTGCAAAAGCATCAGCGATAGCATCATCAGATTTTGAGATTACTTTACGTTGGTTTTCACTTGCGATGCCATCTTCTAACATATTGTCGCGAACGGTTTTGTCCATCCACAGATCCTCATATGTTCCAAGTAAACTTTCTCCTGTGTTATCATATACCTTTTCTCCTGCAAATTTAATTACTAAACTTTTCTGGAGTTGTTTTGCAAGGTTGTTGTTAAACCAGGATTTTGTGTTCTTATTTTTGAAGTCAAAAACAAGAAACATTTTGTCTGGAACTAATGTGGTGCCAGGTTTTAGTTTTGGGATTGTAATGTATATTATTTCTCCGGGATTTGCGGTGTTTGTGTTAAATGTAATTACATGACGAGTTCGTTCGCCTGTTATTTCGCCTTTTTGAATGCGCTTATAACCAGGTTTTAATTTGGTTTGTCTTTCACTGTTCATTTATTAGTGTAAAAAAAACAAAACTTTTTTAAGTATTTTTTTAAAAATGTTTTAAAGTTTTTATATGTCTTCATCATCAAGGTTATTATACTTTACCTCAGTTGGAGTAGGTTTTGCGACAAATTTTGGTTCATCATTGAAGTCATTTTTAGTGTGTTCCTTTTTATCTTCCACTTGTTTTTGACTAAATGACCTCCACGCAATGTAGGTTCCAACTACTCCAGTTGCAACGCTAATTAGGGATATAGAGGTTGATAAACTAGGTAACTGAAAAGAGTTAAAATCATCATTTTGCTGGGGTTCAAGTTTTTCACGTTTTCGCGCTTTAGCTGCTAAACTTATTCCAGCAAGCTTTTTTCCTTGTGCTACTTTTTTTGGGTTTTTAACTTTTTCCTCTGTAATTGGTTTTGTAATGGTTTGTTTCTCTGTTTCCATTTATTAGTAGCATTAATTTTTGTTGCATCCTGCTTAACAGCTAGCTTAAACTAGCTTACATTTTGTTCAAATTTGCTTAACAGCTAGCTTAACAGCTAGCTTAAACTAGCTTACATTTTGTTTAAATTTGCTTAACAGCTAGCTTAACAGCTAGCTGTAATTTGCTTGGCAACTAGCTGTAATTTGCTTGGCAACTAGCTGTAATTTGCTTGGCAACTAGTTTAAAAACACTATAATAAACAATAACAATGTATTATGATAATGATTGCAAACATAATATATCGGAATTTGATGGTTTGTTAATGTGCTTTACATGTGGTGAAGTTTTTGAACAGCTTTTTGAACAAAGTCAAAGTGGTAGCAACCATTTTATGAAAGAACACACTATGTTCGAAAACATAAATTCAAAAAGAGTAAAGTCTTTTAACAAAAAGATGAGTGAGATGTTCCCAAATGTTGACATACCAAATGGAGATGCAATGATAACAGATATGGAAAGAAGGTTTGACCGGCTAAAAGGAAATAACGGATCATTTCCAAATATGAAGGCTGTTATTCATTTCATACTTAATAAGTGTGAATTAACAGATCTTGCTAATACGATCACTCTCCCAAAAAGTGGAAGATCGCAAAAGCTATTAGAAAAACTTTTTGAAGATTAGAAAAACACCAACAAGCGATGATCCAAAAACCAATGGTAAAACTACTTCTGACTTTGATTGATCATAATCTTCTATGTTAATCCGCGAATTAACTGGAATTTTTTGTGATTTACTACGCTCGACTACGTCTCGCTCAATTGTGTTTCGCCGCGGGTCGCTACGCTCGACTGCGTTAACTTTGACCTTGTTAATATTTACATTATTACCAAATGTCATCTTTCCTGTTGCGAGAGTAAGTGTATTGTTGAATCCGCTAATTGGATTAATTAGAATTCTCATATCAGAAGGTATTAGAATTAATCCTGGTGAAATGGCAAAATTTAGTATAACATTTGTACTTTTAATTGCCGTTCTCATGTTTGAAATAGCTACCGTTGTATCATCTTGAGCTATTGTATCCTTCATAAGTTTTATGAAAACATCTTGTGTTTGAGTGCTTTTTGCACCTTGATCTATAATACTCCATCTGGTTCTTGCTTGAGATCCTAAAATACTGTAAACATACCTTTCTATGGATTGTTGAAATAATTTTTGACCTAAAGGAGTTATTCCTTCTGAACTTTTAGGTATGAAAAGTAGAAAGTCATTATTTCTTTTTGGTTTTCCACCCATATATTTTTCATATTTTATGTTTGCTCCGTAATTAATGTAATTTGCATGGTCTCTGACGTATCTCATATTTCTTGTAATATATCCAAGATTGTCCTGTTGTTTTTGAAATTTTTCAAGTTTCATGGTTGTGTCACTATATTGTGTTCTCCATATTTTCCTAACTGGAGTTTGACTTTGTAGTAATTTTAAATGATCTCCTGTCATATGTTCTCTAAGTTTTGTGGGATCCCTTAAAAATCTTCTTAGATGAAATGCAAAGTGATACTGTACAATGCTTGTGGTTAAATTTGAACTCGCTCTTGGAATTTTGTTTGTTAAGTGTTCAGCTGAAATTCCACACATATAAGTAATAACATAAGTTGCAGCTATTGCTGTAAAATATGGGTTGTTAATATAGTCAAACTCCTCTTTTGCATATGGCTTTTTTTCCTCTTCGCTTTCGGTATCGTTGCCAGTAACGGGTTTAACATAAGTTGTGTTTAATTCTTCAAAATGTGCAGTAAACTTTGCTTTCTCAGTTACAAAAATAGATGCAACATCTAAATTTAATGAAAATTCCTCATTGAGTTCAAAATCAGGTAAATCTTGAGTAACGGTCCACTTTTTTGGCCAGAATAAATATTGTGTCCAATCAGGATTGTTTTTAAACGCGGACGATGTAATGTTAAGAGTTGAGGAAAAGTCATTTGGTTTTTTAAAAAGCACCTCCCTAGTATCAACTTTTCCTTTGTTATTAAGCCAAACAGAGAAAATAAACCTGCTTACATCAGCATTTGGATATTTTTCTAAAAACTCTTTACGGAGTTTGGCTTTTTCTAATGGTCCTCCTTTAACCGCACCTTTGTAATCTTTTTCATATAATGCCTTAAGACGTTGTAGTTCTTTTGGCGAGTAAACGTTTGTCATCATTTTATTTACACCCGCACGAAATTTTGTTTCGCGCAAATAAAATGGATGCTTTAACATTACTTGACCTTGAGTTAAGAAATATATATTACAATCCTGTAACCGGATATCAAAGTGCGGAAAAGCTATACCAAAAGGCGGTTGAACTGGGAGTGGAAGGAGTTACAAGAAAGTTAGTTAAGGAGTGGTTATCGTCACAAAGTACATACACAACTCATAAACCGCTAAGAAAACCACGTAGAACGCAAAGAACCTTTGTTAAAAACCTAGCTGATCAGCTTCAAATGGACTTAGTGGATATGGCTAAGTTTAGTTCTGTGAACAAAAAGTTTAACTGGATCTTAACAGGTGTCGAGGTTTTAAGTAGATTTGCTTTTACCGTTCCTGTTCACAGAAAAAATACAGAAAGTATGGTAGATGGTGTTGGTAAAATGCTAAAGGAGTTCAAACATCACTTTCAAAAATATCCTGAGGTTGTTCAGTTTGATAATGGTAATGAATTTTACAATGTTGGAGTGAAAACCCTTTTAAAATCTCATGACATAGAGTACTTTTCAACACTTTCAGAACGTAAAGCAGCTATTGTAGAAAGATTTAACAGAACACTTAAAACTAGAATGTGGAAATATTTTACATTCAAACAAACCAAAACTTGGATAGATGTTTTAGATAAATTTACTAAGAGTTATAACAACACATTTCACTCAACCATCAAAAGAAAACCTATTAATGTTAATTCAGATAATCAGGGTGAGGTATTCAAAACTTTATATGGTTTACCACCAACAGAGTTTCCAACACCTAAATTTAAGGTTGGTGATCATGTAAGGATATACAAATACAAAAAGAACTTTGCAAAGGGGTACGATCCTAACTTTACAAATGAAGTTTTCAAAATAACAGCTGTGTTCCGCGGCGATCCGGTGATGTACAATATTGAAGACAAAGATGGGGAAAATATTATTGGTAAGTTTTACAATGAAGAGTTAGTCGAAGTTAAACAATAGGAAAAGTCGCAGGCGACTTTTCACCCGCGCGAAACTTTGTTTCGCACTAATAAAATTTTATTTTGCTCACAAATAAAATGGAAGGATTTGAACTAGATACTTTTGGTGAAAATAATAACATGGAAAGAATAATGGAAGAAGAAACAAGCTTTTTCGATGACGCCTTTGATGACTTTGATGATTATGATGACTTCGATGATTATGATGACAACATTGATCTGGATGGTAGAACAGACCTAAGACCATTTAATCCTGATGAGTGGTTGCAAGAAGGCGATGTAAACGCAGCAGCGGAAGAAAACGAGGAAGAAAACACATTTCGAAACAGGCGTAAGCGATGGGAAACTGCTGAAAGGCGAAGAATTACAAGAACACGAAAAACATTTTTTCGTAATGAGTTTAACCTTGAGGTGGTAATGAAAGATGGACCTGCTTCAAAAAAGTTGATAGACAAAAGTTTAATTTCTGTAAGTGAAAAAACTGGAAAGGTAAACGGAATACTTTACAACGATGTTAAAGTTGTTGTTAAAAAAGGAAATGACTTTGTGCTAAGTAGTAATGAAAAAATTAGAAACACCGTTCAAGAGTATAGTAGCATCATGGAAAAAGCACGACAAGAGCATAGTAAAACAGCAAATGGCGCTATTGAGGAAACTGTTGGTATTTTACCTGGAACATCTAATGTTAACGGAATTAGAGCAAACATCATCGACAGAATCCAAGACGAGATAACAAACAGTGACAACGCGGTTGATAGAACACAGCTTAATGATGAAGAGTTAAGAGAACTTGGCGGAATACTAGCGACAAACAATATAGAAAATTTAGACGCTGTTGACATAGCTGTTGAGTACTGGAGGGACAAATCAGAAGCTGAAAGCGAAGCGAGAAAAAAGGCTATATACAAAGACATTTCAGATGTTGCAAAACTAAAAGCTGACGAAATTAGACTAAAAAATAATCTAAAACCAATTAGCGAAAAAACTTCAGAAATGATTAAAAATGATGACATAACAAAATATGAAAAATTTAAGAAATTTGCAAAAAACAATTTGGGGGTGCTATCAGCAATAGCTATTTCCATTGCCGGTATCGTTACGACTGTAGTTTTGGCTGGAAGAAAAGGTGTTGTTTCAGCTGCAAAAGCAACAGGAGAAATTGCAAAAGCATTAGCTAAACTAGCAAAGGCTGTATTACCAGTATTGGCTCCGCTGGTAAATATTTTGGCTACTGCGCTAACGTGGGGTGCTAAGGGAATAGCTTGGTTGGCAAAAAATTTGTGGATGTTAGCTGTTGCTTTCGCTTATATTCTTTACAAAAACCGAAAAAAATTTTACACTTGGTAAAATAAATTTTACACTAATAAATGAATGTAGAAGAACCTCAAAATTTAGAAGACATTTCACCTAATCCGTCATGTGATAACCTTAGGGATGAGCTAATCCGCTTGTCAGCCGCTAAAAAAATTAAGTATTCAGAAAAGTATATCAAAAAGGCTTCTCAAAGCGCATTAGAAAAAATTAAACAAGATCATCAACGCGAGCAAATGGATAAGGTTAACTCACAACTAACAGAAAGTCTTATTACAAAGTTCTCTGGTTTAATGAAACAGTTAAATATGGTTGAAAATGATGGTACACTTGATAAAGAATTATCATCAAACAAACTTCTTTACGACGATGTAAAAACAATGGTAATGAAAGTATCCATTCATTCCTATGATTGGATTACTATCCGGCGGACTAATAGTTGCAAAACATATGTGGGACAGCAAAGCGGTAAACGGAGTAAACAACACAAATAAAGGTGAACAAGGTGAACCTAAGGTACAAAGTGATCAAAGTACTTGCACAAGTGGCAGTGGTGTCGATACTACTAATTCCGATAACAGTGGAACTGATACTACTTAATTATCTACTATTTTAAATAAATTTCCCATTTTTAAATAAAATGGGAAGTTCAAAAAGTAAACCTAAAGACAAAGAAAAACTTAACAAAAACCATAACACAAGAAAAGGTTTTCAGTTTGGTATCAGTTTTGGAAAAGATTCTGAAACAATAGAAGGAAACATACAAATGGGTTGGACAAACAAAACAGTTAAGAATTACACTCGTATTCCCGAGTGTACCACCTGTCAACTCCGTCCGAAATCTCAGAACACATCTCCCGAACCAAATCGTCAATCACCATCAGTTCCCCATCAAACTGAGCCCGATCAAAGTGAACCCCTCTCATAAACTCCCTAATTTTGTTCAGAACCTTTTTATAGTTTTTATAAGCAAATTTATGCCTATCTTTAAGCTTTGCAAAATTAGCCTTTCTCATGTAACCAGCTATTAGGAGACCTACTCCTGACATAGCACCCAAAATTAATGGATTAAGTGTAATACAACCAAACACGGTTCCACTGGTGCCACCGGTTATTAACCCTACTTTAAAAAACATAAGAATAATATCTTTTCGCCTACTTGATTTATACATCTTACCATAGCATTTCATTAATCTATGATAGTGTCTGTATATCTCTTTAAACATTTCCATCTGTTCGGATGCTAAATCTTTCGAAACATGATTAAAGTCAAATATTTCACGCATTATTATTTATGTTTATGTTTATAATCAAAAAAAAATTAGAAAAAAAAAATTAGAAAAAAAAAATTAGAAAAAAAAAATTAGAAAAAAAAATTAGAAAAAAAAAATTAGAAAAAAACTATATAATAAAGAGAGAAAACTTTTTTAAAAAATAAAAAAATTAGAAAAAAAAAATCAGAAAAAAAAAATTAGAAAAAAAATTAGAAAAAAAAATTAGAAAAAAAAATTAGTATTTAAAGAAAAAAAAGATATATAATAAAAGAAACACAATGACAACATTTACACTTAGACGATTACGTCAAATGGGAAAAGAACATGGAATTAAAAACACATCCAATATGAACACATCAACATTATGTGATTTACTTAATATTCCGCTAGTAAGAAACCAATCTTTTGACACACATAACAAAGACAAAATTACCAAGCCGGTTTGTATCATTTTCGAAAACAAAGACTCGGATGAAAAAATAGAATTTCCAAGCATATACAATGCAGCTAAACAACTTAATATTAATCCAAGTTGTATCCCTTTTTATATAAAAAAAGGATCAATAATAACGTTTAAGGAAAAGAAATATACAGTTAAACGTAAGTAAAAACAAACTTCTAATGTTATCTTTTTACATAAAAAAGAAAACATATTTCAAAGGGACACATTTTAAGGGGACACATTTTGGCTTATAAGTACTACAAATTGAATCCACCCCAAAAAGTACCAATAAAAGAGGGTATGAACAATCAAAGTTTATTGAACGCAGATGTTCCGAATATCTCAACACCTTTACTAGAACCAACAAAGTATAAACCTGAACACCAGGAACCAAACGTTGGTGATAAAACGGGTGAATGGAATGACTGGTTATTTAACCACGTTCCTAACACTGCTAAAAGAAAGGTATCCTCTGCATTTAACACCATAAAGGAAAACATTATGGGGTTATTTGACAAAAAGGAGGAAGATGTGAAAGGTAAACCAATATTAAAACCGACAATGTATGTACCTGATTACCAAGACACCAAAGCCAACGAAAGAATGAAAACATGGAATGACTGGTTATTTAACCACGTTCCTAAAACTGTTAAAAGAAATGTAACCTCTGCATTTAGTACCATGAAGGAAAGTATAATGGGGTTATTCGGTAAAAAGGAGGAAGATGTAAAACCCGAACTGATCTCCAGTGCCATCAAGAAAAACACTAGCAAGTGGAAAATAGATGGTAGCGGTCACAAAGATCCGCAAGTATTTCTTAACAACACAACCCCAACAGTCGAGTCACTAATCAACAACACAAACAGTGTTGGGAAAAAAGTAAACACTGTTCTCGTCTGTATGATGGTCAGATCCGATCCCAAAACCGGAGAAGACGTGCTAACTATCGCTCACTTCCGTAGTAACACACACAACATAATATCTGAGGAGGATAGCACCACAGAGTACGAAAAAATGCGCAGCAAAATGTTAGAATCGCTTGCAGAGTACCAAAAACTTGGTAGTGGTTGGAGAATACATTCCGTAGAGGAGTTAGAAATCTTCATCACAACGTACAAACCACTTAATGGTAAAAGTTACAAACCGCTCCCGAAAGAAATAATAGCTAAGAAGGCAATTATCAATCCAAAAAACGACGACGAAGAATGTTTTAAGTGGGCAGTCACCAGAGCACTAAATCCTGTTGAAAAAGATGCCGAAAGGATTACCAGAATTCTAAAAAAGCAAGCTAAAAAGTTAGACTGGGGTGAAACAGAATTCCCAGTTAAGGTAAAGGATATTGCCAAGTTTGAAAAGGCAAACGAAATTAACGTTAACGTTTTCAGCTACGATGACGAAACCAGAAAAATATACCCCCTAAGACTCAGCAAGCTTGACAGCACGGAGTGTGTAAACCTGTTTCTGTATGACGAGCACTACAGTGTTGTCAAGAACCTAAGTAAATTGGTAAAAACACAAATCACAAAAAAGTGTGTGAAAAAACATATCTGCACCCGTTGTTTAAATGTGTTTGGCACTCCAAAGCTGTTAACTCAACATTTAGAACTATGTACCAAACACAACCATCAAACACACGTTTACCCAGAAGAGGGTAGCACAATAAGCTTCAATAGCTACCACAAAATGACTAACATTCCGTTTGTAATTTACGCAGACTTTGAAAGTTTCATCGTGCCTATCAACTCCATCGAAAACAATCCAAAGAAAAGCTTCACAATGAAATATCAAAAACACGAGCCAAGTGGATTTTGCTATACCATAAAGTGTTTCGACGAGTCCGTCTACAAAGACAAAACCGTGCTGTACACAATGGAACAGCCTGGAGAGGACATCGGAAAAAAGTTCGTGGAAAGTGTTGAGGAGGACATGCGAGAAATCTATAAAATATACAAAAACACCATTCCTATCAATATGAGTCTAGTTGACGAGAAAAACTTTAAAAGCGCAAAAGATTGTTATGCATGCGGGAAAGTTCTTGGCAACGATCGTGTAAGAGACCACTGTCACTACACAGGGAAATATAGAGGTGCAGCTCACAACGCGTGCAATCTTAAAATGAGAAACCCAAAGTTCATTCCTGTGTTGTTTCACAATCTTGAGGGATATGACGCGCATCTGTTTGTAAAAAGTCTCGGACTTTCAGAGGGCAACATTGGTTGTATTCCCAAAACGGATGAAAAGTACATCTCGTTCAACAAGGAGGTGGTTATGGAATCATACACAAACAATAAGGGTAAATAAATAGAGATTAAGTACGGTCTAAGGTTTCTCGATAGTCTAAAGTTTACATTAAGTTCACTAGACAGCCTGGTTGGAAACCTTGGTAACAACCAGTTTAACACATTGGAAAAGGAGATGAGAAAGGATTGCACACAAGAACAATTGAAGTTGTTAAAAAGAAAAGGTGTGTTCCCATACGAGTTTATGACAGGTTATGATAAGCTACAGTTTAACGAGCTGCCTAAGAAAGAAAACTTTCATAGCAAGTTAAACAACACTGACATCAGTGATAGCGATTACGAACATGCAAAAAATGTGTGGAACACATTCAAATGTAAGTCAATGAGAGATTATCACAATCTGTATCTAAAAACAGATGTGTTGCTACTCGCAGATGTCATGGAGAGCCTCAGAAAAGTTTGCAAAGCCAACTACGGACTGGATCCTCTATGGTACTACACAGCCCCAGGACTCGCGTGGGATGCGGCTCTAAAAATGACAGGAGTTGAGTTAGATCTAATATCAGACCCTGACATGTATCTCATGATCGAACAGGGAATCAGAGGAGGAATCAGTACAATAACAAAAAGATATGCGAAGGCAAACAACGTGTACATGTCAAACTACAATCCAGAAGAGGAAAGTGTTTACATCTCATACCTAGACAAAAACAACCTGTACGGTTACCCGATGAGTGAACCCCTACCTGTCAACAACTTTAAGTGGATGACGAAAAAGGACCTAGATAACTGGGAAACCATAGCAGGTGAGGAAGGAAAAGGTTGTATCCTAGAGGTAGATTTAAAATATCCTGATGAGTTGCATGACAAACACAATGAGTACCCGCTCGCAGCTGAAAGAGTTAAAATTGGGAACGTAGAAAAACTTGTACCAAACCTAAACGATAAGAAAAAGTATGTAATACACTATAAGAATCTAAAACAGTACATCGAACTTGGTTTGAAACTAGTAAAAGTTCATAAAGGCATAACGTTTAACGAAAAACCGTGGCTTAAAAAATATATACAGCTTAACACAAATCTAAGAACCAAGGCAACATCAGACTTTGAGAAAGACTTCTTTAAGCTAATGAATAACAGCGTGTTCGGCAAGACGATGGAAAATATCAGAAACAGGGTCGACGTCAAACTGGTAACCAACGAACACCAGCTAGAAAAGCTAACGAAGAAGCCAAACTTTAAGGGTGTAAACATCTTTACAGAAAACCTTGTGGCTGTACATATGGAAAAAACAACCATAAAGCTGAACAAGCCTATATACCTTGGAATGAGTATATTAGATATCAGTAAGACACTAATGTACGACTTCCATTACAACTACATTAAGGCTAACTACGGAAACAATGCACAACTGCTATTCACAGACACCGACAGCCTGTGCTACGAAATCAAGACAAAGGATTTCTACAAGGATATCTCAAAAGATGTCCACACACACTTCGACACCAGTAACTTCGACAAAAACCATCCTTCAGGAATCCCAACCGGAGTTAACAAAAAGGTTGTGGGGATGATGAAAGATGAGGCGGGAGGAAAGCAAATAGCCGAGTTTGTTGGACTAAGAAGCAAGCTATATGCCTATAAGATGGACGCTGAGTGTAACGAAAGAGGTAAGGAGGAAAAGAAATGTAAGGGAGTCAAAAAGGGTGTCGTTGAAAAGGAAATAACGTTCGACGACTACAAGAACTGCCTGTTCACCAAGAAAAACATCCTTAAAGGGATGAATACGTTTAGAAGTAGGCAGCACAACATTTACACAGAGCACATTAACAAAATAGCACTTTCGGCAAACGATGACAAAAGAGTTATCCTAGAAGACGGAATCCAGACTTTGGCAATCGGACATCGGCGGATCAAACAAACACAAGAACAAGAAAAATATTTAGGATACTGGGAAACTGTAAAGGGAACCGGGTATTGGTAAGTTGGGGTAAAACAAAACCGAACAGTGGATCTAAAAAAATCGCCAGAAATCCAAAATGGAGGATCTAAAAAAATCGCCAGAAATTCAAAATGGCGGATCTAAAAAAATAATCAATCTATGAAATCCTAAACGGGAATTTCATAGATTTCCTAAACGGGAAATCGCCTAAAACCCTAAACGGGAATTCCCCTAAACCCAAAAAATCGCCAGAACAGCCCCTTCCCTACTACTAATGCCTACCCAACACAGCAGCCGAAACAACCTTTGCACTCTCATGCGGTTCCATCTAGACCCTGGCAGACCATTGCCTCCGACCTCTTTGATATAAAAGGGATTAACTATCTAATAACTGTTGATTACTACTCAAGTTTTTTTGAGGTGGGTCGTCTTAGCAACAAGACTGCTCCTGAGATAATCCTCAAGCTAAAAGCCCATCTCGCCAGACACGGTGTTCCAGAATGCAGCTGTTTTCTGACAATGGTTCTCCGTTTAATTCCAATCAATTTGCAGACTTCTCCAAGAGTTATGGATTCACACATTCAACGAGCTCACCAGGGTACCCTCAATCCAATGGAAAAGTGGAGAATGCTGTGAAGATCGCTAAGAATCTCATGCTCAAAGCAGTACAGTCGAAACATGATCCATACTTAGCTCTCCTGGACTGGAGAAATACACCCAACGAAGTCCTCGGTAGCTCTCCAGCACAGAGACTGTTCAATCGCCGCACTAAAACCCTTCTACCAACTTCCAGCAACCTCTTACAGCCTGAGATACCTACAGAAACTCACACTGAACTGGCAAAACAGAAGAAAAAGCAAAGAAGATACTTCAACAATGGCCGTGCACACGAACTCGGAGAACTGAAAGCAGGTGACGTGGAGAGGATCCAATCGTTGTCTACAACGAGGAAGCATGAAGAATGGACAAAAGCGAAAGTGAAAGGAAAAGTTGGTATCGGCTCATACGATGTCATTACTGAAAATGGTACGCACTTACGGCGAAACAGAAGACACCTGAAACAGACCAATGAACACTTAGGAATGGAAGACGAAGAACCAATATCACCAGTCTCTGTGGACACAAATAGTACCAGTAACCAGTAACATTTCCTTGGAAGCGGAATCACATACGCTGGCATCACATTAGCCTGACGACCAACATCAGACCTCTTCGGAACAACAGGAACAAAGCCAGATGAGAACCAGGGGAGGTCGTTCCATTCGACTTCCAGAACATTAAAAGGACTATGTTATAGATAAGTAATAACCTAAACTATTAAGGAGACACATAGTATTAATTTTAATAGTCAATTGAACAACAAAATAAGTTTAGTTACTTTCGTATGTTTTTCAACTTGATAAAAAGTCACATAATCTTCAAGTTTAATCACTGCGGGAAGGAAAGATGTGACGTCATGTACTCTCGATTTGCCCCCAGCAGAGGCCACGATACAGTTGTTGTTAAAATGGCGCCTTATGGCAGTTGACAATATTATAGTACTCTTCGTTGTGTTGCTTATAATAGTGATGTACTATACCATAGGAGGATGAAACGTTGCATGGGGGACAACTATCTCGGTTACCATGGCAACACAAGAGTAAGTCACAGTATTTTGTGGGTCACATTTTCCCATACTCTAATGATATGAACCTTATTCTCTTTTATGTTTAAATTTAAAGAAAAAAGAAATTTGGGTGTAAGACCCCCTTAATTAAAAAGTAATGATTTCACGTTACATTATATATATATAAGATGACGTACTACATTTACTGAAGCCCATCGTTCACTATGAACGCGGGCTGCTTTACAATACACACGTGTGTGAATGGAGTGCATCATGGCGGACTTGAACACGATCTGGTCTTCGCTTGAAACAATTGGAGAGAATCTTGAAACGTATTTATCTTACGATAAAGAACGTGGTTCCGAAACACTTTCCGTTTTACAGAAAGTATTCGATTACAACAAGAAAGAAGAGATTGCAAGCCAGAGAATAGTTGAGGGATATCCTTTGGATAAACTTGAGATCGAAGGCTTCGACCATGAACAGTTGTGGCAGCAAATCCAGTTGCAAAACGAATCTCTTTTAAGACAATCAGCAGTTGCATTAAAAACGTTACTTAGAAAACAGCTTGGTGTACGTTTGGGTGACGAACGTCCAAGTAAAAACGGTATAAATGTCGGGAAATTGAAAGACCCTGTTAACCAAAAGGGAAAAGGAGAAATCGGAGATTTCGGTAGCAATACATTTGAGCACGCTTTATACGATAGTGAAGGGGATGGCAAAGATTATTGTAAACATAAACCAAAACCTACCAATAGCGGTAGGCCATCGGTGGTTGACGATCAATTTTTTAAATTGGCTGAGATGGAAAAATTTTTGAAAATGGAGGAGAAACGAAGAGAAGATGGTATAATTGATGCTGATAGTGATGGCGATGATAGCGATGATATTGATTTCTTTACCGATCACAACAAAGGTTGTGAAGAAGATGGCATCTGGCTAGACAAAAATCCAGTGGTTAAGACGAAATCAGATGACAGGTAAATTGCTATGTATTTTTAAATGAAATACAGTATTGTATTTATTGTTGCAGCAATAGGAGTGTTCCTAAAATATTGTTGCAATTTAACCTAGTTTCTAGACCTTCCAGCACTTTATTTGTTTCAAATAAACAAGTGTGATTTATCGCATGCCTCAATTAAGCTTCGGTGTGACAATTCAAAACAATGAATAATACCAAATACAATAAAATTATCATTATTAATTATCAAGTGTAAGCCATCCCATTGTCTTAAGGTGCTGTTACACGATGCGATTTTTGCAACTTGCAACTTGCAACAAATCACTGAATGTTGCAAGTTGCATAAAAAATCGCACCGTTTAACACCTATAGCAACTTGCAATTTTGTTATTTTTGCTGTGTTGCAAGTTGCAAGAAAAGTTGGATGGGTTCTACTTTTTGCTGCAACTTGCAACAAAAATTGCAAGTTGCTGAACGTTTGACACCCTTCCTGCAACTTGCGATTTTTTTTTTCACGAGTAAATTTGTTGCAAGTTGCAAGAAAAATCGCATCGTGTAACAGCACCTTTACAGGCTTGCGCAGCAAAATAGTAAAGTGAAAAATTTAATATCACACTCCACTGCACACCTACAGTGTACAGTGGTGCCCAGAAGTTTTTTAACATCATTGTGGGTGTTAAGTTTACTTGTAACGTGGGTGTACTACACAAAAAAATACTACATGCATTGTGCATGTACTACACTGAAGAACTACACCTTACAGTACCTCTCATGACTAACATAACTTCTACATGTACGTGACACATGAAATTTTCATGCTCTTTACTCACGCATGCATGTTTCCGGTGTAACAGACTATACACGTATGACTCGCACTTTCATTCACTTGTAAAAGTGAGTGTTTCGCGTATGTTGTGCATAATTTGCAATGACAGTGTAAAACACAAGACTGAAATCTAAAAGTTTGTTTAATGTATTTCTTAAGAATATATTCGATTTATTTTGATGTTAATGTTTCATTCAGTGATGCTTGGACTGAGTTTATACCTTGTTCTTGGACTTTCATTGATCCGAAGCACAAACTTAAACTTAAATGAACAACTGAAGTCTATTAGTTAAAGTGCAGTTTGGCATTTGTCCCAATTTGGTTGGATTGACTAGTCAATTTTTGTAACTGGCACAGCTGATGAATAATTTTAAGAGGCATCCAGAGATAATTTTAAACACAAATAATTATGCTTATGACATACGTATATGTCAATTTGCTACAAAATAATTTCGTGACAAGTCCATTTGGCAATCGCCATGACAATACTGTACACTTGCTAGGAAATTATGTACTTCAAATGTTAAATATATCTAAAATCTCAGCAGTTCACATGCAGTGTCATGCCTAATTTATTGAATGTGTGCCGAGTGTGTTTATTTATTCTCGCAACACACAAAAGATGCATTTCACTAGGAATTGTCAAATGAATGTGTATAATTATATGTAGGCTATAAAGTCTGATCTGATGCCAAATAGCTTTCCTTATGGAAATTCTGGTCTGGTTTAACTTTAAAAACTATTAATGCTTTTAAAAAAGATCACTGTTAATTGTGATCACTGTGGTCTAGGCTGAGGCGGCTTTGGAAAAAATCCGAAACCGAAAACCTGTCACGAAAAAACTGGTAAAACCAACATAACCAATCTTCTGCATTAATTAAATTATTGTGAAATAGAAAACCCAAATCAAACCAACATGTGTCTTTACTTTATGAAGCAATAAATAAATACCATCAGCCAAAAGCACCAAAAAATGTAAACATTCAGCCAAGAATTGCTGTGGGAAAAGCTGATCAAGTTGAAGCAAAAGTCTTCATCACCACCAAATTTTGTGGTATAAAATTGCTTGTGGCTTCTTTTCACAAGCGAAGAAGTACAAGGATTAGGAATATTGCTGGATGAAAGAAAAAGATGGCAGTTGATCCTGTTCGAGTGGATAAAATTGGAAAGATGTTTTTAAAACGTATCGAATGCTAGCTGATGAACAAATCATTAATTCGCTATTCTACTGAACTATATTATTAAACAGTTATTGGATGAGACTTTTCTGATATCAAGAATTATCAAGGTCAAAGTCTGTGTTATCTGCCGAAGCTGAAGGCTGAGACTGATAACGCGGTTTGATACCTTGATAATTCTTGATATCAAAAAAGTCGAATTCAATAATTGTTTTATTATACATTTCAGTTGAAAATATAAAGAGAACAAATGCAGTTCAAAGACAGTTGCTTTTCCCCCCGCACTTTTCTTCGGGTTGTCAGCTCGTCAGTGGCGTCATGTCAGCACATGCATGATAAGTCCTTTTCCCTACACATAATACCTCCAGAAACTACAGATAATAGCATTGTGGGCTCAGAATCAAACAATTACTGTGGCAAATACAACTAAAAGTGCAGATACAGTATCAAGAATTGTTACCAAGTTTCTGACTAATTATAATCATAGTCAATCGAGATATGGTCTAGAAACTCAGCTGAAGTCTTTGGTCTATCTTTTTGTTTGCCTTTATGCATTTTTTTGCACGGTGCACGGTCACTGAACACATTGTATTTTAGTATAATAAATGAATTGTCCAATAGCAATGTTTCAGTTCAATCACTCAACCGTGGTGCTATTTAAATATTAATGAACCTAAAACAAAGGATGTGCACGGTGTAAAGTACGGTTCAACATAAAATCACAGTTCATTATGGGTGCTTTGAAGTTTGCTGAGTTTCCAGACCATAATCTCAATTGACTATGTTATAATCAAGGATAGGCTTGGGCGGTTTTGCTTAAAATAAAAACCGAAAAACCGTCCGATTCAAAACCGGTAAAACCGTAAAACCGGTTTTTTTCTTTAAAATTTGCTTAAACTAAATGAAGAGGAATTGTGGGCTTTGTCAAGCCCTTTGTGGCTGCGTCAGCAATTTTTTTGACCTCAGAATACGAATCGTACACGCTAAATCGCAAATTGTGTGAACTTTTACCTCAGCACGATTTCAGTTTTGAACTGAATGAAGTCAAGGACTTTAATATCACTTTACGTTATAATTTGACTGTCTGCAGTGCATAACAACCGCATAAATCGCTGCAAAATGTTGGGAAAATACGAACGAAAACGAAACGAAACTTTAAATCTTTAATATAAACTAATAAAACTATATATAATATACAAAACCACACATTACAGTTTACACATTATAATTGTCCAGAAAGTAAGAAACCTCAGAAATGTTTCACCAGTAAAAAATTCATAGGTTTTTGGCCAAGAAAACCAACATGTCAACCTTGTGTGGCTTCAGTAGGGACCGCTTGGCCGTAACAATGTTACCAGCGACACTGAAAAGTCGTTCGGATGCAGAGCTTGTACCACAAACACACAAGTATTTGCGTGCGAGTTTGGCCAACGATGGATATACACCAGCATGCATACTCCACCATTGCAGAGGGTCTGCATCCAGCTCAATTTCGGGTGCAGAGACGTACCGGGACATCTCAAGATCGATCCGAGCAGCAGGAGTAGTTGCGTTAGCTGACGTTGACGTTTTTTTTCACTTGCCCCAGAAGTTTTGCAAGTGATTTTTTCGTTTTCTTTGCTGCTGGTTGGTCGTTGACGTTCTCATCGTTGTCTGATGCGTTAGGATCTTCGTTTCGATGAGCTTCATCAGCAGTATCACCTGCCAGTGCCCATTCTACTTCGAACGCCATCATCTCATCCTTTATTTTGTCCGCGGCATTTCTGCATTCCTCCTCGGTCAAGTATGCAGTTTTGTAGTGGCGTTTATAGCAGCCATGACTATTTGCGTGCAGCGTCAACGTGTGGCATGAAATTGACACCGTAAAATGCGCACCGCGTGATTGGTTAAGTGCGCAATTTTACCGCTAAATATTCTGTTCGTTTGAGTGTCAAGTATCGTAAATCAAGGTCAAAGGGTCAAATTACGGCGATGATAGTAAATAATTATTTAATGACGGTTTTCCGGTTTTTCTAAAAGCCAAACCGAAAAACCGGTTTTGGATAATAAAACCGAAAAAAACCGGTAAACCGGTAAACCGCCCAAGCCTAATCAAGGATTCAAAAAAAATGTATAATAATTATATTATTAATATAAACCTTTTAAGCTTGACTGTTTGACTTGTGAAGCAAGTCTTATTTGCTCTTTTGAGTAAAATCTAACCTTTAGTGTAGTGTAGTTTTCCATACTACACCCATGTTACAGTACACACTACATGCAAACAATGTTAAAAAACTTCTTGGTGCCACTGTATATAGCTCAAGGGGTGGGCCTGGAAATAATCTGAAGGGGGGCATGTGTGGGAAGGCCTAGCAACATTCATAAACACTTTCACTTTTTACCTTGGCTGTTTAATTTGAACAGCGTTGAATTCTTAAAACGAGATGAACGGAACACGTATAATACATTGTATTAGTGAGACAAATATAGTTTGTCTAAGACGAATTTGATTGAATGTTTTTAGATGTTGCACTAACGTCGATTTGACCATGTGTCGAATACGTTTGACTGTTCATCATTTAAAACGGGGCTTATAACTTTACTTCATTCACAGTAATATCAATGGTTTTCTTTGATTGAGTTGTCATGCAAACCGAAAATTAAGATCGAAGCTTCAAAAAGACCATGGATACTCGGAGAGGATGGCACAAACATTTGGGAAAGATACCTTGGCAAACTAATAAGTGACAGTAACTTAACTTTGGAAATTCTATTTCACAAATTCTCAAACAAGCAGTAATGATTCATGGCAATGATGAGATCCGCCTTAGCCATGATCAAATAACTAGTTGGAGAGACTTATATAGGTCATAAATTTCTTATAATTATATATTAAGAATAAATAGTCCCTGATGTTCAACAAATATGCATGGTGTTAAGAATATTCAGCAATCATGCTGTTTGAAATGCTCCAAACTTGTTTGGCTATACACGCACTATGCTTAAGGTTTCAGATGTAAATCGCATAACAATTAAAGACCACTCCAGTCCATGCAGATCAGATAAAGTATAGTTTTTCCATGTAGTACATGCACAGTGCATGTAGTTTTTCCATGTAGTACATGGACAGTGCGTGTATTTTCCATGTAGTACACCCACGTTACACGTAAACTACCTGTACACCCAGGGTGATGTTAAAAAAACTTCTGGGCACCACTGTAGCGCATGGTGGTATTCTCAGTAATAATTATACCCCATACAGTAATATCGAAGCTATGACTGTATTTTGTGGCCTATAAGTTGAATTTCTAAGACCCAAAATTGACATCAAAAAGCTGACCTCAACTTATGTAAAGTGTCAAAAATTTATGGACAAAATCCTGGGCCAGAAATATGCATGTACTTACTGCCCAGTCCTCACTATGTACACATTGTTTAATCAAAACGCTATTGAATATATTTTATGCTGCACGCTGTCAAAATGAAAAGTTGAAGATTGCAGAGGCCGCGGAACTGGGGGGGGGGGTAACAGATGCCCCCCACTTTTTTCAAAATTGGAAAATTTGCCCTTTTTCTGAAATAAAAATGCCCTTTTTATAAATGTGGCATGTGGTGGTTAAGGTTTACTGCTGCATATTGCCTATACTGGGAAGAATTAATATACCTTTTTCGTTGAAGTATGGCATTGCTATTTGCTGTAGAAAAGAGTGACTGTGCCGTTGCCCGAGGGGTGATGTAAAAGAGTTATTTATAAAATATGTTTTATGTTTCCAGCACATTGGCGCTACTTGAAGTATTCTATTTCTAAAAGAAATGCCACTGACCAAGAAATTATGTTAAAAACAAAATGGTGGTGATCAAGTGGAAGTTACAACCGTACAACGTTTTAAATTATACAATTATTTTGAAAATAACCAAGGTGCCCCTTTGTTGCGGTGACCCTCCCCTCCCCCCCCCCCCCCCCCCCCCCCCCCCCCCCCCCCCCCACTTTTCAGGTGCTTCCGCGGCCTCTGGAAGATTGTAGAATTTGCCAAAAAATCCAACAACTCTACTGCTGGGTTCAAGTTTGGTGTAAATGAGAAGTTTGTTTGAGAGTAGCAGAAACAATCTGACGAAAGAAAAATGCTATTGAGGACAAAATGTGACGATTGTTAAGATATTTTAAGTATTATTAAAATTAGAGCTGGGCCCACTGGGCTAAATTCATAATCGATTAATCGTCATCAACAATCGATTAATAATCGATTAATCGTTTGCGCCAATATGAAATTGGGCATTCGGAAAATAGTTAAGAAATAGGCAAGCTATTGTTAATTGCAGCTTTAGAAACGTCGAAGAATCCACTTGACAACAATTAGGACACTTGACTTCGACTCGCATTTCATTGACGACTTGATGTGTTGATGAAACCATAAACCATTGTGTACACAGGTGCGTTTGTGTTAAAATAACAAGTGAAACCATAAACCATTTGGTGTAAACAGGTATGTTTATTTAACCTATGCAGGCGCGCAATAGTTCGTGAATCAAGAACGTGCAGTAACACTATGAACTCTAGGGCTACCTAAACAAACAAGCTTAAAAATGCGTGTCTTTTGTGCGTTAGATCAGACTTATCAGTAACGTAAATAAGCAGTATGGTTGTTTTCGATGATCCGATTGTTGTTGACGATAATCGATTGTACGTTATCGTAATCGATTAATCGGGCCCAGCTCTAATTAAAATTGCTGTGAATACCACCTTGTCAGGGGCGGATCTAGCCTAAAATCTGACCGTGGCCCACAATCTAGGGGGGTCCAGGGGCATGCACCCCCGTAAAATTTTGAAAATTAGGGTCTCTGTAAACGCATTTCCTGCATTTTAAATCTAGAGTCGTATTGTAGGATCATTTTGTACATGTTTTTCACCAAAGTCTTTGTATAAATTTTACTCAAATCAAAATTTTTCTTTTCTCTTTCAAGCCAAGATCTTCTAATTATTCAATAAAATTGATCCAATATGAATCGTATGTTTAACGAGTTTTGTGTGACATATAAACTAACCAGTCAAGCAGCTACGTAGGTATCCTTTGGTCATTACTTAGAATTCTATTGAGTATTCTGTCTAATCACTAATGCCAGCCAATTTTTACTTTCAAGAATAATCAAAGCAACCCTGTATTAACAATTTATAGGTATCAGCTAGCATTTGTCAGATCACTGTTTAGAACTCCAGGTCTGGAAATGGAGTCCCTTAATTTACGTTTTATACTGAGTGTCTTTCCCTCGATAAAGCGAGAATATTAAAAGACAATGGAGTTGATGAGGGCCAGAAGATGTAAACTGAGTTAGTAAATAGACTCGTAAATATCGTCACTCTATACAGTCTGTCAAACGATGAAGAGAGTGTTAAATCACGCGACTGACAAGTCTCCGAGTCTTGCAGATAATATTTCAAAGTTGAACCATGATAGAAATGCTGTGTTTCAGTCGATGAGAATTATAAACAATGTAATGAGAGAGAGAGAGGTCGCGGCTCTCAATTTGATCTCATGCTTGTTCTTCAATTTGATCAATGCTTTAAAGATTTATTTATTCTGAGTATAAACACCACACAGTTTTATACTAGCGTCTGACGAATTCGATTTTAGTCGGAGAGGAAATCATGCTATAAATAAAGAAACCAAACAAACCAACATCTCTTCCTCAATTTTCTTGTGAACTATCATCTAGTATTTCGACTATCTGTCACAGGCACAATCATTGTCCCTCTATATGCGCAGCCATTCTTTAATATCACTCTGAAGAACTCGGTCAAGGCAAACTGACGTGCACTACCGACTACGGAGCCGACTAGATTTGATTGCATTATTTCGCAATAAAATTGTAACAAGATATGGCTAGGGTGGCTGACCGCGGCTCCCGCCAAATTCAGCCTCTCTATTCTGGCTCTCTGATTGGTTTGCACCCCTTAATAGTCCGCTGACCGTGGCTGAATTTAGCAGATCGCGCCGCTGACCGTGGCTGAATTTAGCAGAAGTGTTCTCCAATTTCTTCAGCGAATTCGTATCATGTTCGGTAACATTTTCGGCCACTCTCGCCACGTTCTCGGACTTCTAACTACATGAGACCGATTGCGGTGCAACGGATTGTCAAGGATGCGAAAATTCAAAAACTCCGCTGCTATTTTGACAATCGGTTTAGTATTTTTACGGTGGCTAATGTCGTTCTTACGTAATTATTATTTATTTATGAAATATCAATTATATTATTTAATTTGAAATAATTAGGAAAATCTGACCGTGGCTCAAGCCACGCTCGCACCCCTCTAGATCCGCCCCTGCTTGTGTCTGGTACCTAATAATTTAATTTGAAGGACTCAACATATTCTTAGAGTATTGTAAAAATTACCACATTCTGGTCCAAAAAAATAGGGGTCGAGCCTCTAACCCTCTCCTTTCCTCTACCTGCCCTCGTTCGTTAATAATAACTACATTTAAGTTGAATTTAAGAATGTCAACATATTTGAATTCTTCTATCAAAGTCTTTGAGTACGTCACATACATGTATGTGGACAACTACTTCCGTGATTGGCACTTCAGTGTCAACTAACTCAACTTGAGTTCCTTAAACCGAAAGAGACCATAGTATATTAGTTTTTAACAATCTACAGTAGTAGTGGAAGAAGCAGCTAAAGAAATCAATAACATAAAACAACCAAAATGTACAATAACATAAAGCTTGGTATAATTTGCACATAACATCAGTGGAATTAGATAGTAGTTTATTCTATGATGGATAATGCATATTCATAATGGATAACCCTCTCCATCTGGACCAACAGTGAGTATCGAGATTAAAATTACAGCTAATATACGACGTGACTTTAATTGTACTCCACGAAATACGGTAAAGGCAATCGCACTAATGAAGCCATACAAGAGCTACCATAACAGTGACAAAACCATTAGGGATCCAAATGCAATTTATAACATAGAATGTAATATATACTGTACGGCGTTTCTGATTGGCCACCATGCGTGCTCCATAACCCGATGGACCATCCAGGCTTGGCAATTTCAAACGTAATGAGAAACTCATTTTTAACCCGCGAAGTAGATATTGTTTTCTGTTGTTTTGTGTCTGCTTCTCTGTTGTGGAACAAATGGTTCATGATTTGGCATGCGCCATTAAATTCTGGATGCACTTGGGAAGTTGGGAATGGGAGAGCACTCAAGAATCTCGGCTATCGCCTCGACCAACTCTTACGGTTTTCTCGTGCTCTCCCAACATCCCGCGTGCATCCATATCGCGATAGAGCAGACCAAACCATGAACCATTTCTTAATTATTGTTCAACAGTTCAGATAATGTTTATATTATTTTGCTTTGTTTCATTAAAAATGGACCCATTTCGACCATGGGCCCCAAGTTAATGACCAGGCTGACTCCCCTTCTCGTCAGGCTTGGTGGAAAATAATTACATTAGCATGCAACTTACAGACCAAAACACTTACAGTAATGGTAATAACAAACCAAAGTACTTACAGTCTAAATAAAGAATTAGAGGAAAACCATCCGGGGGGGGGGGGGGCGGTGTGGCTAAGTGTCTCCTTCTAGCACCATCCTTGCAACATGGTGTCCTGAGTGTTTTCACTATTCGGATTTACTATTTTCTTCCGTATAAAATAGAACAGCCTGCTCACCTGAGCCTACATGTAAGATTCTCTTTTATGGGTAAAATTGTCTGGTGTTAGACAGAGTAAAAATTTAATGGTGCCATTTTTAGCCACCTCAGACAGGAATGGGTTAATCCCCGAGCCCGGGGAGGGCGCTAATCTCGACACGCGTGGTCATTTGCTATTGATTCTATGCGAATGAATGAACGAACGAACGAACGAACGAACGAACGAACGAACGAACGAACGAACGAACGAACGAACGAACGAACGAACGAACGAACGAACGAACGAACGAACGAACGAACGAACGAACGAACGAACGAACGAACGAACGAACGAACGAACGAACGAACGAACGAACGAACGAACGAACGAACGAACGAGAAATTAAACGAACTCAATGGCAGAATATAAGGCTCTTTAAAAAGTTACACCTGCGCGTCTACGCCTTATACATAGTTAACTCATCAGGGCTCTGCAATTTCATAGGGAATTAAGTGATGATTGTCCATCTAAAGGTATATACATTTGTCAACATGGTAATAATGATGGTATATATACTATATAAGTTAGGATGGATCATGAAACATTTTCAATAAACTGATGGGCCACTGATTCGTATAGGGAAATACGTTATTCTCTCTGGCCCACTCTAGCAGTTACCTTATTACCGTTTCTTAACTCATTCCTACCTAGGATGTCTGAGGTTTCTTCCTTTCGATGAGCAAAGTTGTCTAACGGAGTAAAAGAATAAGGGGTTGCTTTTGGCTAAATCAGCTGAGGAAGGAATGGCATAAACATTTAATCTTTCCATTTGGAGCTCCAATTGGAATGCATTTCACGATTTCCCTGTATAAAAATGCCAAGATCTTTGGTAAAATCTTTTTAGACCTCTTTATGGCTCTTTCATGAACTCAAAGCGACTATGTAGCTAATCTCATTTTCTGGTTTGTGAACTATTAATAGAATTACGATTATTGCTCAAACACTGTTTGTTATTTGGGGGGGGGGGGGAGGGGGGGGGGAGTTTGTACTGTAACTATTAGTTTACTTATTATTTTAATAGATCACTAACGTAATTGGCTCACGCTGTGTTAGTGTTCCTGAGCTGTTAGTTAAATATGTATCTTTTGTGTGTTATTATCAGCTAAGGTAATTAAATAAAATGACGTTCGCGCGAATTTTACTCGCTCGAAAAAAGTCGTCTCGCGAAAAGATTTGCCAGTATCTATCGGCGAAAAAAGTCGCTTCGCATGCAAAAAGTAGGTAGTGGAAAACCGGCTTAACGTTACATAATATGATAGAATCTTATTTCACCAAAATACTACTCAATTTTTTAGTTTTGTCTCCCAAAATTGGCATGCACAATGATAAATCACTGCAGAAGCTAAGAATTTAACAAAAATTCTACACTTTTAAAAACTGCAGTTGCTACGAGGTGCTTTTTAAATAATAGAAAAGATTTCTTGCTTCTTCCAGCTTTTTCTTACTTGCGTTCGCAGTCATTGTTTCCGTTGTCGCAAAAGAACTCGGAGCGTCGAATTGTTGTCGCCATTGTTGTTCCTGAGAGAACTATGAACCAATGTCATTATCTGCCAGCGCTTGTCTTTCGTTCGCAACTTCAGAGCGAAATCCTTTCGGTTAACACTCCTTCTCTTTTTCCGATTAGAGCAAAATAGACTTGTGTTTTTCCTCTGTACATTTGAATTCAAAGGCATGGCGCCCGCAGACTCGCGGCTCGAGAGAGACCAGCAATAAAATTTCTTTCGGAATTTCACTGTGTTGTTGTATAAACAATGCCTTCAACACAACAAAGATATTCGATACCCGAAGATTTCACGTGGCGCATAGACTAATAATTCGTTATCAATCATAATTGCAACTTTCGCACCAGGAATTTCAGTAGTCGTAGCATTTTTGGCTATATCTTCGTCGCTTTTGGAAAAAAGTTGCGGCAGTCGAGAGATTTATAGTTTCCTAATGTAAATCTATAAAAATGTGAAATATGATGAAATCAGTGTTTTTATATGATGAAATCAGTGTTTT
Source organism: Paragorgia papillata (assembly GCA_035771165.1). NCBI lineage: Eukaryota > Metazoa > Cnidaria > Anthozoa > Scleralcyonacea > Coralliidae > Paragorgia > Paragorgia papillata. The sequence goes on along the minus strand of JAWNZC010000193.1, from coordinate 1,015,383 downwards.
AACATATAATGTAACCTTAGTAATTACTTAACATAACATATAAGATTATTATAAAAACTAATTTAATTTAGTATAGTCTATGAACTCTAAAATTTTAAGAATATACAGTTTATTATTTAAGTATATTTTAAGAAAACAAATCTTTAACCAGTTTAGCTTTCATAAGACGAAAAGAGTCACCCTGTACTGTTCCCAGAGTGTTCCATATTTTAATAGCTGAATAAAAAAGTTCTCTTTAATGAGTGAGTCCTTGGCTTTGGAAGGCGTGCGCTTGCGGGAGGTATTAAGGAAATACCAAATGATTTTCCGTGCGGAATACTCTGATCCAAACACGCGGGATGTTGCGAGACATGAGAAAAAGTGTAACCCTAGGGGGGCAAGTTGCCCCGGGCCCCCAACTTGAGAAGGGGCCCCTAAAATTTTTGAGATTTGAGTTTTTGACGTAAGAAAACACGAGGCCCAGAAAGCGTAAAGATCAGTAACTAACTTCATTTTTAGCCAACCCAGGGGACCAATTGAAAACACGTAGACACAATCCTATGACGTGTGACGTCATTAGCCCCCCCCCCCCCCCCCCCCCAATCGACCCATGTGACGTCATCATGGGCCCAAATCGATAATTTGCTCCAGGCCCCACAATTTATTTTGGCTGCCCTGATCGAATGTATCCGTTTACAAGAAGTGTCCAATTACGGGAGGTGTCCACAAGTCGAGGTTTCACTGTAGCGATTGAGTTGTTCTGGCTACTTTCTTTTTTGCTTTAGGAATACTGATATTAACAGAAAGGAACCAGCTAATTACATGTACAAGGACTTTTTTGACGCTCCTGATGATATTGAAACGAATATGAATACAAATTATGGCGATGATGGTGAAAAGGATCAAGATATTTTGTCTGATATGCAGCAAGAGCCACAGAATGAAAGTGATGATGAAAGCAGTGATTTTCCCGAAGACAATAATTCCGAGATGGACATAGAAAAACCCACCGTTCAGTTGGACAATATGGCAAACAAGTCGACATTTGAAAAACAACAGGATAAGGTAATTTTTTTAACATTTTGTTCTGTTCAGTAGCTTCTGTTCTCTGCAGAAGCTTCTGCATTCTTAAAGGGGTAGTGTCACTCGCAAATCCCACGCAATAATCACGCGCCGGCTTGAAAAACTACAGTCTGTAGTTTGTTTCCAAGATGGCGGCCGCACTTGGCGGGGCGCATGGTGGAAGACGCGATAATTCAGGCCGAAAGAGAAAATACGAGGGATCAAATAGTTCACAGAAAGCATGGAATAGTCAGCACAAACGTATTTACTTATCACTGACTATATTTGAGTGATGGAAAGATGCTAAAATCGTAGCTGGATATGGTTCATGTAGCTATAGCGACTTCGCAGCCCATCCACTTTCGTTGGAATAGTGGAATACCGTAGAAGGTAAATATCATTTGATTAATTTCTCTGGTTTCTTGTCCAATTTAGAGCTATTTCCGATATTTTCTGAAGTTATTTCTATGTGCGCAAAAAAAAAACGCAAATGGTGACACTGCCCCTTTAATGCCCACAAGAGCCTAAAAGGGATGGCGCGCGGGGTGGGATCATTCTCGTACCAGACCCACGCGTTAATGCGTTAAGTGGCTCTAGGAATATGAGTGTTCTGATTGGCTTTAAGAAACAATGAAAAAAGATTCAAAGATATTCACTGAACAAAATACGAATTTCACAATGTAAACTCTGTGTTTACATAAACGTACGCTTGATATAATTTGGGCAAACCAAATAACAGCAATACACTACATTTGAATTGGAAAATATAATGTGTTATCGTGATACTAATTCATGTTGCGATCGTCTCTGAAAACATCAGCCCTTAATCCCATATTCTTTCGTTTCGCATGCTGGTATTCCAAGAGTGTATACCCCACGATTCGTGATGGATACGATGCGATTTACTCGAGATTTATTAAAAGAGGGGGGGGGGGGGGGGGGGTTGAGAAGCCGGTGACCATGGGAATGTGCCTGTTACGTCACTGCTTCGAGAATCCATATATATCGCGATCTGATTAGTTGTTCAAATTAAGAGACGTAATTAAAGGAAGCTTAGAAAATATTTATAAATAAACGTATTTAAAAACACGAAACTGACAACAAAGAAAAATTCTAATTCTAATCATAGTTCTAAATCTAATCAACAATTTAGTCCAACGGTTTTCTGAGCAGTCAACTTGTTTCTTATAAATGATAGAATCAGAGACAGAAGACAGACAACACTGAAAGTGATAGGCAATAGACCGCACAATGCAAGCTGTTCGTGGTATATAGGAATCTCGTTGAAATATGCAAGTGAAATATAAACGAACGAAGCAAGAAATTAACAAGATGCCTGCTCAGGCGTTCACTTGGGTTACTGATTTCTGAGAGCTTGGCGTAGCCTGTGCGTACTCTAGGTAGACATAATGCAATAATACTTAGGGAATGCATAATTGCGTAGATTTTGACAAATCGAATCTATGGTGCTTATATGAACTGCAGTGGTGCAAGAAAGCGCCGAAGGGTTTGCTAATGTAGTATAAATGTAAACAACAAGTCCGTTTTTTTCCGAAAATTAAACGACGGATCTATAATATATTTAGTAGATTCAAGGGATCATTTCGATATGGAATTTATTTACATTCGGAGAAACAGAAAATATTTCAACATGTTTTGAAACGCACGTTTCCACCTTACACCTACACGATATCTACAATCCTGGACAAAATTGTTGGGCCACTTTGCCGATTTTGCGGATTTTCGCATAGTGTCCCAAGCACTTTTGTCCAGGATTGTATGAAAATGACGAATTAAACAAAATCGAAGAAAAAAACAATTTGGGGGCGGCGATTCTGCGCAGTTTGCTCGAAAATGACATAAATACGCTCCCACATGCATGAACAACAAATTGTTTGTGGGGTATAGAAGGTTTGGTGAATATGCAAATTAAATAGAGCTCTCGTGCGGGTGGTACCGGTGCGGGTGGGAACTCTGCAGAGACTCTGCTCCAGTGATCCCTTCCCCATTGAGGGGGAAAGGGGGAGCAGAGATGGGGGCTCTTTTATTAAACTGTATATATTTTGCAATGTTACAAAGTTAAAAAGCTGTGTTTTATTGAAAAATCATAAACTCGTCATTTTCAGACAATCCTGGACAAAATTGTTGGGCCACTTTGCCGATTTTGCGGATTTTCGCATAGTGTCCCAAGCACTTTTGTCCAGGATTGTATGAAAATGACGAATTAAACAAAATCGAAGAAAAAAACAATTTGGGGGCGGCGATTCTGCGCAGTTTGCTCGAAAATGACATAAATACGCTCCCACATGCATGAACAACAAATTGTTTGTGGGGTATAGAAGGTTTGGTGAATATGCAAATTAAATAGAGCTCTCGTGCGGGTGGTACCGGTGCGGGTGGGAACTCTGCAGAGACTCTGCTCCAGTGATCCCTTCCCCATTGAGGGGGAAAGGGGGAGCAGAGATGGGGGCTCTTTTATTAAACTGTATATATTTTGCAATGTTACAAAGTTAAAAAGCTGTGTTTTATTGAAAAAATCATAAACTCGTCATTTTCAGACAATCCTGGACAAAATTGTTGGGCCACTTTGCCGATTTTGCGGATTTTCGCATAGTGTCCCAAGCACTTTTGTCCAGGATTGTATGAAAATGACGAATTAAACAAAATCGAAGAAAAAAACAATTTGGGGGCGGCGATTCTGCGCAGTTTGCTCGAAAATGACATAAATACGCTCCCACATGCATGAACAACAAATTGTTTGTGGGGTATAGAAGGTTTGGTGAATATGCAAATTAAATAGAGCTCTCGTGCGGGTGGTACCGGTGCGGGTGGGAACTCTGCAGAGACTCTGCTCCAGTGATCCCTTCCCCATTGAGGGGGAAAGGGGGAGCAGAGATGGGGGCTCTTTTATTAAACTGTATATATTTTGCAATGTTACAAAGTTAAAAAGCTGTGTTTTATTGAAAAATCATAAACTCGTCATTTTCAGACAATCCTGGACAAAATTGTTGGGCCACTTTGCCGATTTTGCGGATTTTCGCATAGTGTCCCAAGCACTTTTGTCCAGGATTGTATGAAAATGACGAATTAAACAAAATCGAAGAAAAAAACAATTTGGGGGCGGCGATTCTGCGCAGTTTGCTCGAAAATGACATAAATACGCTCCCACATGCATGAACAACAAATTGTTTGTGGGGTATAGAAGGTTTGGTGAATATGCAAATTAAATAGAGCTCTCGTGCGGGTGGTACCGGTGCGGGTGGGAACTCTGCAGAGACTCTGCTCCAGTGATCCCTTCCCCATTGAGGGGGAAAGGGGGAGCAGAGATGGGGGCTCTTTTATTAAACTGTATATATTTTGCAATGTTACAAAGTTAAAAAGCTGTGTTTTATTGAAAAATCATAAACTCGTCATTTTCAGACAATCCTGGACAAAATTGTTGGGCCACTTTGCCGATTTTGCGGATTTTCGCATAGTGTCCCAAGCACTTTTGTCCAGGATTGTATGAAAATGACGAATTAAACAAAATCGAAGAAAAAAACAATTTGGGGGCGGCGATTCTGCGCAGTTTGCTCGAAAATGACATAAATACGCTCCCACATGCATGAACAACAAATCGTTTGTGGGGTATAGAAGGTTTGGTGAATATGCAAATTAAATAGAGCTCTCGTGCGGGTGGTACCGGTGCGGGTGGGAACTCTGCAGAGACTCTGCTCCAGTGATCCCTTCCCCATTGAGGGGGAAAGGGAGAGCAGAGATGGGGGCTCTTTTATTAAACTGTATATATTTTGCAATGTTACAAAGTTAAAAAGCTGTGTTTTATTGAAAAATCATAAACTCGTCATTTTCAGACAATCCTGGACAAAATTGTTGGGCCACTTTGCCGATTTTGCGGATTTTCGCATAGTGTCCCAAGCACTTTTGTCCAGGATTGTAGGTCGGAATCTCAGGGCCGGAACGAACAGGGAAGTTTTCTTTGTCTTGTGAGCTCTCGGTCGGAACTAATGACTTTAACACAAAAGAAACTTTCCTGTCCGTTCCTATCCTGCGGAAGATTTTCCTGAGTGGAAACTAGCCTTAAGCAGCAAGGCCAGGGCAAACCTGTTTCGAAATAGCTCGTCATCTTTTACGTAGATTCACGGCGATCGGCGTGTGCAGTTGTAAACATTGTAAGCATATTTATGATGTAGTCATGAAGACAATTGTCAGCCGCATTACTGATCAACCATAACTCGGTTACTTGCAAACTCGGTTACTTGCAAAATATTCCAACACCGTTCGAGATCAAGATTCGAAAACACTTTTTCCAAAGGTATTAAAAGCTGTTCAAAATAAAGAACTCGCAAATTCGACCACGCTACAATCGCTACATTACATGCCTCACAGTTTCGCAAAGGCCGACGGGAAGTGTTGCGCAATTTTGCAAATTTGTGTGACAAATAAACAACAAACACAGAAACGGAGCCGAAACCTAGACTCGGTCTACCACAGGTAGCCCGAGTAATGAGAACTACCTATACAAAATAGGTCGTAAGTGCGAAGAAATTCCGACGCGGTCCGGTTCCATCAAAATAATGGAAGCTGGAGAATTTTTAATTTGATTGTCTTCTGCCTCGCGAAGTAAACGCGGCGATGAGCGAAACTCGACGATGAGCCAAACTCGACAAGGACTTTGGGCGGACGGAATCTACCAGTATATATATCACAATTGTTCTAAAGTCAACTAATTATTACGAGACAGCCAAACTGTCATAAACGAAAACGAAAGGAAAATCTATTTCCAAATTGCCGATGATCTAGTATCCAACTCCTAAACGGCGAACTTAAACCCATGCGCTTTAGAAGAACACTAAAGAATCTTGGTGTTTCGGTTTGGATTCCCCAGACCCTTTTCCGCGTTCCAACACAAGAGAGGCTGTGGGGACGAGAATGTGGTGTGTTCATGCAGAAATACGCGTGTCAAAATGTTGGCGTGTTCCGCCAAAATACTTCGCACCATTCACATGTACTTACTGAAATAGCGTATTGTTTTATGAACATAAGTTTCAATCACAATGGTGTGGAGCGTTGTATTTCTGCCAAAAAGGCACGCCGACATTTTCATACGCGTATTTCTAAACACATGGGTGCTTCGTCTCTTATTATTGGTCAGAAACCGACAACTCATTCAATATCGAGCATCCACGATCATTCTTATTATGCAGAACACCAGATCTTTGTTAATGATTTTTCAATACTTTCTTCTTGCTACTCTAACTTTGAACTTCTCTTGCAAGAGAGTTTATACTTATTTCAAAGTTTAAACCTTCACTTAACGAAACGATATTTTTCACCATTATCTTCATTCTAATCCGCTTATGCATGGGTTATGGTTATTACTTGATTTTGAACTATTTGACTGTCGTATTTCTATTTCCAACCGTTTTTATAATTGTTACACACTAATAAACAGGGTAAATTTTACATTCTTAATCTCTTCTGACCGTTGTATAATTGAAATAGTTTGTAATACTAAAGTTATTATTATCTAATTTATATTATATATATATATATTATATAGTTCAATCTACAGACACGTGTTTCGCTGTTCTACAGCTCATCAGTGTAGCTTGGAACCCATCTAGATGCGAGAACGCCATTTTATTTACCCCCCAGCACCTGCCGGTAACAGCCGCTTGTGGGACAATACTGGACATGCGCACATCTAGATAGCGTGAAGTGGTATTGGGCCAGAGTGCTCAAACTGCCACAAGGGTAGTGAGCGTTGCATATATATATATATATATATTAGAGCCGATAGAGCCCATACTGCAAGGTTTTTAAATTACTTCTAAAGTTCATCACTTCATACGTTCATTGGCGTAGTGATTTTGAAAATTTGAAAATTAAGCATCTCGGCCGTTAAAAACCAGCGAGAAACTTAGAGCGAGTCTATATCCGATACGCTTATGATTTTTCTTTGTGTTTTCCTCATGAATTATTATTAATGAATTTTAGAAATATATTTCTAAGAACACAAAGAAAACCATGTTTAACGAGTGTCTATATATGTGATATAGATTCCTTTGATTTACATAAACTTTAGCTTTGATTTTCTCGACTTAGAAAACGTGTTTTTTTTAAGAAAAGTTACTACGCCAATGAACTTGCCAAATAGATCGTTTTAGAAGTAATTTACAGAATTCGTGTCCGTATAATAATTTAAATATTATTTCGGATAAACGTCGAAAATACAGAGAAAAACAGTTGTTGCCGCCATTTTGTACGCGACGATCCTGGGAACGAGTCATTTAACTGCGACAATGGGCTTGTCTCACCTCCCACGTGACCCTGACCTCTTCCCTATTGTGATTGGTCAATTAGCGTTTGAGGGTAAACATTATTGTATCTGATTTATTACGGCTCGCTTGCAGCTCGCCTTAGCTTGTAAATCAGATACAGATCGGCTGCTCATGCATATATATATATATATATATAAGTGAGTTTTGGTTCACGAAATGTTAGAGAGTGCTCAATACCATATATAGATAGAGCAAAATACAAAGTATGAAGTATAGTTTTACCTTAAAACGAAGACTTTAAGGTAAAACTATACTTCATACTTTGTATATATATATATATATATATATATATATATATATATATATATATATATATATATATATATATATATATATATATATAATAGATAAAGCATGAGCAGCCGATCTGTATCACATGTATGTAATATATCATACACGAGGAGGAGTGTTTCATCAGGATATCCAAACACCGGGACGTTTGTTGAAAACCGAGGCGAAGCCGAGGTTTTTGAACAAACTTCGAAGTGTTTGGATATCCTGATGAAACACTCCTCCGAGTGTATGATATAGCATCTCAAACAAATCAGTATTTTAAGAGAAGATCAAGATGAAAGTTTGCTTAATTTATGTAATTTCTTCCTCCGATATCCAAACCACCGACACGGTAATGATTTCCTTTGTGTTTTCTTCATGAATTATTTTATTTCTTATTTTATTTAAACTTATGTTCACACGGTGGCCTTTCAGTTTCCTGGTTTCCAAAGGGCCGCGTATTTACTAAATACAAGTATATATAAAAATTGTACTATAATAAAAAAAATTGTACTATATAATAAAAATTTAACTATTTACAATGAGTGGATAAAAATATAGAAATCTATGTACAAATTTTTAACAAAATGTTTTATTATAATAAATAACAAACTAAACTGTTGATAAATTCTTCTCTTTGTTATAATATTTGTTAGTCAAGTTTTTGAAAGATTCGATTGAGAGATACTCGTATTTATCAACAATTTCGTTTGGTAAAGTGTTCCAAGACACGGCTCCGCGATACGAAAAGCTATGTTTTAAGAAGTTTGTTGTTGGTTTGTGTAAATATAATTTTCGATCATTGCTTCTCAATCTGTATACGTCGTTGTGACTAGTAGCAAATAATTCTGATATGTAAGTTGGTGTCAAACCTCGTAGTGCCTTAAATGTCATTAATTGTTCTCGTTTTTGAAATGTGGTTTCAATTGGTTCCCAATTTAGGTTTTCAAATATCTCGGATGATCTAATTTCGTAGCTTGAACCCGTTATTATACGAGCAGCTCTTTTTTGCAACTTTTGTAACTTATTAATATGTAATTTGTTGTTACCATCATGCCACACAGTCGAGCAATAAGTGAAGTGTGGCAAGACAAGTGAATTGTGGCAAGACAAGTGAATTATACATTGTTACTAAAGCGTCTTGTGTCTTTTTTGCTCTTCTTAAGAGAGCAATGTTTTTCGAATGTTTTTACATTGTGCATCATTGTGTTCTTGCCACTTTGACTGCTCGTCAATGATTACCCCTAACACCTTTTTGTCTGGTACCCGTTTTATCGTTTGGTCACCAATGACAATATGAGGATTGCCGCGGATATCAGGTTTAATCTTTGTCGAGATCCAATAATCATGTATTCTGTTTTTTCTTTATTCAAAGTTAGTTTGTTGGCGGTAAGCCATTTATGAACGTTGTCGAGGTCAACATTAATTTTGCGTTCAATGTCTCCGGGTGATTTGCCCTGACATAATATGTTGGTATCATCCGCAAACGTAGACGCTTGTGTCGTTTCTAGGCAGTTAGGTAGATCATTTATGTAAATAAGAAAAAGCAGTGGACCAAGGTTTGAGCCTTGAGGAACACCACATTTAATGTTTTTAGCATTTGACTTTGAATGATTAATTTTGCATACTTGTTTTCTTTTGTGAATATATGATTTGAACCATTGTAAAGCAATTCCTCTTACTCCGTAACGTTCTAGTTTAGAAATAAGAATCTTATGATCAACCGTATCGAAGGCTTTTTTAAGGTCTAGAAAGAGTATACCATTGATTAAGCCTTTGTCCATGTTAACAAGACATTGATTTGTAGAATGGAGGAGTGTAGTTTCTGTCGAATGCCGAGTACGAAAGCCTGATTGTTGTGTCGAAATAATCATATTCTCGTTTAGAAAATCATTTAGCTGCACGTAAACAATTTTTTCGAATATTTTTGCTACAGCTGATATTACAGATATTGGCCTGTAATTGTCGCAGTGAGTTTTCCCCCCTGATTTGTAAATAGGGGTAACTTTTGCTAGTTTCATTTCGTCTGGAAAAATTCCAGTGTTCAAAGATAAGTTGAAAATATAGACTAATGAATCATAGATAGTGTTTCCTGCTGCTTTTAATAGTTTGTTTGAAATCTTGTCCAGGCCTGGTAATTTACATGCTTTTATCTTCTTTAATACACTCCCCAATTCTACATGTGTAATATTCTTAAACTCAAACACTCCAGACCCAGGAGTCACACAGTAAAGGGGATCTAGATCGTTTGGTGAAATATTTTCGGCCAGTTGTGGGCCTATTGTGGAGAAGAAATTATTAAATTCGTTTGTGATGTTTTCATCACCAGTTACTTCGGTATCATTTACTATTACCTCTTTAATTGTCGTGCATTTCGACTGCCTATTTAGTATTTCATTTATAGTCTTCCAGCTTTCCTTGCTATTTTCGCTACTCTCTAATTTAGATTTGTAATAGTTTGCTTTAACTTCATTAATTAGTCGGTTTACTTGGTTTCTGCAACGCTTGTACGATTCATTGTATGTTGTAGAATTGAGACTTACCACTTTCTTTCTTAAGTAATCTCTGCGGTAACTCATATTTTTTATTTCATTAATTAATGAGTTTGATATATATATATATATATACACAAACCACCGACACGGTAATGATTTCCTTTGTGTTTTCTTCATGAATTATTAATGAGTTTGATATATATATATATATATAGTATATAGTTTAAGTGGGCTTACCTCAAAATGTTGAGTGTCGCAACTGTCAGTTTTATATAGTATAGTTTAAGTCGGCTTACCTCGAAATGTTGAGTGTCGCAACTGTCAGTTTCACGCGGGGCGATCTTCAGGCGAAGATATATATATATATGGTTAAGTAACGAAACATTAGTAAAATCTTTATATAGTTTTTGTGATTCGTTTACTCCGAGCTGGACTCTTATATTTCTCCTAAGATTACGTTTTCCGCCTGGCAAGTCGATAAATTTTTCATTATAATCGACGATCGATCCATTACCAATAATTACATTTTTTGTATTCCTAATACTTTGGAAGTGTATTTGATTTTTTTTCTTTTTGTAACTTAGGTAAAGCGGAAAATCACCGAGCTGGAGGACTCCAACGTTAGCAATAAGCCGTGGCAACTAGTCGGAGAAGCTTCGGCTGCAATCCGTCCAGCTAACAGTCTACTGGAAGAAGTGCTTCAGTTTGATCACACCACAGTTGCAGGTAAGGTTTCCTTAAAGTGACTATGAAACGAAAATTAAGTCTTGTCTTATTTTAAAGGATACTTTAAAAGACAGAGAAACATCTTTTTCAGTTTTTGGTTTCCCTTGCTTTGTAGCCTGCGAACCCAGACGTGTATTTTTCTGCCTTCGTAACTCCCGCAAAAAATAGCGTCTGCGAACCCGAGCCAAGATTCGATTTCCGTGACGTATTACCTTTTTATCTAATCACAACTTACCTCTGAATTACTCAGAACTAACGTCCGGGGTTTGTGCGGGGTAAACACGCAAACGCGTGGAAACAAAGGAGTGAAGGCAAATAAACAATTCCCTTCTGTCAGTTTGCAGACAAAATGACAGAAAGTATCGAGAGTGTGCTTATCCAAGTTTGTCGAGTTTTTAGCATTAAAAGGTTGAATAAACACCAAGAGCATGCTATAAAATACGTCGTCAAAGAGAGAAAGGATCTTTTCGTGGACTGCCTTGCTTACTGGATTTGGCAAGTCTCTAAATATTGCAAGCCTTGCCACTCGTGTTTGGTTCACTATCCAGCCGAGCAAAGCCTGATCAAGTCTGTCGCCTCAATTCCGTTGGGATTTATAGTACCGTATCGCTGAACGACATCACGTCAGATGTTCGATCGGCTGAAAGCGGTGCTAAACGGAGAGTTTTCCATCGTGTTTGGATCACCAGAGTTGTGGCTAGGTGATGAAAGATGATATGGCGGGAAATGGTTCACATCAATTTCTGAACAATGGTACGTGATTGCAACAAACGGTAAACAACATCAGTTTCGAAATAAGAAAGTGACTATCGAATCGATGAAGTCTACAAATAAAACTCGCTGAAATGTGATTCCAAGTTTATTTTTGAGAGTGCAATATGTTTTATGACTTATTATGTTGTTGTGATTGTATTTTAGACAAAAATGTTGAGAAAAATACCTGTTGTTTAAAGAAGATTGTTTTAATAAATTATTATCTTTATCATTAATTTTAAAAAAAAATTATTATTATTATTTTTAATATTATTATTATTATTATTATTATTATTATTATTATTATTATTATTATTATTATTATTATCATTATTATTATTATTATTATTATTATTATTATTATTATTATTATTATTATTATTATTATTATTATTATTATTATTATTATACTGTATGATGTTTCCTAGCAAAATGTCAGATACCTTACCAAGTCTGGAGTTTTGCGCTCCTTCCTTGACTTCGTTCAGCGCGTGTCCACGCGTGGGCAATTTTAGCTAAGTTTTTTATCAAATTTGATTGGATAACACGAGAAAAAAGGTAATACACTCAATGTAATATACTCAATTCTTCTCTCGGCATTGCCACCATTAGTCATTACTTCAGTTCGATGACAGGAGCTATTTATTGTAAGAACTGCATGAGACAGGGAGTTATAATATTTTCAGAAAAACTAATCAATCGGATGCTTATTTGAAAAATAGGCACGCCTAGGCGTGCATGTATATACTGCGTTTAATGCCTATAGCTACTATGGTAAAAACAATGATGCAACTGTGTACTTGTAACAACCTTGTATTCATAGCTGAACAAGATTCTTGACAAAATTGATGGAATTGTATCTAGTTGTAACAACCTTGTATTCAGATCTAGAGCTGAACGAGATTTTTGACAAAATTGTCTAATGTTTGCTCACAGGCCATGCTGTGTTTTAACTTTGATAAAGAACGCAGTCAACTCAGACTCTCAGAGTAAAGCCAGCAAGGCATAGAAGGCTAAGTGCTAACAACTCTGAGTCTAAACCCGGACAGGTACATGGTCACCCATTCAAATACTAACTCAATCCAAATGGGCTTTACTCCGGTCCTCAGTGGTGAGAGGCAGTGCACTAATAGCTTGACTATTAAAGCCATGGTACTAAAAGCTATAGTCATAAAGTATGGTAGTAAAGCTTTAAGTAGGTCAATCAAATTAACATAACTATATATACAACTCACAAAATTTGACTTAATTGACTTAAGACAGTATTTAAATATTTTCGTTACAACAATTTGTCAAAGAATGATACAATCTAGTTCCAATGTAAAGAAAATCGCTTTAGATAACAAGCATCTCGAGTATTACTGCTGTAAAATTTAATAGTGAATGAAAAAGATGTCCAGCAAATTATGTTATCGAAATTATAAGAGCAACCATACATTAATTGTTCTTCAAGACATATGCATACATGCAGAAAAAGGTACAATAAATGTTTGCACATTCGTAACACAGATTTTGCATGACATTGACAGCTGCAGCATACAATTTTACTCCATTAATACTGAATATAGACTAGCCTGCGCTTAGCCAATTTAACATCGCTCTGGGTTGCATAAAATCAGCAATTTTCTTATGTTTGGTGACGCATTTTAGCCACCAAGGGTTGGGGTTTACGTGGACATTGATGGCACGTATACAGTACTTTGTTAAAATTTGAATTTTGAACGCCTATTTTTCGAATATTTTTCTAGCTCCAGACATAACAGAAAAAACGAGCAAACTACTTGAGGACATTATTACACAACGAATTAAAGATCAGGTTCGTATTTATAGGGGGCGAGTTGGCCCGGTAAGCCGAGTTGGCCCGCTTCGTATATTTATCATCTCTTGTTTCAAAATTTCGATTACATGGCAACCGAGCTGGCCCGCCTTGCAGGGATCCCGGTTGCTGATTGCCGAGCCAAGTCGGTTAAGCGAGTTGAAAATTTCCCCTTTCCTCCAGTAATCGGCTTTTTGCCGAGTTGGCCCGGCAAAGCGGGCTGAAAAACTGTTTGACTCGTTCTCCAGCGCGTTTGTTTACTTGATTGTACGAATAGATATAGCTGAAATGAACTCAGAGCATCAAAACAATGTTTGTGCTTATCGAGACATAGCGACGTCTTAATAAAATAATTACTCTTCGTGAAGACGCTTTCACTGAGTTAGCCAAGACAATAACAATCTTTTTATTAACGATAGTTACAAAAAATTGCATCGACATAAATAACAGTGTAAAACTAACGTAACTTTGCCCAAATGAAGCAACATTTGCTTGGTAATTGCGAATTTCGGCCTGAAATCATCGACGTTATCATCGGAGATTTATATTGCGATTACATGAGGCGGTTAACCGGGCCAACTCGCCTCATGTAATCGGCCCCTAAGGGGGAAATTACATGGACCGGGCTGGCCCGGTTAACCCGGATGAGTTTACAAAACGATTACATGGAGCGGGCTAGCCCGGTAAGCCGGGATGATTTCAGGCCGAAATTCGCAATTATCAAGTAAACAAGGGCAAAGCTATGTTAGTTTTACTTCAGTTTTACACTAATTAGTCTATTATTTATTTTGTAAGCCCATCGTTAATAAAAAGATTGTTATAGTCTTAGCTAATCCATGAAAGCGTCTTCATGCACGAAGACTAATTAATTTATTAAATCTTCGCTATGATCACGAAACACACAAACAACGTTTTGATGTTCTATTCCAGTTCCTTTCAACACTATTTATTCATACAGTCAGGCAAACGAACGCGTATCGAAGCGAGTTCAACAGTTTTTCAGCCCGGCTTGCCGGGATGAAAACGATTACATGGACATTTTCATCCCAGCCAACCGGGCTAGCCCGCTTGCCATGTAATCGAAATGTTAAAACAACATGTTTGATATATAAAGCGGGCTATCCCGGTTAACTGGGCCAGCCCAGTCCATGTAATCGCGCCCTAAGTGTTCTCAATCATGAATAATTCGTATAAGAGAAATACAAAAAAAAAAGTACCGAGACGGAGTTTTGATATCTGATCAAACCCTTGCATATATTAATATTTTACCTTAAATTTTTCTTAAAATACTCATTCATTTGAGAAGCTATATCAAACACTCGAAAATTGTGTTTGATCTGATACCAAAACATCTCGAAATTGGTCAAAGAACATCGGCTTTCAACACCTCTCTGTGTTTCATATCAGATCAAATTTATTGTGTTTATTTATATCGCATTTTTCATCAGGATATTTACAGTTCAGTAATTACTGTTATAAACGTGTGTCCTGAAACAATCTTCTTGTGTCTGATGTAGTATATCATACACGCGAGGAGGAGTGTTTCATCAGAATATCCAAACACCGAGACGTTTGTTGAAAACCGAAGCGAAGCCGAGGTTTTTGTAAAAATTTCGAGGTGTTTGGATATCCTGATGAAACACTCTTCCGAGTGTTTGTTATAGCATCAGGATTTTAAGAAAAAATCGAGGTAAAAGTTTCTTAATTTATGTAGTTTCTTCCTCCAAATCATGTACCTGAAGGTGCACAAATGCTTTGTGTTTTTTTTTTAGCTTTATCAATATTTAAACAGTACGGTTCAGCAATCGTACATAAATGTTGCTATTGGACGATTGCTTCATTATACAGAAAACACAATATGTCAGTAACCGTGAAAGTGCACAAATTTCCATCAACCTGAACAAAAACATAAAACAATGACTTTTGTCGTGCTTCCAAACCATGTCTATTTTCTATGGTAAAATTAGTCAAAAATTAGGAAAAGTGTATTTTATTTCTGTCTTCATTACTAATTATAAAGACGTGGGATGACGTGGAAAGGAAGGAAAAACCAGTCAAAGAGCTCTACGAATACAAGAAAGCCAAGCCACTTAATCAAGAAAAAAGCAAAATGAGCTTGAGTGAAATTTATGAAAAGGAATACCTCACACAAAAGGTAGGATGTATTATTATATATCAGCCTTGTAAATGTTCACTCTATGAATAGTTTTCTTCTGATCGATTTAGGGTTCGTTAACTTTTTCCTGTCCCAAACACCACCAGTCAAAGCTGGTGGTCTTACCAATTTATCCGTTAACATGGTGTTATATAACAAAAATAATACCATGATGTACATCATTATAATTGTCTTAATCTCTGCTACTCAAGTACCAGGTTGCCCAGTGTTGTCGTATAACCTATCTTTCAAATTATGCCAATTTATACTAAATAATAATGTTGTTATACATGTTGGCTATTTCAGAGTATTGCATAATAGGCAAATTTTTTTTTAGCTATTTACAATTAAAAACCAAACGTTTTCGACATAAAGTCATCATCAGGGTTAAAAACAGTTCGCATGCAATTTGTTATTCAAATTTTAGGTTCTGAACTACACTAAGTATCTCCCAAAGGAAAAAGTCGTGCATGATAACAATGTATACTTATTTGTTTATTTGTTTGTTTGTTTGTTTGTTTGTTTGTTTGTTTGTTTGTTTGTTTGTTTGTTTGTTTGTTTGTTTGTTTGTTTGTTTGTTTGTTTGTTTGACGATGGATCGTGCTTTCTAATAGGATTGTTTCTTCTGACAAATCAATTCACAGTTAACAATCGTTTCCATGTGTATTTGTGGGCCCCTCTGAATACCAGGTTTTGTAACTGAATGGACTACCCTGTTTAAATAAAGTTTTTCAATCAATCAATCAATCAATCAATCAATCAATCAATCAATCAATAATATACCTATATGAATAAACAAACAAACAAACAAACAAACAAACAAACAAACAAACAAACAAACAAACAAACAAACAAACAAACAAACAAAAACAGCGTGCTGCGTAGGTAGTGTTGAAACAACAATCGAAATATAGTAAGGTTATATACTGCCGAAACAGAGAATTTAGTAGTCTAACGTTTCGAGCGAAGGCCCTTCGTCAGAGAGAAACGTAAAGAGCTAGTGTAAACAAACGATGAGCTTATATCAATCTCCTTCCCAGAGCCCACGTTCCCCACCCGGCAAACGAGAGTCTCTGGGATAATCCGTTTCAAATCGTTACGTTATTGGCTGAATAGTGAGCATGAGTTGGTCTGAAGTGACCGGAAGTAGAATTAATAAAACCAAAATAACAAAGATGTCGGACGACAAGACTCCAGTGAAGACGTTGCCGCGATCGATATCTTCGTCGTATGTGTGTAGATGCTGTAATTCGAGCTTCGCCAGCAACCCCATTGACTTGTTTGGGGAAAAGTCAAACAAGGAGAACATTATACTATCCAGATTCCGCTCGGATATTTACGCATGCGTACCTCAACCGGAATAACAAGAATCCTGTGATTTGAAATGGATTATCCCAGAGTCTCTCGTTTCCCGGGTGAGGAACGTGGGCTCTGGGAACGAGATTGAGCTTATATAAGAAAAATAATCATGTGATAAAAAATTAGCCAATCAGATAAAAATAACAATAAATTAATGAGATACGAAAAAATTAGCCAATCAGAAGAGCAGAATAACAAAAACAAATCAATAATGAGATGCGAAAGACATTTGCTATATTCTCTCACCGTCGATGAGCAAAAAAAGGAGGTGTAAAAAGGATAAACGGAGAGCTGGTTTACTAATCGACGGTAAGAAGGGAAGCATATGACTTACCATTTCATGACGGAGACTGAGAGAACTTCTTGAGGTTAGGCATATGGTCTCACAGTCTCCGTCATGAAATGGTAAGTCAGTTGATTCCCTTTTTACAGTGATGTGTTTTTCGAAAGGTGTTTTTACAAGATGTGTTAGGTCTCTGATGATGTGTTTTTAGCAGATCCCACGATTGACAAAACATCGCTAAAATGGTAAATAGTCAAGTGCAACTTGGGTCATGGTATAGAGGATCTGGTTTAGCAACCAGTATCTGTAAAAACCGAGATACTGGTCACACAAAGCGAGATCTCGGCTAGACGGGCTTGCTCGGCTCTCATATATGAACATAAAATGTAATTAACAAGAAATAATAACGCAAGTAATAGGCAATTCCCATTATAGCAAAGCATCATGGATTCATGGGAAATGTGGTAGGCTTCACTTGCAGGCGAAATGGCCGCCACGAAGCGAGCATTTTGCTTGTGAGAAGAATGGATTCTTTTAAGCACATTTTTTGTAGCGCAGGAGAATTTCGAAAAGGGCAATGTATCTGTGGGACTATAAAAAACGTTGTGTGCCAAAGACGGCGAAATCAGAGCAGAAATGGACGAGAAAATTGCTATAGAGCTATTGAAGGAGTGAAGAATATGCGAGTAAATACGTTCCAGAAGGGAGGTTTCTCTCGACGTTTTCAGGTGAGTAAGCTTAGTGAACATAGGACAGCTCATCATTTTGCCTCACAGACATGTGTGTGTTGTTGTTCTATCGCGATCTCGTATTTTCTGAATTACCAAGTGTTCTGTAATGATTTTTTCGTTTGTTGAAATTGACAACTTTTGGCGATGATGTCTGTCATTCGTTCGATTAAGCATGTCCTCAGAAGACAATGTTTTTAAAGAGTCCTTAGATTTTTTGGCGCGGAAACAACCCGGTTTTATCGGCACTGGCACTTTGTAAAAACACCAAGAAGAAAGCATTTCTGCCTGGGTTTCTACTGTTGTTTTTGATTTCTATTCTGTTTCCTTTGTTTTGGTCGGTTCATATCCTGTCAAATAAACCAGTAGGTTCTAGAACTATTGTAGGCTGTAAATATATATTCATAACTATAAATTCGTTTAAGACGTTGAAGATTTGCCGAGTTTTGTTGCTGTGTTGTAGGCAACAAGCTTTGTAAAACACAGGGGTGGTGCCAGAGGCAGGCAAGAGTGCTACACCCCCTGTTGGGGAACCATAGCCCCCACCCCCCAGGCCCCATCGGGGAAAACTTACCAAGTTGTCAGGGAATCTGGAAAATTAAGCCAGACAAGTAATTAATGCTTTTGTGAAATAAAACTCCAAATCCCCCCCACTAGCCCCCCTGTTAGGGACCTTAGCCCCTGTGTCGGGGAATTCTTGGCACCACCCCTGGTAAAACAGTGACTTGGAAATTATAATTTAAGCCTATATTAGGAGCCAAAGGAACTACATCTTCAGAAAGGAAGAGAAAAGGAGGTGGAACATCTTACTGTATTCCTACATGTACATGATAGCAACACAAAACGAAATCCAGAACTTTCATTTTACCAATTTCCAACTGACAGAAAAAATTTCCAACTGAGAAAGATCATTGTGGTTGCTCCATTGAAGTACATGGTTCATTATCCATTTTATAAATTAATACTAAAACCTATTTCCTATTTACAGATATATATATAATATATGAGTTATTGATATGCTTTTATGTAATTATATATTTTATAATTTACTATTTACAGATTTACACTGTATGTACAGTTAGAATAGTTTCTCAGGGTGAAATTATCTGCGTTTCTACACAAGTTTTATTTCAATTCACTATTAAAGTATTACCATAGCTGACCGGGTAAGTGCCCTCCCCAGCACCTCCACAGTACACTGGGAAACTGAGGATGGCACCCTCCCCCACAATATTTAAATTTTTGTTAAAGGTAGGCGCTTACATCTTACATGAGCAGTGGGTGCTTACATGAGCAAAATGTGCCTTATGTGAAAAAACGATTTTATATGTTTTAAGTCAACACAACACTCTGAAATATATATGAAAACAAACAAAACCATTTTAATACTCTTAATTATTAATGTATTGAAACAAACAAAACTATATTACAAAATATAAATTTAAAAATATGTGTTTATATGGTATAAAAGTCTATAATAGATCATGTTCATCAAAGCCTGAATCTGAGTCCAAGTCAAACAATATGTCCCCAAGTTCTCCAGGTAGGTCACCTTTGTCTAGTGCAGGAAAGTTGTCTGAAACGAGATCATCTTCGGTCCCTTTGTGAAGATGTGGTCAGTTGTACTGAGAGAATGTTTAAAAATAGCCTGGAAAGTTATTTTTTCCTTAAACAGGGGTGGGTGGGTGCTTGCTTCAAATGGGCACTTACCTGGTCAACTATGGTAATTACTTGTCTGGCTTAATCAGTTAAAACGTTCTTTGCCAATTGACAAAAATACAATTTTCCTTTCAGATTCCCTGACAACTTGGTAAGTTTTCCCCGATGGGGCCTGGGTGGGGGGCTATGGTTCCCCAACAGGGGTGTAACACCCCTGCCCCCCTGGCACCACCCCTTGTGTTTTACAAAGCTTGTTGCCTACAACACAGCAACAAAACTCGGTAAATTTTCAACGTTTTAAACGAATTTATAGTTATGAATACATATTTACAGCCTACAATAGTTCTAGAACCTACTGGTTTATTTGACAGGATATGAACCGACCACAACAAAGGAAACAGAATAGAAAACAACAGTAGAAACCCAGGCAAAAGTGCTTTCTTCGCTTTCTTCTTGGTGTTTTTACAAAGTGCCAGTGCCGTTGCCGATAAAACCGGGTTGTTTCCGCGCCAAAAAATTTAAGGACTCTTTAAAAACATTGTCTTCAGAGGGGACATGCAATAATCGAACGAATGACAGACATCGTCGCCAAAAGTTGTCAATTTCAACAAACGAAAAAATCATTACAGAACACTTGGTAATTCAGAAAATACGAGATCGCGATAGAACAACAACACACACATGTCTGTCAGGCAAAATGATGAGCTGTCCTATGTTCACTAAGCTTACTCACCTGAAAACGTCGAGAGAAACCTCCCTTCTGGAACGTATTTACTCGCATATTCTTCACTCCTTCAATAGCTCTATAGCAATTTTCTCGTCCATTTCTGCTCTGATTTCGCTGTCTTTGGCACACAACGTTTTTTATAGTCCCACAGATACATTGCCCTTTTCGAAATTCTCCTGCGCTACAAAAAATGTGCTTAAAATAATCCATTCTTCTCACAAGCAAAATGCTCGCTTCGTGGCGGCCATTTCGCCTGCAATTGAAGCCTACCACATTTCCCATGATGCTTTGCTATAATGGGAATTGCCTATTATAGATCAAGCAAGATCTCGGCACTGCCTCCTCCACAGGCCCTATTGCATCATGGACAGGACACACTGTTTAGAGGGCCTGCCAGATCCTGTAAACAAAATGGTGACTGATCCCATTATGCACATCGAGACTAGGCCCTATATAGAGGCGATAGTTTTGAGAGGGCCTGCAAATTTTTTCCGGCGCTGTTCAACAAACCTACGTCCAAGTTCTTTAAACACTGTGACCCACCAGGAAATTCGGTCTAAACTTTCTTACAGATCATGACAATGAAGAAACCAATATGTTTTAGAATTACCGACCTTCTGCCAATAATATTTTTAGTGACAAAAAGGAATTGAAGGGGGGGGAAATATCTGCCGAACAAAAGCAAATTCGACGGTCAGGAACTGAGTAACAGGTTTTTCGTATTGTTTTTTTGGTTTATTTAGCTATCGAAGACTGTCAACTGACCAAGAGTTAATGAGATTTAATTTTGTTAAATTGTAGGCTATAGTGTAGCGTAATTCAAGTTTCAGTTGTTGTGGAATTGTGGAAACCGAAAAAGTATAAACCAAAGAGTCTCTGGGTAGACATGGGAGGCGGGACGGGACGTTTGCCGGGATCTCACCATGCATGTATATCTCTCTTATTTATCCCGTTCCGTTTATATGGAAAGATGTTTGCCGGGACGTTTTTCATCCCGGTTCGCTCAGCCGGGATCCTGGCAAATCCAAGACAATTTTTCTCATGTAAACACTCCGTCCCGCTTTGCCGGGACGATATTATGCTGACTTTGCAACATTTGTCATGTGATGCAAAAACAAAAATGCCTAGTCGTTTGCCACTCCGAACGTTTTCTCAAGAAATAGTCCACTGTAGAAGCTATGAAATATACTGGAAGAAAGATAATTAATCTGGCTACAAAATACGTACAGTTTATCCGACCAAATAGCTTAGTTTTCTTAAAAAAGCGAAGTACTGAACATGTCCAAATAATAGCGGCCGCTATTTTGAAATTCTTTTTCGTATGTATTATAATCTGTCTTCTTCGAATGTTTTCTTGAGAAATAAACCACTGTAGAAGCTATCAAATATACTGGAAGAAAGATAATTCATCTGGCTACAAGATACGTACAGTTTATCCGACCAAATAGCTTAGTTTCCCTAAAAAAAGCGAAATACCGAGCATGTCCAACACGAACTAGAGATGCTTGTTGAACGTCCCGGGTGGTAGAACTCATGTAAACCCGGGATGAAAAACGTCCCGTCCCGGCAAACGTCCCGTCCCGCCTCCCATATAAACAGCCCCTATTTTCGTTGATTATTCCGGCCGAAAGTTGACAAAGTTCAACCGTAATTGCTTTCTTCAACAATTCCTGCATTTTAAAGCTAGGATTCGTATGTAATAAGTCTTCAATGGCCTTCAAAATCTTCGGATATAGCCATGGCTATTAATAATGTAGTTAATTATGCAAATTTATTCCGTGCCAAGTTTTGCCAAATTTTTTACAGGATCTTGCAGGCCCTAAATTCGGCGTGTGTGTCCTGTCCATGATGCAATAGGGCCTGTGGAGGAGGCAGATCTCGGCAAAGCGGGCTAGCCTGGGTACCCGGGCCGGCTCGCCTCCATATAAACACCCCCTAAGATGTGTTATTCAAAAGGTGTACTATTCTTAAGAAGGTGTGTTATTGTGAAAGGTGTGTTTTCGACCCGAGATGTGTTAAAAATAACACACCTATACAGTTTCTTGAAAAATGGAAAATACAAGTTTGAGAGTTCAAAACGCGTGCATAAATAATTTGGAAAAAGAATAAAACTAAATGTTATGCATAGTTAAAAAGTCTGACAATCAAAAACTGTTACCAAATAAATAGCAACAGTTGTTGCTATGGTAACAATGACGTTTCAAAATGGCTGCCAATTACCTTTCAAACTAATTTAATTCGAAAAAAACTTTTGTGACCCCCTCATTAAAACTTTTCTTGAAGTATGAGTAATCAATAGGCCGATATTAAAAAAATTCTGTAGAACGAATAATTTTTTCTCTCGGAAAAATCATGTTTGTTAATTTTTAAAAGTTTGGTTTTACAGAATTTTTTAAAAATCGGCCTAGTGATTATTCATATTCAAGAAAAGTTTTAATGGGAAAAAAAAATTGGGGGTCACCAAAGTTTTTTTCGAATTAAATTGATTTGAAGGGTAATTGGCAGCCATTTTGAAACGTCATTGTTGCCATAGCAACAACTGTTGCTATTTATTTGGTAATAGTTTGATTGTCAAACTGTTTAACTATGCATAACATTTAGTTTTATTCTTTTCCCGAATTGTTTATGCACGTGTTTTGAACTCTCAAACTTGTATTTTCCATTTTTCAAGAAACTGTATGGAGCCACCTTAATTTTGAAAAGGTGTGTTAGTCAAAAGTGTTATTAGGAGGTGTGTTTTTTAACACGCCTTGGTGTGTTGATTTACACACCTTTGCACATTTCCCCTGATTTTACTCCTATATATTCCGATCTTTTTGGAGATCTTGTGTTTGATCTACTTCTCTATTTAAATCTACAGTTCAATTAAGAATTATTTAGTCGATATTTTTGAATAATAAAACGAAGCGTCCACAAAGCGTATTTGTCAACTTATGACGTCACAAGTCACATTTTTCGAAGGCATTTCCGACAATGCGCCATTTAAATTAAGATTTCTAGCTACAAAACAATATCTCCAAAATTTTAATGAAATTCGTCGTTGAAACTTTACAATTATTTAGTGAGTTATTCGATTTGTGCGTCAACTAATTTTTTCGTTGGCGAAAAATTGCTAAAAAGTTAATAACTTGCTAAAATTTTGAGTTATTTTAAGATCTTTCTGTACGATATATTCAAGTATCAAGGATCGAATTCTCAGATTGCTTTACTATTGAGTCGTTAGACTTGTCGTCCGAAGCAGCTTATCTCACATTTATTTTTTCTCCTAATACCAACTCGTTCTTTGTCAGCTTAGTTTAAAATGATATGATAAGTTGTCCGTATACACGTAGTGCATGTGCGAGTTTGGTGTAATGTAACAGACGCTTAATTTATTATTGAGTCGGTTTTCTTTGTTCTTTCGAGGGCTTTATATCGCATAAAGCCCTTGAATAATAATTACAAACGAAATGAAGAAAAAAAACAAGGAAAATCTTTGTCCAAGGTGGAAAAAAAAAGACAAAACTTTGTTGGAAAACCTCCTCAATAATAAATTAAGTCAGATAAATCCCTCAAACGTCGGGATGTATCCGATATAAAGCCCTCGGAGGCTGCGCGTCCTCGGGTCTTTATATAGCATACATCCCTCGTTCTCGGGATTTATCTATTACTTAGTGCACGTTCGTCAAGCTCAATTACTCAGAAAAGATTTCTCAGCCCCAGACAGGGTTCGAACCTGTAATCAGGAAGTACCTAGGAAGTTTGACTTGAGGACTAGGGATAAAGAAAGGTACTGTTTACCAAGTAACGGCTTGCTGCTTGGTCCAACACCTACAAAACGCAAATTATAAGCACCGAATAATGCAAAAACTATGGGGGCTTTCCATTTTTACACGGTTAGACCGGTCAGTCCGGTTAAATGGAGCACGATTCGTTTGAGACTTAGGACGGTCAGACTGGAAAATTTGATCCTAATCAAAAGCAAGTCCATTCTGGCCGGACTGACCGGTCTAACCTTGTCAATTGGAAAGCGCCCTATGTTTCGATCTGTCTAGTCTACATCTCTGTATCGTGTTAGCTGTCGTATTACGTACATTTGGAAATGTGTTTTAAAACATGTTTAAATATTTTCTGTTGGTACGATTTACATGAATTCTATATCGGAATCATCGCTTGAATCTGCCGAATTCAGCACTATAGGTTTTGTCTACTGAAAGTATTAAGATCTCATCGTTTAATTATTCTGCTAAACGGGCTTGTTGTTTATCACAGCAATCGCTTCATGGTACTTCATATAACATATATAGAGAAGACCTCGTTCGATTTGTGTCGGGTGCTAGAGTGCGTACTGTACCGTCGTGAATCCAATACTCGCACATCAACAACCAAAGTTACCTCTAACTGTACAATTACAGTTTCAGAGAGGTTCTACGTAACTACATTGCAATACTTAATGATTGCTTCTGAGAGTTTTGTACATTTTAACAAACACTTAATAGTTAATATGCGCACGCTGTTCCGCAGGTTTTCTAGATGTGCGAAGGCTACGCTAATTGCAGAAATCATGCAGTAGCCCGAGTGAACGCCTGAGCAGGCATCTTGTTTATTCTAAATTTAACCCTGACATCCACCTCACACCAGACAATGTCATATTTTCCCGGGGCCGCAAATTCCTACTTTTATGTCGATACGTTTAAATTAAAAGATCCAAAACTGACCCGTTTCGTGTAGGACACGCCATTATCATTGCGGCAACTAACTCATCTATGTCCGGTTTTGGCAATGAAACAGTATCTGGGCAGACGAATAGTGTCGAGAGGTCCTCTATTTCTGAACGCGTTCGGCAGATCACTTACAAAACAGGCACTGATATCAGAAACAAGAAAATTGCTAGTCCAGGCTGGTTTTAAAGCCTCAAATTTCGCCGGTCACAGCTACTACAACAGCCGCTTCAGCGAAACTACCCACTTGGCTTATAAAAACGTTAGGACGTTGGTCTTCTGATTGCTACAAATGCTATATACAAATTCGTCAATCCACCCTATCGAGCGTTTCAGCCACGCTGGCTAAAGGCTCAGAATAAAAAATCGCATCGACTCAACCAGACTTTCGGGGGGGGGGGGGGGGGGATTAATACACATTCTGTGTATTTGTGGAGATGAAGTGCTCCCAAAGGTAACCCTCAATCCCATAGACTCATACGAATTCATGTAAACAAAGACTAGTGACTAGTCGAAAGTAAGAAGTGTCCAACTCGGGGATTATTACCCCTTGGGCATTGTTAGGATGCCCTCGGGGATCGCTACCCTTCGGGCAAAGTCCTACTTGGCGATTTTTACCCGTAGGACAACTAAGACTGTAACGCTGAGTTTTTGGGTTGAGGTCTGACCCCAGTTTTTGCTACTCCGAGTACTTCTCCCCGAACCTTTCTCCCACAAAACATTGTGTGTCTCATAGTTGTTTCTTAATTTTCTATATTGACGGAAAACGAGTTGGATCATTAACTACAACTCGTGTGCAAACGTTACCTCTCCAGGGCACATGAATTTGCTACCTTACGTTAGGTCTTTTTCCGGGCCTCATGAGAAGCTCAATGATTAAAGCGTCTAACTGATCATTAGAAACATGTAGTTTCGACCCCTGTTTGAGGCCCAGAAACATTTTTTGGGGGTTTAGAGGCTTAAGGAACCTCTGCCAAACATCTGTTACATTTTACCAAGCTCGCAAACGTATCATATGCTCTGCATGTGTATGTGTACAACTTAGCAGAGCATGGCATTGTGTTTCTTCATAGGAGCCTGTTGTTCAAAAGGAGAACGAAGAACACACAGAAATTCAAAAGATGATGAAGGCTCTCTTTGCCAGGTTAGATGCTCTCTCGAACTTCCATTTCACGCCAAAACCGGTAAGACCTTCTACGTTTATGATGTGCATGGGTTATATAAGAACAATAATTTTGAAACAATGCTCATAAGCTATTCCACAGAAAATTTTGTATGGAGTGCACTAACTTCCTGTAACTGGCCTGTTATACCTCCCCTTTATTGGCCAGGTTTCCGGGAGCTCTCCGCTTGACGAGTAAAATCGTCTTGCGTTAGCCAGAGTAAAATTAATAAGTTGTCCAAAGGCAAATGTGGCCAGTAAAGGGTTAAAGGGGATAGTTTTTAACACTTTATTGGCCAGGTTTCTGGGAGCTCTCAGCTCTCCCCTTGACGAGTAAAATCGTCCGGCGTTAGCCAGAGTAAAATTAAGTTGGCAAAAGGCAACTGGCCAGTAAAGGGTTAATTGCTGGTCGAAAAAGTACAACGTATACCACTATACCTTTTCCATTACTTTTGTCGTCATTGCTTTTCTCGGTTGTTTTTTAATAACACCCGATTTTATTTCTACACCTAAGAAAAGAACGACATATTTTGCTTTACACAATATATGGTGATTATGGTGTTGTTCTGTCCATGTTGTATTGCAAATTCTGCAAAAAATTATGAGTCCAAAACCCAACCTGATCGCGGGATCTCGTCCAAATTCCCTCACTATTTGTCCCAGTAGACAAGAGTCTAAATTCTAAACTTTAAAAAGTTAGTGACAGCATTCACCTGCGAATTAGTGGAGTTGGAAACAAATACGAAAATAAATTAGGCAAATCATTCTGTAAATAGTACATATATATGTATATTTAATATAAATTTACAAGTTTCTATCACAAATCCTTGAATTTCATTGGCTGTCGCAGGAGTTACTATTTAACAATTAGTCACCGAATAGTAAATACACCGATAGTCACCGTATAATTTCAGAGGTTGATAAAAAAACAATCACGTTGAAACAAAAACTTTTAAACAACTGCTTTCATTTTAACAGTGGTGATTCTGTTTATTCACAGACGATGTTAGCAAGCCACAGTCTTTGTCAGTAAATAATTTCAAAAAAAGAGTAAACAACATCCTACTTTGGAATTGAACTTGTACATACATTCAAATATATGCTAAAAAGACTTTTATTCTGGTGTTTTGGATCCTGTGTTATGGCTTTTTTGCACTTAATTCATGTTCAATCTTATGTTCTTCACTCATGACGAAGTTTTCGCCACATCGCTACGACCAAAACCTAGCCAAAACATACAAAAAATACGAAGAATTATAGAAAATATACTTCCTTACCTTTATAAAGTTTTGTTTTCACAATATTGAATCTGAGGTGATAGTCACCGCCTAGCGCGGTGACTATTGCATCACAAGAAATTGTTTTTCAAAAGTAGTTTTGGAAAAGAGACTGGTACTTATTCAACACTGCACTGACTTTACTCGTTTCAGTCTCCCCGTCGGAGTTGTCATTTTGAAGTATGAGATTTTATAATTTGTTGATTCATTGAACTGTTGACTTTTTTTTTTCAAAATGTGGTCTGTACTTTTTGAGACAAACAAAAGACCATAATATACTGAAAACATTTATCACTGAGATGGTGTACATATCAAATATCGTAAAAACAAAACTTCATAAAGGTAAGGAAGTATATTTTCTATAATTCTTCGTATTTTTTGTATGTTTTGGCTAGGTTTTGGTCGTAGCGATGTGGCGAAAACTTCGTCATGAGTGAAGAACATATTGAACATGAATAATTAAGTGCAAAAAAGCCGTAACACAGGATCCATTCCAAAACACCAGAATAAAAGTCTTTTTAGCATATATTTGAATGTATGTACAAGTTCAATTCCAAAGTAGGATGTCGTTTACTCTTTTTTTGAAATTATTTACTGACAAAGACTGTGGCTTGCTATAAACATCGTCTGTGAATAAACAGTATCACCACTGTTCAAATGAAAGCAGTTGTTTAAAAGTTTTTGTTTCAACGTGATTGGTTTTTTAACAACTTCTGAAATTATACTAAAACAATTAGTCACCTCAGTCTCCGTGACTATCGGTGTATTTACCGATAGTCACATCGACTTCGCTGACTAATTGTTAAATAGAAACCTCTGACGATAAGCCAATGAAAAGCCTTCTTTTAACGAAATTGACCAATGACAAAATGCGTAGTATAGCAAGAGCAATGATCATTAAAGCCTGCGGTTGTTCTGTTAAGCAACAATGGCGCCGAAATTATAACGGAGTGGGCAAATGAAAGAAGAAATTGAACATTTAGGCGAAGCATTAAGTTGTACAGTAAACAAAAACGGCTACAGGATGGTTAGAATGGAAATTATTAATTGTAAGATCGTTAAATTGTTTATCTGTGTTCGTTTAAAACGAAATAACTGCAAACAAAACACATTTCAAAATTACGCTTGCTGTTGACAAGATTTCGTGATGTAAACTATATGCTAAATTAAATGTTTCTTTCAACTTTTTGTCATTTTTACAAATCAAATGAGTGGATATATATTGTTTCAATATTGTACATGAAAATCCATGCTAAATTATGCAAGAAAGCTTTTCTTTTCCATCAATTACTGTACGGGCCAAGCAGATGTCCGAAATGACTGTTGAACGTTTGTTGTTGGCTGTTAAAAAAATGTATTAAACGAGCCTCAAAGAATATGTTATGGTCGAGAATTTATTTAACTTTTGTTGGTAAATTTATACTAAAACAATTAGACAACTCGCCCTCGTTTTCTATAAGCGATAGTCAACTCGGCTTCGCCTCGTTGACTATTCGCTCATAGAAAACTCGTGCTCGTTGTCTAATTGTTAATTATACAATACCCTGGTTGCTATGCGTGTTTTCATTGGTTGTTGGCCATGATCTATTAGAGGACAGACACATGGTCACGTCAGATCACGTCAGCTGACTTGCTTTTTTCCTTCTTCATGCCCCAAAATCCGGCAAGAGTTTCGACAAAAACCTTTTACATTTTAATTGTATAAAACAAATAGATTCCATTTTGTTGTTGTCTGTTCAGTTATAGATGCACAGAAGACGTCACAACGTGGTAAGAACATCAGCGACCCACTCGACTGCGTCTCGTGGGCCACTTTTTTGTTCTTACCACGTTGTGACGTCATCTGTGCATCTATAACTGAACAGACAACGGCAAAATGGAATCTATTTGTTAATTATACAATACCCTGGTTGCTATGCGTGTTTTCATTGGTTGTTGGCCATGATCTATTAGAGGACAGACACATGGTCACGTCAGATCACGTCAGCTGACTTGCCTTTTTCCTTCTTCATGCCCCAAAATCCGGCACGAGTTTCGACAAAGACCTTTTAAATTTTTATTGTATAAAACAAATAGATTCCATTTTTTTGTTGTCTGTTCAGTTATAGATGCACAGAGGACGTCACAACGTGGTAAGAACATCAGTGACCCACTCGACTGCGTCTCGTGGGCCACTTTTTTGTTCTTACCACGTTGTGACGTCATCTGTGCATCTATAACTGAACAGACAACGGCAAAATGGAATCTATTTGTTAAATATATTATTATTATTTTATCCTTTATCATCATTAATTACCCGAGTATCAATTTCCACATTGCACATATATATATATATATATATATACTGTAGAAGATGTTGTAAAAACTTTTGGCAGAGTGCTCGATGGGAATCCAGAGCATATTATAGTTAAAGTTCAAAGACTCGACAGGTTTGATTAGACATTTTATTACTATTTAGTTTCGTGCCACAAATATTGTGTGGTACTCTTCAGATAAAATGGTCTAATGACTAAGATGTAGTTACAGAGATGATTATATAAGTGTCTAGATTAGGGATTATTTGGAAATTCTTAACGTTCATTCGTTAGTTTGAATATTCAAAGGTTTTAACCGTTTTTTTAGTGATATAGTATGTACATGAATATATCCACTTGTGGTTGGTAAGTGGTTGTCAAAAATGAACATGGAACAGATCCCGGAAGGATTAACATTAGTAAATAGGGTTATAGCCGTATGTTATAAATATACATTGTGAGGTTATGTTACAGAGTTTCTTAAAAGAAATTTAAGAAACTCTGTAACATAACCTCACAATGTATATTTATATTATATTATAGTTAATATAATTCCACGTTGTCTGAAACACAACATGTATACATGCGGGTGCATATTGCACCAAGGAACAACAGCATTTCCCACATTATTTCCCAATTCTCCCTTGGTGGAATCACAATTCTTGAACAAACAATTCAGAAATTCCTCAAAGCATGCATTTATATTATTTTAATTTTTTGGCACAAAAAAAACGTAATACAACAACAATTAACATAATTTAACTAATCAACTGAGACTATACACTTTTAATGGTCGTTTGAGTAAAAAATAAGACAGAGACATTTCGCGGACAATCTTGGACAAAAGTATTCGGACACAACAACACATTTTTCATTTATAACATTTCATTCTGCTTCAGCGGGTTCTGCTTGAACGATTGATTTCTAGCAACCCCCTCCTCCCTTTCAATGTTGTTCACTGTATCAAATATAATGTATTTTCACGCATATTTGCCATTTATATCGTCAACATTGATTAGGGGGTGGGGTTTTGTTGCTATATGTAAATTTTTGCGCAAACATGAACGTGCGCGTGGCGCGTCCCAATGACTTTTGTCCAAGATTGTAGCACCTTGCGAGACAATGAGTGTGACTTCCTGTCCAGACGTAACATCGCATTTTAAATTTTATTTATTTTGTATTTATCGGTGGGTGCTAGAACGTAACCACGGAGATCAGGTTGACTGTGAGAAGACTGGAACACATTGCTTCTAACGTTATTACAGTCTAATAATTTATTGCATTGTTATCAATATGGTTACCTAAGCCAAACAAAAAATCATAGATAATCGAAGGGGAACTGGATAGGAAACTTAAAATGATGTTTACGAAACCGGAAACGATGTTTGCACAACTTGCTATGGTAATTATACAGTTATAAGGGGCTAATGCACCTAACGGATTGTCCCACATGGCCAGGATCAGCTATTGCTGAAATTAAACAATAGTGTAATATCACTTAAGTTCAGCAGTGTCTGATTTTAGCCATGTGGGACCACCCTTTAGGTGCATTTAGCCCCTTATAAGTGTATAATTACCCTAGCAAGTTGTGCAAACATCGTTTCCGGTTTCGTAAGTTTCCTATCCAGCTCCCCTTCTATCATCTATGAAAAAATCTAACCCTATTCAGTAACCAAGTTTACCGTTCATAGGCTATGCATATAATTATAATTATGCATTATAATCCACTAATGCATTCCATTGTAAATGAATAAACCGGCTAGGGGGTATGGTTAGTGAATAGGCTAGGCTATAGACTCGGTTACTGATTAAGGTTAGAGTTTTGCTTGGGTTGGTTGACCCGTATTTGCCTATATAGTTTTCCTTGGGTTGAGTGATCCGCATATGCCTAATAAGGCATATATATACGGGTCTCCCAACCCAAGCAAAACTCGAATCCTAATCAGTAACCGAGGCTATGGCCTAGCTTATATACTAACCAGGCGCCCTAGCCTGTTGGTTCATTTACAATGGAATTAATAGTGGATTGCCAGCATAGCCTATGAACGGTAATCAATTGACCGTGAAGAAATTGGGATGAACAAGTAAAATATTACTTGTTCATCCCAGTTTCTTCACGATCAACTGACCATAGTAGTTACGTTCTAGTGGTACCTTCTAAATCCCGAGCGTTTATTGTTGTACCCGCAACTTTGTCAGCGGTTAACCAAATTAACATTGATTGAGATTCTATCACAAACTCTAAACCCACTAATCTTAAAAAGAAGACTGGGTCGATTTAAGTAATTTTTCGCTAGGGTCAGAAGACGAAGTTCGCGAAATGTCGATTCGGTTCCTTGCTAGTCATGCGCTAGTCGTTTTCCAAACAATATAGTTGCTTGATCCAGTCTTCTTTTAAAGGTCAGTATCTAAACTCTAAACTAACTCTAACATCGATCGACAATAAATCTAATCCCAATGCATGCTCTCGGAATTTATCAAGTACAACGTCAGTGGTATTACAGGACTAGAACGTACGCCCGGGATTTTATGTAATAGATACATCATGAGCAGCCGATCTGTATCTGATTTACAAGGCGAGCCGAAGGCGAGCCGTAGTAAATCAGATACAGATCGGCTGCGAATGCTATATCTTTCTTAAAATACAAATGCATCTAAGTAATCAAGTTCACCAACTATTTTAGCGATATACTCTATTTTAGCCGAGAAAATCGAAGCTAAATTTTATGTAAATCAGGACGATTCTGTATCCGATTTACAACCTCTGCTACGGTATTGATTTCTTTTGTGTTTTCCTCATGAATTATTAATGAGTTTTTTAAGAAATCCTGAAATCCCAGCCTTAGAATCCTAAGAAGATATTTTGTGAGTGGTTACTACTCTCTGACTAAAGTATTTAAAATATTTTTTTAGCCTAAATCAGAAGTAGCTATTGTTGCCAACGTCCCGTCGATAACCCTCGAGGAGTCGGCCCCAGTGACTGTCAGTGAAACTACGTTACTCGCACCTGAAGAAGTGTACGATAAACCAAAGGTCGAGGTGATAGGCCACTCCGAGCTGAGCAAACAAGACCGGAAACACGAAAGACGTGTGAAGAAAAAGAGGCAACGTTTGGCCGCCAAGGAAAAAGATAAAGTGGACAAAATTGTGGGGAGAATAAAGCCTGGTCTAGGAAACAAGTACAGCAAAGCGAAAGCTGTCGAGAAACTGAAAAAAGGAAGCAAGAATACTATAGTTGTAGGAGGTGATGGGGAGAAGAAATCTCTAACAACGTCTTCAGCGTTCTTTGCTAAACTGCAAGATAGTGTACGTGGTGAAATCTACGCGAAAAAGAGCGTTGCTGGAAAGAAAAATTCGACACATGTACTTTCGGCCCAAGTTAAACTTTGAAGATGAACATCCAAACTGCTTAGCTTACTTTCCATGAATTGTCTTACATAGACCAACCACTGACGTATATATAACTGGACTGCGTGCTCCTATTACTTTTGAATTAGGAAAAGTGTGACCATATTCAGTTTCAAAATGGCGGCATTTATAGGTCCTTCTGCTAATGGTAATGGTCGCTGACCGATACCTAAGGACAGGACTGTTGACACAGGTATTTAAAATTGCTTATTATAATATGATCAAGTCGGTTTTCTTTGATGTACCGCGGTTTATCTACAGGTTATAAACCTCCCAACTTTATATAAACCTCGCAAAAATAATAGAACCTCGTCACAAGCTCTTTTCCCATTGAATTATTTAGAAAACCTCCTTGATCATGTTATAAATAACTTAACCACCTCACCCTTAGTTTATTAGGGATATAAATTCAAGGGCGATATATATTTAATATTTAGCATTTATAGACCTGGAGCGAGGGGAATTGGATGAAATATTACCCCGAGGTATGATATATAATTGGATGAAATATTACCCCGAGGTATGATATATCATCCCAAGGGGTAATATTTCATCGAATTCCCCGAGCGAAAGGTCTATAAATTATATATTATATCGAAACAATTAATCCTTCCAAAAAAAGCTTAAATGTTAATAATGCGTAACTTTTGCCCGCTTTTCATTGTCTGTTTCCATTCTGTTGTCGTCTCAAGGCTTCTGGATGCATTGTTTCTTGCTTTCTTTGTATTCCCTGGATCCTTATTTTCTTGTAACCTAACAATCTTCTTGTCAACATCTGAATGTTCAGGCGAAACGTTTTCTTATCTCGCCAAACTCCGCCATTGTTGACAGCTTCGTGAATCGTGCGTGACATTCACGCGTGGTACACGAACTCGAATACCCCGCCACAGCAATTTACAGTTGAGATATAATATATATTAGTATAAATTTACAAGTTTATAATGCAAATCCTCGAATTTCATTGGCTATTGCAGGAGTTTATAATTGGTGATATAAACCCCTGGGATAAACCAATGAAAGCCATTCTTTTAACGAAATTAACCAATGACAAAATGCGTAGTGTAGCACGAGCAATGATCATTAGAGCCAGCGGTTGTTCTGTTAAGCAACAATGGCGCCGAAATTATAACGGAGTGGGCAAGTGAAAGAAGAAATTGAACATTTAGGCGAAGCAATAAGTTCTACGGAAAACAGAAACGGCTACAAAATGGTTAGAATGGAAATTATTAGTGGTAAGATCGTTAAATTGTTTATTTGTGTTCGTTTAAAACGAAATAACTGCAAACAAAACACATTTCAAAATTACACTTGCTGTTGACAAGATTTTTCGTGATGTAAACTATATGCTAAATTGAATGTTTCTTTCACCTTTTTGTCACTTTTACATATCAAATGAGTGGATATATGTTGTTTCAATATTGTACATGAAAACCCATGCTAAATTTGCAAGAAAACTTTACTTTTCCATCAGTTACTGTACGGGACCACTGAGATGTCCGAAATGACTGTTGAACGTTTATTGTTGGCGCAGTTGAAAAATGTATTAAACGAGCCTCAAAGAACACGTTATTGTCGAGAATTTATTTAACTTTTGTTGGTAAATTTATACTAAAACAATTAGACAACTCGCCCTCGTTTTCTATGAGCGATAGTCAACTCGGCTTCGCCTCGTTGACTATTCGCCCATAGAAAACTCGGTCTCGTTGTCTAATTGTTAAATATTATATATCACTAAGGCCTGCGCTAAACGTCGCACAATAGACGAATTCAATCCAGACGGATTTAATTGTCTGAATTTTATTCGACGAAACTACGACGTATAACTCGATTAAGTTCGACGCACGATTTAAATTCGTCTCGGCAATTAAATTCGTCTGAGTCAGACAGATAATGCGACGATATGCGTGTTCGAGTTACACGACGAATTATCGTCCCGTCGAATTAAATATTTCTCTTCTGTCTGTGATAATTCGTCGCCATGTTTTCAAGGAATCATTTTCAGGCTCAACGCGTCCAAGTAAAAATAATTATATTCGACTGAAATTCGACGTTTAACTCGACGTCGATTTACGTCGCATTACCGACGAAGTTAATTCGAGTTAAATTCATTTGAATTAAATTCGTCTGTTGTGCGACGTTTAGCGCAGGCCTAATAAACTTCGGGTGAGGTGCTTAACCTACACTTAATTGCTCGGCAAAATTTTAGACAAGAAACTCGTCGTTATGTGTTTTATATCTGCTAAACGAAGAGATTTCCATCTTCAATTTGTACGTCTATTTTCCCGTCGTTAAAGCAAGAAAGCCGGACGACAAACTACCAGACTGGGTGGAAGACCGTCACTAATCCGTCAGTCAGAAGCCTTTCGTCTTCTAAGGGGCTGTTCACATGAGACCGGGTTATCTAGGGGGGTAGGGATAACTCGGGGGCTAGGGTCAAAGTTGACCCTATTTCACATGATGAAATCCCCCGAGTTATCTCGGTCTCATGTGAACGGTTTACTTTTTTAACATGGAAATAAACTAACACCGAGTTATCTCGGGGGGTAGGGTTATCCCTACCCCCCGAGATAACCCGGTCTCGTGTGAACAGCCCTTTATGTGAAGACTTTATCGAGATATAACTACACTTGGAAATGGTTGATAAAGACGCTCTGCTACGCCTCGCTTCTTTACGATTTTCTCGTGTTCTTTGTCGCTTGCTCTTCTTTATAGAGGTGACGACTTCATAAAACAAAATGTTTGTAGAACTTCCATGACCAAGTGTATTGTTTATTTTATTGCTGATTATTCGTGCCGTACACCTGGGACGTCTTCAACTCAGAGCAACAAACATACAGCAGTAATTAATTATGCGCCGTGCGGCGCGTATAATTCTTAAACGAAACACTTCCAAAGATGCCTTTGGTTTGTTAAACTGGGTGAATTTAAATTTACGTAGGAAAATGCACAAATGTATTTTAGCATATAAGTGCATAAATAAATAATATGGTCCCTGTATATCTCTGTAATTATTTCCTTAGAAACAGTAACTTTCATAGTTATAATACAAGAAGGAGACACGACCTACACCTTCCCCAGCCAAACCGAAATCTTGGAAAGAGGACATTTAGATATTCAGCCACAGTTTGTTTTAATTCTCTTCCAGCACAAATTAAAGACTCTGCGTCTTTGACCATTTTTAAACATTCTATTTTTAATAATTTTTACTCAGGTTTCTTTGAATCAAATTGTACTGATAGCTTTTAGTTGTTCATGACCAGTATTTATTGTATTTAGTTGGATTTTTATACTGAACTTGTATTTTAGTAAATTTTTGTAGTTTATACCATACCGTAATTAGTATTTAGATTTCAGGGCCCCTCTGAATACCAGCCTCGTAGCTGACTGGGCTACCCTGAATAAATAAAGTTTATCATCATCATCGTCTAGTAATTATATTGTGGTTCAGAACTACAATAAGTCTCTTATCAGTCATGAAAATGTCCCGGGCCGCTCAGTAACAAACGTAAAATATTTTGTTTATACAAACTCGAAATCATGTTTTACTGATATTCCTATTTGGTCAAACGAATAATTCAATACGCCTCTCGAGTCTTATTAGTTCCACAATAACAACAATGGCCAACCGTGCATGTAAAGCTGACAAAATCGTCTTGTATTTACATAAATATTGAAAACGATATTAACGAACTTTAAGCTAAAAGGACGTATAATAAGTCGCCAAAATCCCTAAGCCTGCGATAAATACAAGTCAGTGGTCGCTACCATTAACAAAAGGCTTAGTCTAGTGGTGTGCGTCGGATCGGTTGACCCCTTGTAATCCGAGGGTTTGCCAAAACTGTCAATCCGAAGCCAAAAAATCGTAGTCCGATCCGATCCGAAAACAGCTGCTCAAATCCAATCCGGTCCGCTCCAAGAAAATTAAAACGCCGGATATATGTTGCAATAATTGTGCGAACTTTCCGAAAAGGAAACCAATGAACAAATAAATTTAAGAAAACTACTATACAATAATCATCTTATGTAATAATAGCCTTCATATATTGTGCAACGTGCATACCATGCACTAGTGAATTTGTTAATTTTGTGACAAAAACAATGACAAAAGTGAATCTGATGCGGGTAAAAAAGTGCAAAATCCGATTCGATCCGATCTGGGGAAAAAAGAACAAAATCCGATCCGATCCGAACGATAAAAGTTTAGTCCGAATCGGATCTGATCGGATTCGCACACCTCTAGGCCACAGTGTCTAGGTCCTATAAATGCCGCCATTTTGAAACTGAAAATGGGCACATTTTTGGGCAGCGCCCGCAGTCCAGTTATATATAGGTCAGTGAGACGAACATGTGGACAATTTGTGCGCATGCGCGAATAATTTAATCTCGCAGATTTCGTGGACAACACGCGTAATTTTCCCGCCCGCGAAACTTAAAAAAGATAAACAAAATGGTGTTACCAAAAATATTTTTTTTCTCGTAGTGTTCTCTCTTTGTCTTGAAACTATTTAAATAATAAAATGAGAAAAAGATAACTCCAAACTGAAATGTGTCGAAAGAAAGTTTTACAACGGAAACCCGAACGCCGAAGCCGTCTGCCTCCATTGCAGACGTTTTTTATGTGATTTGCTCCCCTCTCACAACAACACCTGGGAACTCGAGCCAGTTTTTCTGTTCCGCCAATCAGGAACGAGCTCCCATTTTCTGGGAGCTAATTGTCAATTCAAGATGGCGGATGATAACAAAGAGCTCTTGTATCAAAGTGATGCTGA
Organism: Paragorgia papillata; assembly: GCA_035771165.1. Taxonomy (NCBI): domain Eukaryota; kingdom Metazoa; phylum Cnidaria; class Anthozoa; order Scleralcyonacea; family Coralliidae; genus Paragorgia; species Paragorgia papillata. Next base: position 977,417 of record JAWNZC010000193.1, on the reverse strand, counting down.
GAAGTTTGTAAAATATTTGGTATCTCTGCATTACATAACCTCCAAGATCAGGCTATAAGAGCTGTTGAATGTGAAAGAAGGGACACATTTGTAAATCATCGGACGGGATTTTCATCTACCTAGCCTCCTTCGCAGCCGTGTCCAGTTTTCGGCCCCCCTCCACCTACCACGTCTCACGATCGGAAATTGCGGCTGTCGACTGGGATCTAATCCAGGTTGACCTGGATTAGCTTCGTATGCGTAGAACGAATATCTTGCGTGTAAACGTCATCAATACACGCGAGACCAATTAAGCGAGGCTGGCGCGAGATGAATGAGGAGCGAAGGAGCGTTGTGGTACATGTGGGTTCATACGATAAAATTACGAAGATAAAGGAAAATAATGGATCCGTTGAAGAGAATACTAGGGATATTGTAGGATATCAAGCGTTTGTTGACTTGAAATCAAATATGGCGAAAAATCAACTACTAAACTGCCATGTTAAATGACTAAAATCTGTTGTTTGTTGGCCGTTTACTACCCCTAAAAGAAGTCGGGTTTTTTTTTTTGGCAGATGTGTGTAACAAATTGGCCTTTAAATGGATTTTAAAGTTCGAATCAGTCGTGGAAAGTATACTTAACGACTGACGAAGTGACGAGTTGACATAAAACAAACCAAGTTATCCACCATGTAGCGTGAATAAAGATCTCAACTATCAGATAACTTTTATTGATTTTGTCTTCATTTTGTTTTTGGCTATATATGGACAATGGGCTATTCCAATTTTTATCCGCACGCCCCCCCCCCCCCCTCCCCCCTGTTGAGGAACCTTGGAAATTTGGAAATTCCAAAGGGGAGGGGTGTTTTTGAGGAATCCAGTTGGAATTTCCATGGGAGGGGGTTGAATCTACTTTGAATTTCCAGGGGAGGGGGTTAAATCTACTTGGAATTTCCAGGGAAGGGGATTGAATCTACTCGGAATTTCCAGGGGAGGGGGTTGAATCTACTTGGAATTTCCAGGGAAGGGGGTTGAGTCTACTTGGAATTTCCAGTTAAGGGGGGGTTAGGTCTACTTGGAATTTCCAGGGGAGGGGTAAATTTATATCAGAAAATAGCGGAAATTCCTAAGGGGGTGGTAAAACAAAGAGGTTCCTCAACAGGGGGGTGCGGGTAAAAATTGGAATAGCCCATTTCACTTGTTATTGTTTTGCGTGTGTGTGTGTTTAGAATTTAGTATTGAAATTTCCAGACGAGTTCGGCCGACAACTTGAGCAAGTGTTGTTATGTGTAATTTGTTTAGTCGAAAGCAAATATTTTGAAAAATTGAGCCTAGAGCTTCACGAGATTTACGAAGAACATTCTTTTGACTATGTTCTTGCTTGCCTGTGGAAACAAATAAGCGTGAAAGTCAGTGTAAAGCGTAAAAACGTAAGAGAAATTTAAGGTTGTAAAGTGTAAACAAAAACTCAAATTAGGTGTTTAGTGTCTGAAGCGACTGCCCGAATTACTTTACTTGAAAGCTAATATTTCGCTTACTATACCTCAGAGTTTTACAAAATTTACGAAGAATGGTAATATGAATATGTTCTTGCTGGTCGTGTAAATAAATCTGTGCGAAAAGTTTTAAAAAGGCTAGAATGTATCTAGTGGATATCGGCGAAATGTATCTAGTGGATAATACATTTTACGGGGATGTCTGGCTAGCAACCTCAATGTTATTCAGCTTCATATTCCATGCAGTGGCGCTTTTAACTTTATTTTATGTACATCTATTCATATCGCGACTCACAGTTACAACATCATCTTATTGATTCTATTTACGCAAAATTTTTACTAATTTTCGAAATATTTTAAATACAGGTTGTTAAAAACGGTCAGCTCACTGCTCAAGGTCAGAGGTCAGCTCTCCAGATTTGGGAAGCCTGGTCTCTGATTGGTCAATGTATGGAATGGAAGGTGGCGCTCGTTTGAGCAAACGTGGTAGGTGGAGGGGGGCCGAACACTGGACGCGGCTGCGAAGGGGGCTATCATCTACCAAGCATTACCGTGCTTTTATAGCGTCCTGATATGTAGAGCTGCATCGCCAATTGTTGTGGTAGTGTTTCCTTTAATTAATTTGATGATGGACCAAGTCAACTACTTGAACTCTGTAGGAATAAAATCTAGTTTCGCTGTAACAAAGGAAGGAAAGAGAAGTATCGAAAAAGGAAAGTTCTCTGTCGTTTTTGGATCTCCCGAATCTTGGATGGCGGATAGATGGCGAAAGATGTTAGGAAATCCAACATATTCCAGTAATGTATTTGCTGTAGCAGTTGATAAAGTAATATTTAAAACACGAGCAGGAGTGTTTTATCAGATTTAAAACCACGAGGGCGCAGCCCGAGTGTTTTAGATCTGATAAAACACGTGATGCGAGTGTTTTGAATGGCTTATTGGATGTTATGTTATCTCAGTTATATAAAATTGTAGGTTGATTAGTATTCTTTATATAAAATTGTATGTTCATTAGTATTCTTTCTGACGTCAAGAAGTTTTATCAGGTATAAAACCACGGACATGGTACTGATTTCCTTTGTGTTTTCCTCGTGAATTATTAATGAGTTTTTGAAGTAATATGTAAAGGCCGACAATGAGGACTAGACCGGGTTTTCCAGTCCGAGGACTTGAAATATTACGTCAACAACCATTTGAATAAATAAAACAAATCAATTGTTCACACATTTCCACACACTTCCTTTAATTTATCACTCAATTTAATTCACAACTCTCTATGACATGTTTTACTTGTATAGACCTAGCAAAATAGAATAATTCCACAAAGTTTCATACAGATAGCTGAAATAGTCAAGTACTTATGACTGCTGGAATTTAAGTTCCCGGTGAGCGATTTTGGCCATTTTTTCATCTTTTGAAATAAGCCAAAAATATGAATATTTAGCGCAAATAAAGCGTTTTTGTTGCTACAGAAGCTAAGAAAAAGGCTTTATTTCTACTAAATTATCGTTTTTTTACCTTATTTTAACGTAATTATGAATAGTTACATTGCAAGCGCCACTTATATTTATTGGCCGATACCCGTCGATTTCAAATTCTGATCGCTGATCTGCACTAAAAGTTGACGATTCACTCTTCTTATTATTTTCACTAGTACCACTAAAACTACATTAAAAGCACACATTAGACAACAATAACAGTCAAATATAGCTGTTTTAATTTGAAATCACAATGTTAAACATACACGTTGTTGCCTTTCTCCAACATGTTCACGTCGGTTCTGCCATGTGCTTCCAAATGTCGCTTTTACCCGGATACCGTTTGGAACTCTTGTCTCTCACCTCTTGGATAAATTTTCCAACCCAGAAACTCAGCGATATAGATCTTAGGTCCACCAACTTACAGTCAAGACTCTGGACGTAATCCAGGTTAACTCCGGTCAGACTTGTCACTTCTGAACCTGCCGACTTATTCTTTCTTGCATATTTCCACTCATCAAATAATTTAACGGCCCATGCGTTTTTGTAGCGTGTCGATATTGGAATGGCTTTCTCTAACAAGTCTCGTTCTTCCCCTGCATTCCGAGCACTTCGAAAGTGTTTGCACAACGGCTCGAAGTCTTCTTCCTCGTCCGCCATGTCGACAATTCACCTTAAAATTCGTTTCACGATGTATACGAGTGAACAAAATACGCTTTGCAATTCAGATGAAATCATCAACAAACTCACAAAAGGTACATGAATAACACAAATTCATTCACACAATCGGTTATTCATCCAATATACACTAATTACTAATGCAATAATTCATTTTGGGAATACACTAAGTGATTTTGAGAAGTCATGTAAAGGCCTCCAATTCGGACTAGACCGGGTTTTCAAGTCCTCTGCCCAGTACTTCCCTGGTATTTCAAGTCCCTTCACGTGGTGCAATTCAGCGCTTCTGATTGATTGATTATCTCATGAATTATTAATGAGTTTGAGAAGCCCATGTAATCAGTCACTGGTAAGTCTTCGTCAACCATAAAAGTATTTATATTTGCACTTACAACTATAATTTTTATACATAGTTTAATCTATTTTAAAATTGTTCTCAGGGGAAATTTAAAGAGTTCTAAAAAAGCAGCATTTCGGAAAATTTTTCTCATCCGCACGAACTCAGATCCCTTGTTCCCACTGCAACGCCATTTATTGCTTTGACAGCAACTGCAACAAAACATACAAAAGAAATTATTTTCAATGTTCTTCGAATGAAAAATTGTGTTGAGATCTGTAACAGCCCATACAAATTGAACATTTCCTATTCAGTATGGAGTGGATTATTACATCTGTTCAAGAGAAAGACATGCTTCAAGAAATATATCTAGTAGAAATGATACCATGGGCAGAAATCGAGGACAGCCAGCGGCAGTGGCCTGTGGGCTCAGATTTCGATGGAAATATTAATTTGAAGATTCTGATGGCTAAATATCGACAATTTCGGCTATAAACAGAAGTCTATAACAACAAATTAAAGTAGAGTTATTCGCTAAAATGTCTTATTGACCCATTTATTACCCAAATATCAAATTACAAAACGTTTAATCGTCTAGACAGGCCTGTACACTCATACTCACAATAATTGCCGGTCAATGCCGGATAAATTTCGGTTATTATTTCTGAATCCACAGTCACATTTAATAATAATAACAGCGGTTAAGACCCTGGCAACCTAGCAACAGCTCCATAAGAAATGGCGGACAAGAACCCAAAGTTATCAAGCAAAATTTGGATTGTTTACGCTAACTTTGGTAATCATCTTGGTGCTTGATGGATTAAATTGCAACTCTAAAACTGTATATTTCAAGCCATTTGGGAACATGTTCTTAGATGTAGAAATGTCTTTAAAAGTTTGGCAAAACAAAGTATCGGTCTCGATCAATGTATTCAGACGTGCACATGTGAGACAAACCGACCATATGTAGGGAAAATCGTCGCTGAGAAAAGCGTACTTCAACAAATCGTAGGGATTTAACAGACGCCAATATACAGAGGTAAGAGATAAATATCAGCGTCCAGGGAACATATTTAGGCTAGATGAGTTGTTACGAAATTTGCTGTGGTTAATACTTGCATAATTTGCCGATGTCTTAGACGTACACATGTTGGAATTTTCAATCGCATGTACTTGAAAATGTATATTGTCAATTTTTCCCTATCAAATCTATTACAATCCGCCATCTTGAATTTATTTTTTGTGAACCTTACGCGCATGCTTGTCCGTCTGATTCCGCCATGGTGTCCTCGATTTCTGGCCATGATTCATGCACACCTATATAGACAACAAAAATCACATTTTAGCGTCCTTTCAGAATGAAGATGGAATTGTTAGAGTGTTAGTTGCTACTATTGCATTTTGCATGGGATTGACTGCAAGAGTGTCAGAAAAGTGGTTCACTTTGGTCCCTCCAAAAACATTGAAGCATTTGTTCAAGAATGTGGGAGAGCTGGCCGTGATGGCCAGCCCAGTAAAGTTTATTTGCTGTACAATGGTATGATTTTGGTTCATGTTGACAAGGATATGAAAGAGTTTCTTAAAACAAAAGAACGTGCGCACAAATGTTAATTTTGAAAAAATTCGTCAACAAAATCAAAGGGATTCAATATGGCGTCGAATTGAAGAGGTTAATTCGCGGTTGAATAGTTTACGGCTCTGTTTACACATTCATGATGATAGAAAGTGGAAACTCACGTCGCCACTGTCATCTTCCTTGTCATCTAAGTCGTTTTCCTCTTCTCTTCGTTCCAATATCATTTCGCTGTCCTCGAGAATGGAACCAAACTCTTCACGTTCCGCTATTTTGTTGCCCCGCGCCCGCGCAAGAGAATCTGATAGCAACTGGTAATTAGGTGACAGAGAGCCTTTAAACTGCAACAAAACTAGAATCTTTATAAAACAATGGAACCGCCTGACAGTTGCACAGTCATACTGTGACAACCAGTTTTTGACCATTTATTTTCAGTTATTTCAACTGAAGTTTTATAATTTTTAGGCTGGCTAAAAAGGTTCTTATAAAATGGGGGTCTAAAAGGCAAATTTTAGCCTAAAGGTTCTTAATTCATAGGTTCTTATACGCGGTTTTTACTGTAACCAACAAACGTTTGATATAATGATGAATTTCCCCTTGTTATACCAATTAATTTTTTTGGAAATTTCCTCGCAGAAATCGCCGAAAATACACTTCTGGGGCATTTGAAATTCAATTCGGGGGAGCTTCGCGCCCTAGGTCCCCCGGAGCTGGGGGGGGGCTTTTCAGTTTGAGCCAGGGGCACCCTAGCCCAAAGTTAAGCCACTGGAATTATACATGCCTCATACAGTTAGTTTAGTTACAGGTACACTGATTAATCCTTATTATCTGTGAGTGACCTGTTATGTAAATGCAAAATATATTGAGTTTCAAGTTTCATTATTGAAAATTATTAAGTACAAACTGGTGTTAAACTGGTTTAGCTCATCTAGCTTTAATGCCCAAAGTAACATTCTTTTATGCATATTAATCCAATTAAATGGAGCTGACAGTAGATGACCCCCCCATCCACCGACGGAAGTAGTTAATATTCAGCATGACTCACGCATGACTCACGAATGACTGACGCATGACTCACGCATGACTCACGAATGACTCGCACATGACTCACGAATGACTCACGCATGACTCACGAATGACTTACGCCTGGGACATGATTGGGCAAGATAGGATTATATTTTTAGGACCTAGATATTCAAACAGAGTAAGTCATCCTAGAATTATTGCTAACTAAACCATAGTTCATGAGCGAGGAAATTGTAGGAAGATAGAATGAGGAATCACTTCGAGAAGTGAAAAGAACGACTTTAAGTGTCGAAATATGAACTAAAGGCAAAGCGGTTTATTACTTTGAAAGCATTGCTAGGTTAACTGGAGTACAAACAGAGTAAGTCATCCTAGAATCACTGCTAACTAAACCCTCGTTTATAAGCGAGGAAATCGTAGGAAGATAGAATGAGGAATCACTTCGAGAAGTCATGAAAAGAACGATTTAAAATGTCGAAATATAAAGGCAAAGCGATTTATTACTTTGAAAGCGTTGCTACGCTTTCTGTTACTAAGTGTGATATTTGCATATTTATCCTGAGTGCAGGTGCAGGATACAAAAGAAATACTCATTAGGGGTCATTAAGAGGATTAAGCGCTTGGGCAAGTCTAGTCAAGAGAGTCATTAGCAACACCCGTACATGTAATACACAATTTAAAATATTTTTTTGAGAAATATATCTTTACACGAAAAACTTTTGATTATTTAGTGATCTATCGGTAACACTAGCATATGGGCATACAGTACATCTTATAATCCAAAGGCATGGATCATGAGCCTTGAATTCTGTACCCCAAATATTAAATATCAGATTTCGATTAACGCATTTGTTAAAATATTTCCACAAACACTTAGGACACTCAATCACATGTGTAAAATTAACAGGATTCTGACAACATTGGCAATCAACAGGTTCGTCAATTATAGAATTTTCTGATTCTATTTCGGTGTAATCCTTATCGTTTTCTGAATCTTCTTCGGAGGAAGTTTCTTCGTTTTCGCAATCTGATTCTGTTTCTTCTTCTGCCTGCGCCAACATTGTTAGCATTCGAACATTTTCGATAAGGTTCTTGTCAATGTTAATGTCGGCGAGTCCTTTTACAAATACGTTTAGACCAGCTGGTTCGGGAATTCCTGAGAAGTAAGGTGATACGCAGTATTCTACCAATTCGGCTATTTTTGTGTTTGGTATAGTTCTTCCTTGATACACAATTTCTCCTTTGGGATTCCATGTTAAGTTGACATAGGATGCGAGTAAACTATTCAACAAAGAGGACGCGTCCGCTTCATCGACTCCGTAGTCAAAATGTGACAGTATTTCTTTAACACGAAAATCGTCATGTAACCTTTCTCCCATAGTGTTCAGGGTTCGAATGATGGTCTTTAAAAAATATCGTTCTTTTTATACTAGTTCTGCGAGTCCTTCTAAAACTGGACCAAGTAGGACATCAAGAAATCCTTCACCTTTTTGAACCAGTATCTCTTTTTTTCTCATAAAACTACTTCGGGGGCTAGCCAAAGTTGATATGTCGTCGCTATAAGGCCTAACGTCTTCAAGCAAAGCAGGTGATAATTGATATTGCATTGACCAAAAGTTCAACATACAATCACAAATGCATCTAATTTGCTCAGGGCTCGCAGTCTCCAACAGACCTCGCTGTTGAATAGGTTCACTTGTACATAAAAGTTCAAGAAAGGGTTTGTGCTTTTTGATCAACATCTCTATTTGACAGTCAGTGTCTAAATGAGGAAAACGCTACCAAAACACATATTTTAAGAGGGGGGAGGAAGAGGAGGAGGAGGAGAAGGAGGAGGAGGAGAAAGACGAGGAGGAGGAGGAGAAAGAGGAGGAGGAGGAGGAGGAGAAAGAGGAGGAGAAAGAGGAGGAGGAGAAAGAGGAGGAGGAGAAGGAAGAGGAGGAGGAGAAAGAGGAGGAGGAGGAGAAAGAGGAGGAGGAGGAGAAAGAGGAGGAGGAGGAGAAAGAGGAGGAGGAGGAGCAGGAAGAGGAGGAGGAGGAGGAGAAAGAGGAGTTGGAGGAGAAAATAGACACACACACACATACAAAAGCATTTAGCTTAAAACATTTATTTCGGTTTTCGCTCAAACATATACATATCAAAAGTTTTAGTAAGGTCTGCTTCTTAGATTATATTTAGGCGTTTTTATTTTAAAAGTAGCGTGATAGTCTTTATTGTCTTCTGGTGATAATTGTGATACATCTTCTTTTGTCATGGGTAAATATTTTGATCTAGTCATCAATAGATGATGTTCATACTCTTCTCTATCATCTGGGGTCATCTTTGCCAAGTCGCTTTCTTTGCCAAGAGCTTTCCCAGTTATGAAAGCTGCAGTTGGTTTTGAAACGTCAGAAAACGTCCTAACTGATTGGAGTAGAGTATGCTCTTTTCTTCAGGTGTTAACTGTGGCGCTTGTACAATATCTTGCATTTTTTGTTCTGTATTGTACATGGCATTAACGATCGGAGGAAATTGATAGGGTTGCTTTTGTATGAAACTACCCAGCTGTTGCTGCAGGCTGGAGCTATTTTCGCCGGGTAGAACATTGGTCTTGAGGCGGTGATCGTCGTCCGTAGTCGGCTTTAGATCAAGCATTAAATAACCACGAGGGCGACTTGTAGCTTCCTCGTAACTCTTCATAAATTCATGGATATGACCTGGGTTCACCTGCCGTGCCAAGACAGAAATTTGTTGCTTATCCCTCGGAGACTTGAATAGTGCGATATAGTGTGCGATGAGGCTGATGTTTCTTGTTTTCTTTCCTTTCCTTGGTGAAATATGTTCTGAACAACATAGATCACGGAGAGATTCCGGTGATGACTTCCCTTAGTAAATAAACTAGCAATACGTTTATCTCTTCCTGACTGATCCATGAGATCGTCAAGAACAATAAGGTTTCGCTTAGAAACATCAAGAAAATTATTATATATATATCAGAGGGTATGCCTTCGTTAACCTCAATGCCTGGTATTCTCTTGATCATTTCTAAATACATCGGCTGCCACTGTCCATAACACCAAATGATACGTTCGGGAGGAGGATTAATCGTAGTTTTGGCGTTTTCCAGAAGTGTCTTCACCCATACTGTTTTGCCGCTCTGAGTACACCCTGCAACAATGCATGTGAAGGGATGCTGCATGACTGTTGCGTCAGTGAGAAGATGTGCTGGTCTTGAATATGTAATGTTTTTATTGTAATTTTTTATATGACGTTGCATGTTGAATAGTGCAGAAAACGATTTCCCACAAGTGCTGCAGACATAAGACATGTTCACTCGTTGAAGAGCATGAGCAAAATAAATACTTCTGGAGAATTTCGTATTATATATTTATCTTTCTCCTCCTCCTCTTTCTCCTCCGTTTCTTTCTCCTCCTCCTCCTTCTCCTCTTTCTCCTACTCCCCTTTCTCCTACGAGGAAGCGACAGGTCGCCCTCATGGTTATTTAATGCTTGATCTAAAGCCGACTACGGACGACGATCACCGCCTCAAGACCAATGTTCTACCCGGCGAAAATAGCTCCAGCCTGCAGCAACAGCTGGGTAGTTTCATAGAAAAGCAATCCTATCAATTACCTCCGATCGTTAATGCCATGTACAATACAGAACAAAAAATGCAAGATATTGTACAAGCGCCAAAGTTAACACCTGAAGAAAAGAGCATACTCTACTCCAATCAGTTAGGACGTTTTCTGACGTTTCAAAACCAACTGCAGCTTTCATAACTGGGAAAGCTCTTCGGATTGGAAAGAAAGCGACTTGGCAAAGATGACCCCAGATGATAGAGAAGAGTATGAACATCATCTATTGATGACTAGATCAAAATATTTACCCATGACAAAAAGAAGATGTATCACAATTATCACCAGAAGACAAGAAAGACTATCACGCTACTTTTAAAATAAAAACGCCTAAATATAATCTAAGAAGCAGACCTTACTAAAACGTTTGATATGTATATGTTTGAGCGAAAACCGAAATAAATATTTTAAGCTAAATGCTTTTGTATGTGTGTGTGTCTATTTGCTCCTCCTCCTCCTCTTTCTCCTCCTCCTCTTTCTCCTCCTCCTCCTCTTTCGCCTCCTCCTCCTCCTCCTCCTCTTTCTCCTCCTCCTCCTCCACTTTCTCCTCCTCCTCCTCTTTCTCCTCCTCCTCCTTCTCCTCCTCCTCCTCTCCCTCCCCCTCTTAAAATATGTGTTTTGGTAGCGTTTTCCTCATTTAGACACTGACTGTCAAATAGAGATGTTGATCAAAAAGCACAAACCGTTTCTTGAACTTTTATGTACAAGTGAACCTATTCAACAGCGAGGTCTGTTGGAGACTGCGAGCCCTGAGCAAATTAGATGCATCTGTGATTGTATGTTGAACTTTTGGTCAATGCAATATCAATTATCACCTGCTTTGCTTGAAGACGTTAGGCCTTATAGCGACGACATATCAACTTTGGCTAGTCCAAGTCGATGAAGCGAACGCGGCCTCTTTGTTGAATAGTTTACTCGCATCCTATGTCAACTTAACATGGAATCCCAAAGGAGAAATTGTGTATCAAGGAAGAACTATAACAAACACAAAAATAGCCGAATTGGTAGAATACTGTGTATCACCTTACTTCTCAGGAATTTCCCGAACCAGCTGGTCTAAACGTATTTGTAAAAGGACTCGCCGACATTAACATTGACAAGAACCTTATCGAAAATGTTCGAATGCTAACAATGTTGGCGCAGGCAGAAGAAGAAACAGAATCAGAGAGCGAAAACGAAGAAACTTCCTCCGAAGAGGATTCAGAAAACGATAAGGATTACACCGAAATAGAATCAGAAAATTCTATAATTGACGAACCTGTTGATTGCGAATGTTGTCAGAATCCTGTTAATTTTACACATGTAATTGAGTGTCCAAAGTGTTTGTGGAAATATTTTAACAAATGCGTTAATCGAAATCTGATATGTAATGTTTGTGGTACAGAATTCAAGGCTCATGATCCATGCCTTCGGATTATAAAATGTAATGTATGCCCATATGCTAGTGTTACCGATAGATCACTAAATAATCAAGAGTTTTTTGTGTAAAGATATATTTCTCAATAAAATATTTTAAATTTTGTATTACATGTACGCGTGTTGCTATTGACTCTCTTGACTAGACTTGCCCAAGCGCTTAATCCTCTTAATGACCCCTAATGAGTTTTTCTTTTGTATCCTGCACGTGCACTCAGGATAAATATGCAAATATCACACACACTTAGTAACAGAAAGCGTAGCAACGCTTTCAAAGTAATAAATCGCTTTGCCTTTATATTTCGACATTTAAAACCGTTCTTTTCATGACTTCTCGAAGTGATTCCTCATCTTCCTACGATTTCCTCGCTTATAAACGAGGGTTTAGTTATCAGTGATTCTAGGATGACTTACTCTGTTTGTTAACCCAGTTAACCTAGCAACGCTTTCAAAGTAATAAACCGCTTTGCCTTTAGTTCATATTTCGACACTTAAAATCGTTCTTTTCACGACTTCTCGAAGTGATTCCTCATTCTATCTTCCTACAATTTCCTCGCTCATGAACTAGGGTTTAGTTAGCAATAATTCTAGGATGACTTACTCTGTTTGAATATCTAGGTCCTAAAAATATAATCCTATCTTGCCCAATCATGTCCCAGGCGTGAGTCATTCGTGAGTCATGCGTGAGTCATTCGTGAGTCATGTGCGAGTCATTCGTGAGTCATGCGTGAGTCATGCGTCAGTCATTCGTGAGTCATGCGTCAGTCATGCGTCAGTCTTTAGCTAATCTACATAACCTTGACCAACTGATACAGAATCCCACGAGAATCACTGCTGACAAGGAATCTACAATTGATCTTATCTTTGTGAATAATAATCACCGTGTTGTCGATAAAGGAGTAATTAATCTGGCATTGAGTGACCACTTTATGATATATTGTGTCATTAAGTCGGGCGTCCCAAAGGTGCCTCCACGTGTCATCGAATATCGTTCTTATAAACATTATGATAAGAATTTTTTCCTACAAGATCTAATAGATATTGATTGGGACCCTGTATTTGATGCTGAAGATGTTAATGAAGCTGTAAATATATGGTGTACCTTGTATTCCAGCGTAGCCGACCAACACGCACCGATCAAAACTCAGAGAATTAAAGGTTTGAAGACTCCTTGGTTGACTCCTCACCTCGCCAAGTTAATGCGTGATCGTGATTACAACCATAAAAAAGCTGTCAAGTCAAAATGCCCTGATCAATGGTCTACATACCGAAAACTCAGATGTAAGGTAAACGAGGAGGTAAAGAAAGCAAAATCTACCTACTTTCAAGATTGTATTAACCTCAACAAAAGAAATCCCTCGGGTCTATGGAAAACATTAAATGAAATTACATCTCGTGATAACAAGTCAGGTCACGTACCAACGTCTATTATATCTGATGAAGTTACCCATACTGATCCTATATCAATTGCAAATGTTTTTAATGAATACTTTGCTTCTGTTGGACTTAAACTCGCTAAAGAAATTATTGATAGGACCAGCTCTTTCGTCTTTCCATCGTTTGATGACGCGTCAACAACTTGTATGAACTTTAGCTTTACCACCATTCAAGAAACTTTTGTGCATAATTACCTAAGATCTCTGAAAACAAAAAAAGCAATCGGCCTGGATAAAATCAGCGCTCGCCTCCTTAAGGATTCTGCAGGTGTGATAACTCCCTGCTTAACCTATCTTTTTAACAAGTCCTTGTCTTCCTCGACCTTCCCATGGTCCTGGAAAAAAGGTAAAGTTGTGCCAATATTTAAGACAGGAAATCGGACTGACACAAGTAACTATAGACCAATCACCATCCTTCCGACTTTAAGTAAAATCTTTGAAAAAGCCGTACATTTTCAACTATATGCTCATCTACAAGAAAATAAACTACTTTCATCTGACCAATTTGGCTTCCGTCCAAACCTTTCTACAGACGTAGCCCTTTCTAAATTAACTGAAAATATCTTAGATAAACTGGATAATGGTTACGTTACTGGCGCTGTTTTCCTTGATCTTAAGAAGGCGTTTGACACTGTCGACCATAAACTCTTGCTGAATAAATTACAGTCTTCTGGTTTGGACAAAAATTCACTATCTTGGTTTGAGTCCTACCTGTCCGGTCGAGAACAAGTTGTTTCCATCAACAACTCTTTTTCTGCTTCTAAACCAATTAGAATTGGAGTGCCACAAGGCAGCATCCTGGGGCCTTTACTGTTTTTAATATATGTGAATGACCTGCCTCGTTGCCTCAACCACTGCAAGATTGTACTTTACGCTGATGATACCTTAATCTATTTCTCGGCAAACTTAGCTCAGGATGTTGAAACGTGTTTAAACAAAGATCTAAGATCTGTTGCCAAGTGGATGAACTCGAACTTGCTTACTTTAAATTGTGCTAAGTCAAAGCTTCTCCTATTTGGAAGTAGACAGCACCTTAAGTCGTTTAATGCCATCTCCATTCAGATTAACGAACAACCTCTTGAACGTGAAAAATCATTGAAGTATCTAGGAGTAATACTTAATGAAGATTTATCCTGGAATGATCATATTGAAAATCTCATCTCGAAGACAAACCAGCGCTTGGGACTTCTAAAGAGAGTCAAGCATTTCCTACCTATTCACGCTAGACTTACACTTTACAATTCACTCCTACTACCTTTATTTGATTTTGGTGATATCGTATGGGGAGACAAAAGCAATGTTTCCCTGACGAAAGCTCTACAAGTACAGCAAAGTAAAGCAGCCAAAATTATTTTAAATCAGCCAATATCCTCATCGACCACTGAGGCCTTGGAGTCCCTACAGTGGAAGAGACTATGCCAAAGAAGACATGCACACAGATGTATTTTTATTTTTAAATGTTTAAATAATCTTATTAATTTTAATTTTAACTTGGTACTTAACAATAAGGTGCATAGCTATAACACCCGACAGAGCTATCTTCTTCATTTACCAAAGGCAAGAACAAATTGGGGCAAACATAAAGTTACCTACCATGCTGTCAATGATTTTAACAATTTGGAACCTGACTGTTTTAACTCAAAGTTGCTTCATGAGTTACACGTCGTTTTCCATCATGCTTGAATGACTTTGTGCAACCCATAAAACGACAAAGGAACCTACCGTCAGTAGTCTGTTGTTGTTTGTCTAATAGGTCTTGTCGCTCTTTAGCTGTAATAACACTATCAATTAGAGCATTAACAGCTGCTTTTTGTAGGATATATTCATCCACACCCTTTGCAGATGCCTTGTGTAAGAATTGTAATATCTCTTAAAATACTCATTAATAATTCATGACGAAAATTCAAAAGAAATCAAAACCGTAGCAGTGGTTGTAAATCGGATACAGCATCGTCCTGATTTACACTAACTTTAGCTTCGATTTTCTCGGCTAAAACAGACCGTATCCCCAAAATAGTTGGTGAACTTGATTACTTAGATGCATTTGTATTTTAAGAAAGATACAGCATTCGCATCCGAGCTGTATCTATTACATATTTTCCTTTATCTTATAAATCACTTGGTGTATGAGCAGTAATGTTGACTCTGCTTCCATTGAATGAATTCCAAAATTTTTCATTGCAGTTGCTATAACCTTTGACTTCACCTCCATTATCATGAAGTCTTTATTTGCTCTATATGCTTTGTGCACATCTACTTTTACATTCCTCCAGTCTACAATATTTTGGTCTGCATACATTGTGCATGGGTCATCATCTGATGTTGCGCAATAGAATCTTTTGTAGAAAAGATAACTACAAAAAATATTAAGTTGAACTTTATTCATAATTGAATCACATTTTTGGTATAATAAATATACACAAGTAATATTCAATTTAAAAAGTATATTACAGAACAATGTTTAAAAGAATCATCTTGATACAAAAATTAATGCAAGACAGATGATGGGTCAATAATGTAAAAGCAGTGTGCTGCATAAGCAGTGTTGAAATATAAATCAAACTACAGCAAGCTTTGTGTACTGCTGAAGCATGGAATATGGTTTCCTGACATTTTGATCGAAGGCTATCTGTTAGACAACTATATTCCATGTTTTGACTGTCAATATACCAACCTTGCTATTATTTAGATTTATGTAAAGTTTTAACTTATTAAATGTAAACTAATATTAAAATTATTAGTATCAATGAAATTGGCAGGCCTGTTCAGAGGCTTAGGCAAAATATAGAATTGGGTGCCCCTTAACAAAAGATTCAACATGTTATTTTATAGATGCATGAGGCAATACCACAGCAGTTAAGTTTGTGGTGGTCTGGTGGATTGGGGCAATTGTATAATGCATACAATAGTCATACATAATTTGCCCCACTCTTTCCAAGTGGGCCTGAAAATTGTTGTAAACTTTTCATTATTACCTCCAACATCTCATGCATACCAGTATGCCAGTCAGCAATTGCAGGAATTAGCCCTTTCAGTCTATCCTCTTCAGTATACCCATTACTGACTGCTTGGATGGTATTAACTGCTCTATCCATACTAAGCTGGTCACCAACTAGAATTTGTTTGTCAAATTCCTTTTCTCCTTGTTCACCAGTGACATAAGGTGAGTAGCAATCATGAATGGTGGTGAGGATACCTTTCATGTCCTCTGTTGTGTTCTCGTTCTTAAACAAGATACCCAGGGGAACCTGTTATTATTAAATATTAACATTATTATATGACAAGTTATATCCTATTACATTACAAATACAGTTAACTGTAATGGAGAGTTTGTCAATAGCACCACATGACAAATAATTCAAATTCAGTTCTAAATTCCATATTAGTTCCACATAATAGGATATACCAACAAACTTTGTTAAAGTAAAATAAAAACCAGCATTTCGCCAATTCAAATTGAAAAAATTAAAGCAATACAATAAAATGCAAAAAATACAGAATTATGCAAAAACATAAGACCATACTACATCATCACTGACAAATTTAGGCAAAATTTTGTTCGATAAATAGCTGATTGGCGGAGATGGTTTTGTCAAATTTTACCAAATTATTGCCAGGGTGCTAATCTCGACACGCGTAGAGTTATTGTACACGCGTGGACAAGCGTGATATGCGAACACATTTCTGTGATCTTAATATTGATTTATTTATTTGTTTGTTTCTATGCATGGTACGTTCACTTGCGCGATAATGATTGTGGAGTACTGGGAACAATAGGAACAACATAATTTGTTCTTGACAAAAAGACTTCAGAAATTATTTTTTTTGGGATACGTATATCCAGTTCAAAAGGACAGAAGCAAATCAACGTAAACGTATAAAGCAGAACAACATCCAATAGTAGAAGAAAACCCGTCACACCGAAACTCGAAAGGAGGAAAAAGCAATAGCGAAAAAAACAACGAACAAAAAGGCCGAGATGGTTAAAGGTCATCTACAGTCCGTTCTCCGCCATCTTTGTTTTGATGGTCCACGAACATGACATTCGTAGATAATTACATGAAGTACTCAGCTCAGTGTGAACCGTTGGGAGCAAACATGGCAGAAAACGAAGGGATTCGGCGAGGATATCGCTTCGAATTTCTTCCATTTCCGCTAAAAAAGGTTTGTTTCAAGTACAAGTAATGAAGAGGAAGTATAAGAAAAGCTTACAATCTTGAAAGAGGTGTCAGTTTTTGTTTTCGCAAATAATGATGTAAAATTAGTTTCGTACATGCGCAGAACGGACTGTAGATCACCTTTAAGCTTACAGTAAAAATATAGAGCGGCCGCTTTCAGTATTAAATCACAAACATTAAGTAGCAGTAAAATTACGGGAACCACTGAGTATTTTGATAAAATACAAAACAACGGTAACTCCGAAGATGGTAAACATTTTATTAATGATTCAACGTTTCGACTAAATTGTAGTCATCATCAGCAATGCTACAAAAAAAAATGACTATAATTTAGTCGAAACGTTGAATCATTAATAAAATGTTTACTATCTTCGGAGTTACCATTGTTTCGTATCAGTTTAGTAGCAATGCTGTTCGAGTTTACCTTTTTTAATATATCCTGTGGCTGACACTGTTACAGTAATTTTGCTTTCTATTTTGTGTGTCCTTGAAGTATTTTAATCGTATCCGTTATATTTTCGCTTGCCCGTTGTTGGCTGTCGTCTTATCTCCATTTAAATATTTTTCTTATGGTAAAACCACTTGTAACTTAGCGTAGTTTGTTTATAATCCGAAAAGTAGCAATTTTTCGTCTGTAAAACATATAAATGTTGCATGTTGAGATATTACAGATGCAAAGACTAAGGTCAGTGGTGAAAACAGTTTCAATGCTTCAGATTTTGAGACGAAATTTTTATTTGCTCTTCTAAACAAATCCGAAATACCATAAATTAATATAGCTGTGCAGCCAGTCAAATATTCAATGCCTTTGAAAAATGCAAATATTGTTAGATGCTTTAGCAATGTTCTTTGTAAACATGGAAAGAAAGAACTGTAAAATATAACCCTAATATTTTGCTGATATTTTGAAGCCTGCTTCGGTGGCCTGGTGGTAACATCGTCGGTTCGCATGCTTGCAATTTTATTCATTCCATTTTTTTTCTCTTTGTTATTTATTACCTTTTTCTTCCAGGCTCCCAATGAAAAAGATCGCGAAGGTGTTTGCGTTTAAAGACTTTAAACTTTTTTTCTAATCAGAAGGGATATTTACAAAAATTCGTGTAAAAGAAGGCGATGGGTTGTTGTGTTAACATATTTCTAGTCTACGAAATAATTACAATAGAAAAATGCTTATACTTACTTTAGGAGTTGTTAGAGTCTAAATTTTCGTTGGTTTCGCTTATATATTTTGACAAATAAAACCATTTTCTTCTTGTTGAAATGTTGTTGAAATGCGAGGATTGAGCACTGATCTCAAATAATATACTCATTATACTGGATAGAGCATCTATTGGTTCGCGCCTTGCAAAAATTGAAGTCGGAAGTGAGACTAAAAATCTCGCGGCAGCCATATCCAGTGGGACCCACTTCGTAGTTATATCACTATTGCTGAATCATAGTTTTCGCTTTAAATTATCGTATTTTTAACGAAAACCAGCTAAATTTTACATTCTTAACAAGAAAATGTACCTGTCGCTATGGGAGAACTTAAAAGTGGCTGGGATCATGGAAAATCAGCCGAAATTTCACGATTTTACTGAACGAAAATCAGCACCGGCCACCAGACTACAATTTGAAGAATTATTAAAGGACTAAAGGTCTAAAGTAAGGAACAAATAACATCTTGTATTCACTTTAGCAGTTTGACAGTGACTTTATGACAAAGTAACAATATTACCGTTTCTATATCCGTCTTTTTCAACGTATATTGGATCAGACGATCTGAGGGTTTTATACAACTGAAGATGTTTATTGGAAGTTTGTAGTTATACTTTATTTATTAAACAGGCAAATTTATAAGCATTTAACTCACTGTTTTACTATTATTGATGAAGTCGGATGAAGTCCTGTTACTATGACATTGACGAAGATATAAATCCTGTTCACCTAGCATTTATCAATTTATGGTGTGCATTTTCAATATTTGTAAACATTAATTGTCCATTTGTCCTCTTGTATAAAAAAATATATTTTTGCCTATTGGCTAATTTTTTACATGTTACCTGTGTGTTCTTGCTTTATTTTACCCTGTCTATATATATATATATATATATATTATATCTGTGATGAACTCATGGCTGCCTAGGCTTGCTGGAGAGACTTGCCAAGGGTTTTCTATTTGACAAAGTCAAATTGTCTGGTATTTGAAAGAGTAGAATCATCTGAGATTGAAGTAAAATTATAATAACGGGGCATGGTTTGGCCAGCTCTGATTTACACACAGAAATAATTATTTATTGGTTATAATCTACTATATTCTTTTATATTTTATATACTTCAGTGTACTGACACTACTGTACTTTGTGTAGACTTATATTTGAAACAGATAATAAGTCATGAGCTTTTTTTTAAAATAAACAAAGAGAAGGATGATTCCAAACTATATTTACTACAGAAGTGTTTTCATTTCAAGATATTTTTGAAAAAGTTTCAATCTTTACTACATTTATCATACCTCGATATCTTGCATCATATAACTTTTTAGGTTTCATACCCATCTATATGTCTTTTCCTTATTAGATCCACACAACTTTTTTATGCAGAAATTATCACTAGCTGATCAGTCATTAATTTTTTTTTTGAGATGAGTGATCATAACAATGCATATAGATGTTTATAAGATTTTAGTTTAATTGAAGCTAGTGTAAGCTGCTCTGGATAGTACAAACAATTTTATTGAAATTAATTTAAGTTTTCTCTAATACATTACAAAGGCAATGCCGCAAAGGACTAAAATGTCAAAAATATTAAAATACTATCTAGTGCCAGTGGTGGCTGGAGCACTGGCACAATCTTCACAGAGCTTGATAACCATATGGTAGATTCTCCTGTTACTGAAAATCATGTTTTTGCTCTTATCAAGTCCATTGCAAAAAGCTACAGCAAAATTCGTTTTTACCATGTTGGAAAGGAAACCACAGCTAACCTTTCTGGTACATAAATAAGAAAAAAATTGAATAAGCTGGTCCTCTTCCAGCATCAGTAAGAATCAAAACAAAACTAATCTGTACATGTAAACAAAAAAGGAAAGTAAACTACAGGTAACTGTATTTATTATAAGTAATAACATGACTTGAGGGAAATTTAATCGCTAATTTCCCAAAATTTATTAGTTTGTAATATTATGATCGCCGAGGAAAACTTTGAGAATCTTGCCAACAGGAAATTTACACGGTTGATCAGAGAAGTTGAATCTAATTTTCCGGTGCATGTTGATGAGGGAAAATTTATGCAAGTGGGAAATTTAGAAGAAGACAAAAGATTTCTTTGTCTTCTAATTTTCCCTCATCAACATGCACGGGAAAATTAGAAGACAAAGGAGAAATTACCCGAGGGAAATACGAGGTTTACATTCCCTCGGAGAACAAAAGAATCCGAGGTGATCATGGTATTACACTGGATATACCATAACTTTATCTAAGGACCAATGTTACTACAGGAGGAAACCGGAGTACCCAGAGGGAACCTGTGGTGTTTGGTAGAGTCAAACTGGAAGCACTCAAGTCACATGCATCCAAAGGAAACTGAACTAAACTACTGTAACAGTTAAACAGTCTTTACACTGGATAACCTTATCAGTCATATCTAAACTGTCCTTCCTAGAGATCTAGTAAGGGTCACCCCTCATTGGTCAATGTTACTACAAAAGAAAACTGAAGTAAACTAACTTTATTTATACTGGATACTGATAACGCTATCAGTCATATCTAAACTGTTCTTCCTAGAGGTCCACAGCAAGAGTCATCCCTCATTGGTCAGTGTTACTACAGGAGGAAACCGGAGTACCCAGAAGAAATCTCTGGTGTTTGGTAGAGTCAAACTAGAAGCACTCCTCTAATGTACATCCAAGGTGAAATTTTATAAATCTGATAAGTGCATCAAGTAGGAGTTAAACCCAGATTGCAGAGTAACATCCTTAGATCTACAGTAATCCTGGATGCATGTAACTGGAAAGATTTTTCTTGCTTTCAGCAAACTAGATAAAAATGTAATCTGCTAAATGTACAGTAAAACTGCATTGATCGAGAAGGAATCAAACTTGGGTGTATTAAACTTCTTAATGGCCAGTAAGATGCTCTCTAACCATAATAAACTACCACTAACTCAAAATGTTATACAGTATGTACATATTTTGTTGGAGATATACTGTAGACAAAATGAAATACTATCAAGGGACAAGGGCTTGGGCAAAATACATGCTGTAGTGTAACCATAATAAAATCTGAATTGGTTGAACATTAGCCCATATTCGACAAAACTATAAAGTTCGAATATTTCATGTGAACAGTATCAACAGCGGGTAAGTTTATTAGTTTAAACAGACACAGTTATGACTTCTTGGGGTTTAATCGGCATGAAATAAATCAAAAGTTAAACAAACACATCATCGTAAATCATCAAATAATTATCAATTATTGGACGAGTCTGAGCAAAATATCATGATTTGTCAGTGGCGAGCTACTAGTTATTTGCCGATGCCGAAGGCAGAGGCAAATAACTGGTAGCGAGACACTGACAAATCATGATATTTTGCGATAGACGAGTTCAATAATTGATTTATCATTCATAAAATAGTTAAAAATCTGAAATGCCTGAAGTTAGAGATCGTCACTCTTCTCTGTGTCTTCGGCATACTAAAATCTTCGTAAAACTTACTTTTTGTTGGCACGAGTGTTGCTTTTTATCTCACTAAATCTTCCTTTTAACTATTTCTTTTCTAAAGTACATTGTCGTTATGAATGCTTCCAAATACTCTCGATTATTTCCTCGGATAGCTGAAGAACTAGCCGCCATGTTTACGAAAATTATTTGCAGTCAGCAGCGCTATTGCTAGTGCGCATGCTCATAACATTATTTGCAGCAAAAAATTATTTGCACTCAGTTATTTGCAGGTGAATTAACCAATCAGAATGAGGATAGAAAGG
This sequence comes from Paragorgia papillata, assembly GCA_035771165.1. Classification (NCBI taxonomy): domain Eukaryota; kingdom Metazoa; phylum Cnidaria; class Anthozoa; order Scleralcyonacea; family Coralliidae; genus Paragorgia; species Paragorgia papillata. The sequence continues at coordinate 955,240 of JAWNZC010000193.1, read as the reverse complement.
TAATAATAATACGCGTTACTCGAAAGAAACAAATACACACAGGCAGTCACTTCCAGACATTTGTTTACCGACTTTGCTAGCTCTGAAGCAAATAAACAGGCAAGCGTATTTTGTAAAGAAAAGCACTTTCTAAACAAAAAAATAGTTCAAAACACTAAACTATTACTTAAAATAAGATTACAAACCTCAATTCGGTGGTAACTCTTCGTAACATCCCAGAATTTGGCGAAAAACGCCGTTCAACTGCTTCCACTCCTATTTACGCCATATTGAATGGGACCCAAGTGGGTCCCACCGGAAATGGTCGCCGCTAATCTATTCCGACTTCACTGCGAACACCGGATGCTCTATCCAGTATATTATCAATCTCGAGCCCATAGTCACCCCCTTTTTGGTCAGCGGGAGAGCGCGGGGGAGACTCTGGGGAAACTGGATTGATTCTCTGTTTTGATTGGCTCATTTAAATTTATTGAATTCATCGATTCAAAACATACAGATTGTAAAATAATGAAAGTCAAATATATTGCTTAATTCAATAAACATATATATCTTCAAATTTAGACGCCTCATTTTCATCTCCTCTCTTTGTTTGATATATCTGGGTCTCAGTCACACAAACAAACTTCATAGCAAAGTTTAAAAGACTTAAGACGAATTTAGAACAACATTAATGTCGCAATGAACAAAACAAACCCTGGTGGGATTTGTCGTTATATTTGATGTATAAATGTAAAACAATCTAAACAACGAAAAAGCATATTTAAGACAATTAAAGAAGGAATCAGCCTTCGCACTCGTATTAAAAGGCTTGTGATCGTCTGATCGAGGACGATATTGGCATCGTGAATTGATAGTTTAGTAAGTTTACCTTGGATTTCAAGAACGTTTATGTCAAGTGCCAGCACCAGCAGTGTCAGTCTCTCTCCGACAATTTTAACGTGCATTTGATCTGCATTTTATGCTGGATTCTCACAAATATAGTATTTGCGATTTCAAACAAATATAATGAACACAACGCACATCCTGCACAGCAGCTGAGGCTACGATCATGCGCTTAACAACCGGAACCCCTCATTTCAGGGGTAATTAAATCCAATTTCCCCAGAGTCTCCCCCGCGCTCTCCCGCTGACCAAAAAGGGGGTGACTATTGGCTCGAGATTGGTATATTATTTGAGATCAGTGGGATTGAGTTTCGAATTCGCAGATTCAGGTCAGCGATCCACTTTTGAATACTTCATGGCATATCGTTATAAAGGTTTCATTGTAAAAAGGAATCATTCACGATAATTTAAGTCCAATGGGGATAAATTTGGTAAAAAACTCGACCGGTGACAGATTTTATAAGGATCGGACCTCAAAGTAAACCCGCCCGAGGATAGCCTGCGGGCAGGCCCACCCGTTGCTGTGAAATGTGGGCCTGCAACAAAGCATGGGGTTTTTTCATCACTCGCGGCCGTCAGAGGCCGCGTATTTCTATTGGTCGAATTTGCCGGCCATGAGTTTCTATTGGTCGAATAGAATTAATGCAGAATAAATTATTTTTAAAGTTATTGTTTACGAAGTTCAACAATTAATGCATGGAGTGAAGAAATTCCAACAAGACGGCTATTAAAGACGCCGTAGCTCTTAATATTTTTAAAACATATCGCTGTGGAACAAAAGAAAAGAAATAGCAAAGTAGATCCGGGTTGAAACTTCATGATGAATCTCTCTGTCCGTAATGTCCGTCGCCTTGACGTAAACAATACTGACCGTACGATCCCAGTACGGCGACGGGAACGGCGACGTCCAACCTTTAAAATGTACTACTACGCATTCGTCGGCATCGTCACGAAATTCTACAATGCGGATTCGCTTGTTTTGACGTCCTGGGAAAACGCCAACACATTTTTAAATAAGTAGACACATAAACGTACATTATTTAAAGATTGTAAACAAACATTTCAAGCAATTTTATTAATTTTCTCGGCTATAAATGTCATACAGATTGTGATGAAATTCAAATTTAAATGGAATCATAAATATTTCCACATGATTGCTTTACACAAGCTAAACATTAGGCTTTCGAAGCTAAGCATTTATTAAGCTGTAAAATTTGTAGTTAACTTGATTGAATATAAACGCATATACTAGATCAGGCTGATCAGTAAAAATATATTTAATCAGGATATTTTATAGTTAAGCTTCTCAAACGGACATGTAGTTGTATTTTGCAAGAAAATCGACATAAAGGTTGATCAAATTTATGTAAAATCTTCCTGATTTACTTTGTTTTTGGTTTATGAATTATTAATGATTTTGAGAAATCTATTTAATTTACATTTCCTGTCAGGTTTTATATGTAATTTGATAGAATTTTGTATGTCAAGATATTGAGATATTTATAGATGGTTGCATTTATCATTAAATGATTTTCCTTCCTAAAAAATTGTGTGAGAATAAATAACTACCAGGTCGGCTGGTCGTATTATAAAGCTTTGTAAATTTTAGATTTGTTTGAAGTTAATATATCACACTGGTAGCAGAACATATAAATTAAAGTACAATAAAACAATACAAGCCAAAAAATACACTAAAACATAGTATATATTGTCCTCAGTTAGTCAATTTTGCCTCTGTCAAGTAATTATAAAGAATATTTCAATAATTTTATTATTGTACTATATACCAGTATTAACGTGTTTTTTTAAACTTTGTCTTGTAGCCAACCTGGTCCAATGAAGTGGTTTGATGCTCATGACGTATTCTTCCTAAAAGACGTTTCCAAGTTCAACCTTGGCAACACAAAAAAGAACTGTATACAGATAGGGGTAAAGTGTGGGGTAACCTTGCCATAGTGTTGGGACAATGTGCTAACCCAGTATTTCGGGAAACTCGACGGTCAATACGTGACAAATACATGCTGTTAGAGAGGCGTTACAAGAAAAAGATAAATGAAGAAGAGAAAGCCTGTGGTATTTCTCCAGATACCAGTGAAATAGATCAACTGATGGAAGAAATAGTTGCTTTATTTGAAGAGGTAGATAAAGCAGAAATTTCTAAAAAGCATAAAATGGAAGAGGCCAAACAAATTCAGGATATGAGAAAAAGTTCATTAGAAACATTCAGAGAGAGCAAAGAGAGAGAAACAAAGATGGACAACAAAATTCAAAGAAGAAAAGAACCAGTGGATCTGATTCAATAGCCTTTCTCAGAGACAAAGTGGAAATGGAGTCTGTACACAGGATGAAAGAAACAGAATTAAAACAACAACAAATAGAAATGGAAAAAAAATTAAGGGAATCAGAATTGAAGTTAAGAATGCAAGAACATGAAGAAAGGGCACAACAGCAGCAGGATTCTGCACGATATGAACATGGCAATGTTACATCAACAACAACAGCAAACCCAGGCACTTATGACATTACTGCAAAAGTTTGCTGACAAGTAAACAGTACTCAAAAAGGTTTCATTTTATTAAAATTCTGTTAAGTTGACATCCAGTTTTATTGTTATATCACATGTTTCTTGTTTAAATTTATTGATTATAGTTGAGTGACTTCTTATTGATATTTATATTACAAGTGTTAATGCTATGAATTAAATCATTGAAAGTAGTCATTAATTGCAGGTGGATTAATGTAAAAAAACTTTGATGTGGTCGTGCCATATAAACATGCACGAGCATTGTGAAACAAAGTACATGTAATGTACATTTTTGCAATCATAAGGTTAAATTTCGGCGGGAAACGCCAACGGCAACCGAGTGCTCTCCCCAGTTCTCTGACGTCGCCGTTCCCGTCGCCGTACTAGGGACCTTAAGATGCTAGGACGACGACGGCGGTTAAAAAGCAATTCAAATTTTAGCATTAAAAAGAAGTCACGGTTAATAACTGACTACTGTATTCGATACTTGAAGCTTGTTTTATAATTTTCAAAGTGTTAAAACGGTTGCAGTGTCTGTGTTAAGGCAATCTCAGACAACGGTTCTCATCACCCCACGAATCAACGTCGTCCTGAAGACGTGAAAATCTCTGAGTGGCGTGGTATACAGAGCGAGGACGGTGTTCAGATTACTCTTGGGACTAGAAATTATTCATTATCTTTGTTTTCCAAGAAGAATGCTTTTGTTTGAAGGACGTCGTTCTCGAAGTTGCCGTCGTAGATCTTAAGGTCCCTAATGAAATCGTAAGGTCTCTAATGTGCCGTTCAAAACTTCAAAACATATTAATAAGAGGAGATTACACATTCACTTAATTCGTGTAATTAAGATTATTGCTAAATGAGGTAAGCTCTTTTTCAAACGAAGTTTCTTTCTGCCATTAAAATATGTCTGGAACTTAATTGATATTATTCAATTTGTGCAGTGCGTCTGGTATTATCGAAGTCGAAAAGGAGAGCTGGCTGGCTCGCAGGCTACGAAGTCATATTCAGTTCAGAATGACCCAGTTTTTCAACTCAACAGCCAGAAGGAAAGTCTTGCTAAATTTGACCAGACACTTGAATTTCTTAACTATTAATATGTCGCCGTTTAGACTATATTAAATATTACTGATACGCACCTGGTTCTATATGTGTTCATTTAAGTTATGTTTTCGCACCTTCCATAGCTACGAAGAAGCGTGATTCATTTCATGTTCGTTCGTATACAGCTATTCGTTAAAGTCTTCGTTTTGACCTTTTGCAACTTGAACAAGAGAAGCGCCACTCTGGGTTTAAACTGTTGTGTCTAGAGCAATTGTCGTCGTTTCTATCTTGACGATATTCTGTCGTCATCACCTGGATCAGTGAATGCCGAGAATCACAAGCACCTAATCTCGAATAACGATTTATCAATGTTTCTTGTAAAATCTAAGTTATGTTTGTCTTCCACAAATTAGAGATAGCAAACTTATAAAACTATAAAGATCTGAGGATGTCAAGATCCAATCTTGGTGCATGCATGCTAACGTCTCAGTTTGAATGTATCGCTAAACTGTTTCGCTACAGGTTTTTAGTCTAAAATGTAAGCCCTAATCAAACGAGAACGCAAGTCATCGCAAATTGGCAGTCACGCTATCTCAGCTACCTACCCTGGGGGAGAGCCTCTGGTCTCGCGAGCTTCAAATCTCACTTTGGTGAGTTACTTCCTGTTGATTATTCTCACGGTTGAGTGAAATTTGAAACGCATGTTGCCGCACGGCTAAAAACTGTCAAGTTTTGTGGACAATCTCGTTCCCAGAGCCAAGTATGCCCGGCCGCGCGGGCAAATCAAATGGCTCTGGGACAATCCATTTGAAATACAGGAAAAAGTCTGTATTTTGGGGCATGCGCAGTTGGTATTTTTGTACCCTGACCCATGAAAACCTTCAGCACGGCCGTTCGGTATTCTGCAAAATACATCGACATGTTAATTGTGGCTGATTCTGGAATTTAATAGTAACAAATAGCAGTAGAAATGTTGTAAGAGTATAATCGTGGCTGGTTTGTCATGCGATAAAGTATTACTTGGCAGAAATTTCTGGATAAGAGAGTGATAAATGGGAAATAATGCACCAGGCGTGATACTGTGATAGTGATCGATGACCAGTTCATCACCTTCTGATGAAACCCAGTTTGAATTCTTGTTTATTCAAACTTATGAACACGAGAATATCGTATTATTGTTTTGAATATTATTCGAATATTCGTAGACAGCTACAAGGTAAATTACAACGAAATCTGGAATTTTAAAAACTTATTTCATGTATATAGTACGGCTGATGTATGTCTTTCAAATAAAACGTGACCTTGGTGGTATATTTGTCATTTGTTGATTTGCAACATTTAATTTGTTACATGTTTTAATCCACTTGTTTGTGTGTAATCGAAATAATCGACACTGTAGCTTTCTGAGGTTTAATAATTTATTAATTCATATTACATCTGTTTATACTGATCTATGTGATTGAAGATTCAAACACCAGTAGCTGAACCTCACTATGAACCAGCCATATTTGTACAGCCTGTTTATATTGCCCATTTGAGTATGGCGAAAAAATTCTATGCATACAAAAATAACAAAGTGAGAGGTTCTTCTTTTACTTATTTTTAAACATTAATTTTAAAGTACTTAACACCAAAGATGTGAGGGGCAGGTGGCACACATGCTCACATTTAGCTAATATATGATTTATAATGATATTGGACTTTGGTGTCTAGTTCAGTTGTAAAATTTACTAAAGTTTGTGGAGCCCTTCATCAGGTAAAACCAAAGGCACCACCTTTTTAACTTTATACCCAAAACACTGCTTAAATATATCAACTTTACTCTTAAAAACATTACAATTATATGATTACTGGTATATATACATGTACTGTAATAAAGCAGCTTCTGTTACAAAAAATACCCTTTAGACTTGGCATCTTGTGCAGTCTGGTAACTGATAAGGGTGTAACAATAGAGGGACTAGAGGGGGTCCTTTGGTAACTCTGAAAATGGGGCTAAAATGCGACTATAAAGCCTGGTTTCCATTTGGTAACTAGTGGTCATTGACAGAGTTGCTGCTTGGATAGGATTTATTCTATCCCGGCCACTGCAATTGACCGCTTGTGACCCACCAACGTCCAAATGTCAGTCAGGATTAAAATTTCCAAGGGAAAGCACAATGCACTCCACCTTACTATTAATTTTGACAAATTAGGCTAACCCGAAGTATCTTCTGCCAGCACTAGGTAGATAATGCTGGCATATGTGATTGCGTGTAGTCCCCATTTATAACAAGGGTGTCCATAGTTAGTAAGGCTCTCATTTGTACTGTATACTCTACTGATAAATTTACTTTTAAATGAAGTGCCAACTGAAGATATTTGAACAAAGGCTACATTATGTGCAGCCTAAGATGAGTAAAGTCATAGTCAGCAATAAATTATGAGTTTCAAGAAATAATTTTATTAACCTTTTCACCACCAGGTTAAGCTATTTAGAATTTTATTCTGGTTAAACATGCCAGATGATTGTATTCTACTGCAGAGGGAATGCATTAGCTGGTTGGGGTGGCCTTGCAAGCTCACATTGAATGGGTAAACTCACTATTGCTTAGGTTTGCTGAGAATCCCGGTTAATCAGCTAATTAAGTTAGCTGGATTATGGTCCAAATCAAAATGGCAAACACAGTAAATGTATTATTATTGTGTAAACAACCAGAGTTAGTAGTGGAAAATTGTTCTCTCGAGGTGGGAATTCTTAACTTCTGGCTTTTAAATACATCCCGAATGCAGCTGTTCAGTACATAAGAAATAATACAGAGATTGTTGTTTGCAAAAGTAAAACTACAGTTGGTGACTGTACTATGAAAAGACCTTTGGCTGAACTGATTTTCAAAGTAATTTTCTTTAATTTAGAAAGCAGACTTTGGATATACAGTGTGTACTAAAACATTGACTGTAACCATCAATCACTGTCTGTTTATTATCAGGGATGCCAGGAGGGGCACAGGGGTGTAGGCACAACTTTGTCATGAAGTGCCCTTTTTGCAACAGGAAAGTGCCCTTTTTATGTTAAAACATGTGCCTCAAGTGTCCTTTTGAAGTCCTACCCCTGAACAAAGTGCCCTTTTGAGGGGCAGCTTCCACTCTTGCCTTTCAGTGCTAGGAGGGGCAAGGGGGGTTAACACTTAATATGGATATCACTTGAAACAAGATATTAAAAAGGAAACTATATGGGGTCACTACATAGAGTGGGTATCTCCTTGTATTTAAAATATAATTAAATAGAAAAATAAGTTCACCATTTATTATTTTGTTATTTTATTATCATATATTTTATTTATTAACATTTGTACCTAACTGATACTGGAGAAACAACAATAGGACTCAAGGTCCCTTACAAGGTTGTTCTCCTAAGATTGAATTGTTGATTTTAAGGAGGGGGGAAAACCAGAGAACCTGGAAAAACCCTTGAAGCACAGGAGAGATCAACTACAATAACTCTACTCGTGGTTACCCATCCAACTACTATTAACCCCATCCAATCATGCTTAACTTTGGATCACAGTGGTCCGGCAACTCTTCACCACCCATGCTTCCCATATATGGTCACATAGGTATAGTACCAGTTTAAAACTGGTGTAAAATGTATAAATCAGCAACTAATGTTTACCCCATATGGATATAATACTTCAAACCAATATTACTGGTAGATACATGTATATTTTAGTGTGCCAGGTTCAAATTAAAAAAAACAATGCACCTTGTAGTACATTGTACAGCTATAAGAATATTTTGTCACACGTATAAAAAGTAATAAACACAGTGTCAACAGCCATAAGACAATATATTTTTTTGTTAAAAATATGAGGAGATACATACATGTTGATATAAACTTGATCAGTCACTCAGATAATTATGAATATTTGAGGTGATTGAAAGATGTAGACAATTATTTATTATTCAAATAGCCATCATTTATACGTTCCAATGATACTTCTTGAAGTCAAATCTAGTGTCCATATGACGATATAACCATAAATATTTAATTATTTTACATACAAGTACGGAAAACTATGAATTCTGAAAAGTGAACTCGTCACGAAGCACGGCCACGATGCATGGGCCACGATGAATCTGTTATCTGTCATATACTTTAAACTCGAACCAGAATTCCAAAAATACCACAAAGGCAAGTAAGTATTTCTTGTCTCCTTGAAATGACTATCGCAAAGGAATCAATTTCTCACATTAAGTCCCCATGCATAAACATGTTATTTCACTTCACTCATTCTCGAAAACAACCACCATTACATGAAGACCGCGATGGGAGAATGGGTGTGAAATTATCTGCGCAGCGTAGTAGGCGTCAACGCGTTAAGCCAAGCAGAGTCGATTTTCAAATGGATTGTCCCAGAGCCATTCGCTTCCCGCGCGCGTATGGGTCTGGGTACGAGATTGGTTTTGTGCATTGAATGCATGTTTCTCCGGATGCCCAGCTGGCCTAATTCATTACAATTTATCGAAAAATGTCATCAATCTGAATTTGTTTAATTAATTCGCAGTTGGGTGCACTGTTTAGCATTCTATTATTAATTTGTTATAAATTAAAGTACCCCTCGGAAAATTGCAATGCGATATGATATACAGTGGATTAATATTAAGTAGCCTTCGAATGAAGATGCCTCTGACTAGCGGCAAACGTTTTATCCTGTCAACAACTCATTTAGTCGAATTACAGGGAAAATCAGGCAATTGATAGCATGTATATATTGTTTGGTTTCAAAATCGGGTAGAGGCTGCACGCAGGCTATATATTGTTATGTAGGTACATTCACTTTTAGCTTCAACTCTTTGAGAAAAGATGGTTACATCTTTCTGACACAAGAGCTCACTAGTCAAAGAATTCTTAATAATTTTACAACGCCTATAATGTATATATAATTGCCCAATTTCTGCACAGCGATGCATGTTTATATTGGCGCGCATCAGTTGTTAAAATTATAAAGATTCGCTTTTAGTTTCAGCTGATTAAGAAAAGATGGCTACATCTTCATAATCTGCCAGCAACAGATGACTACATCTTTCTGACACAAGAGCTTTCACTAAAAAAATCTTAATAATATTACAACGCCTATATATTGCCTAAATTTCGGCACAGCGATGCATGTCTATATTGTAGGCGCGCATTCAGTTGTTAAAATTATAAAGATTCGCTTTTAGTTTCAACTGATTAAGAAAAGATGACTACATCTTCATAATCTGCCAGCAAAAGATGACTACATCTTTCTGACACAAGAGCTTTCACTAAAAAAATCTTAATAATTTTACATCGCCTATATATTGCCTAAACAGCGATACATGTCTATATAGGCGCGCATTCAGTTGTTAAAATTATAAAGATTCGTTTTTAGTTTCAACTGATTAAGAAAAGATGACTACATCTTCATAATCTGCCAGCAAAAGATGACTACATCTTTCTGACACAAGAGCTTCCACCGAAAGGATTCTAAACAAGACACCTGGGTCAGGTGTTCACTCGGGCTACTGGAAAGTGCAGAGCTACAATCACATGCAAAATAAACGAGACACTCCATGCTCCCGAACCCTCTCCAATGTTGGTTAGTGATGGTTTGCACTGTTGGAGGCTTTCCTTTGAATTTCGAGCTCAAATAGCAACATTGAAGGGGGGAAGGGGGACAAGCCTTTGAAAATCAAGGTGGCACATTTTATTTTGCATGAGATTGTCTTTTGCGCCGGAAGTGAAGAAGAACATATATACGACGTCAAGTAGGTGTGGAAAGTTATGACGTGGGTAGGATATGAACTAGAGAAGTCCTGAGTATGGTAAGACTTGCGTACATGAAAATAGGTTTAAAAGGTTAAGTCATGAACCAAAAAATAAATAAAACTATATATAAGCATTAGTATTATTACTAACAGCTAAACAATCGTATTCTAAAAGCCGAGCAGTAGAGGTAAAAATCGGTATATGGCTATTGACCCCAAGACAAGAGCTTTGGTGTATTATTTATCGAGACTTAAAGGACTTTCCATTAGAAAGGTAGCGAAAGAATGTAATGTTTCTAGAGCAACTGTGTGGAGGATTAGTAAAATGGACATGAGCAGCAACCGATCTGAGAAAACACGCAAAGAGACTAGAGGAAGACCAAGAAAATTGAATACACGTCAGGAAAGAAAACTTCGAAGATCAATACAGATACTAAGAGAGCAGGAAGGTAATTTCACGATCAAGAGACTCATGGAGAACGCGTGCATTTCTAGAAAAGGGGTTTCAGAGAGTACAATTTCACGTTTTTTAAATAAAGAGGGCTATTACTATCTACAAGCTCGCAAGAAAGGACTTTTAACGAAGACAGACATGAAAAAACGGAGAATTTTTGTACGCAGAATGCTAAATGAGTATTCTCGCGATATGTGGACGCAAGATATCGCATTTTACCTTGACGATACGGGATTTGCGTATACGAGAAATCCCTTGGATCAAGCCAGAGCACCCAAAGCCAGGGTATGGCGCAAGAGAAGTGAAGGACTAACGCGAGGATGTACTGCGAAGGGACAAAAAACAGGCACTGGGGGGAGAGTGGTAAAGCTGATGGTAGCTATAAGTTTTGACAAGATTGTGGTCCTATGCAAGGCTTATGAAAAGTTAGATGGCCGTTATTTTGCAAAGTTCATTGACGACAACTTTGAAAGCATGTTTGCTATTGCAGATAAAGGCCTAAGGCGATTATGGCTACAAGACGGAGATCCAAGTCAAAACTCAGCATTGGCTCGCGCAGCTATGGACCGTGCAAACTGTGAACTTCTAAAAATTTCCCCGAGAAGTCCTGACTTAAACCCTATCGAGAATGTTTTTAAACTAGTTTCAGATGCATTACGTGAGCAAGCAATAAAATCACAAATCACAAAGGAAACGTACGAGGAATTTAAAGATAGAGTGATATCTACAATTCAATCGATGCCTATAGAAATCATAAATAAAACAATCGCCTCGATGGGAAATCGCGTGCGAGAAATTATTAAGTGGAAAGGACAGCGTTTAAGATATTAGAACTAAGAACTCATAAGTACTGTCGACATCATACATATTAATTAATGTGTTTAAGTGTCAATAAAATACACGTGCAATGAAATATGACCTGACTGTATATGATACTTATTTCCTCAGACGACAGGTCTGCGTATATTTCAGGAATAAACAGTAGCGTTATAAATATGCCATTAACAGGCAATACTATTAATATTCTAAATAACTATTATATATATATTACAAAAATATACTAAATAACTATTTGTGACATGATTAACGCTGCTTTGTGTATAACATCTCTGTCGCTGTGTCAGGTATAAAGAATAATTACTTCATACACCCCACCCCACCCCTAAATGTGAAATTGATAATAGTTAACGGATCACCACAACGGGTCACTGTCTATGAACATGTACAAAAACAACTCTGCAGAATACGCCAGCCGCCCATTAAAGACATAAAATGTGAAGTCTGCTCCGTCGTACCATGGTGGAGTTGGTGTTTTAAAATTGTGGTGGGAAATCACTATACAACGAACCGATTGTGCAATGGTGACCCGTTCAGACCAAAATAGAATATAACATATATGGATTATCTCCTTTATCTTTACGGATCACCATGGTGATCCGTCGTTTAGTGCCTTGTAAGACACTTCAAATCATTTCAAAACCCCAGCTTGTACAACCTAAACATAGTATGTAATTTCGAGCTTTTAAAATGGTGACCCGTTGACAGCACCGTCCTGCATATGAATACTGATTATGCTAATTGGATTATACTGCTAAAACGCATGTCCCGATAATTGCACAGAGTTCAATGAAGAATAAATTCCGCAAAACCTTTTAAAATGGTGACCCGTTGACAGCACCGTCCTGCATATGAATACTGATTATGCTAATTGGATTATACTGCTAAAACGCATGTCCCGATAATTGCACAGAGTTCAATGAAGAATAAATTCCGCAAAACAACGTTGGACATGATGGGATACTGATTTGTTCATCTTGCGGGATTTGTGAAAAGAAATGAAAACAACGCCATCTCACTCTCATCATCTCCGTTTCAACACGGTCGACTGCACCCCCTCGCTCAAAACTGAAGTGGTCGTTGGCCGTGCAGAATATAGGGGAATCCTTCTCAAAGACAATGTCTTGTGCATAATGCGTCTTCGGTGCAGGAAAACGTACCATCTGTCCCTCGAGCAACAATAGGAGATTATGCCAGGGGATAATCAGCGCTGACCATCGGAAGTCATTCAAAAATATGACTTCACAACCCTCAACTCCATCCCAGGCAAAGCTTGTAGTAGCAGGGTTACTAAATGTGTCGTAAATTACATTCAATGGATTGAGGATGAAGGTCTTTCCGCAATTAGATGGTCCTGTCACTACAATGTTCCGATATTTCCCCCGTCCTTGCTCTAGTAGTAACCGTACAGCCCCTACAAACTCAGAGATGTCAATACTGTTTCGCATGAGTATATTTCTCGCGAGCTCTAGCCATTTCTTGTTGCAATTAAAGCTGCAGTCGCCTTCATAGGCGACTTGAAGGCGCTCTAAACGACTTTGGCGCGATCGAACTACAAGAATTGGTGCTTCGTTTAATTCCCAGCCCACTCGGATTGCTTCCTCGACTACTTTCGACCCGCGGTTGGCTATAAACTGGGCGAGGTCTGTTTTACCCTCTCTTTGTTGTAGTTGGGCCAAAGCTAAAAGCTCTAGACGGGACTTGATTTTTTTGTTGACAACTAGTTGAGAAACTTCGTAAACACTCAGTTGACGTTTCCGGGTTTTCGCTTTAGCACGTCGTCCTGTTGTGCGACTCATTGCCCCTCTGCGCAATGCTTCGCTTGCTCGCGTGGTTTGAGGAGGTTGAGCGTTAGTAAGATCAGGATGGCCCTCTGACTGAATATATTCTAAATCTTCTTTTGTTGTGTAATTCCATGCAGAATAATAATTGTCATGTCGATTGGAGAAGTTGACATGTACACCGTGATTCTCTTGAATATACTTCCTAACTCTCCTCCATCTGTGCCGTTCCGACAACTTCACGGTCATGTGAAAATGGAATCCTGACTCTTTGTAGTTTTCTTTGGCACATACCCATTGAAGTAGCTGCATATTACAAGCGGTAAATGCATCTTGAACCATACTGACAAAACTCTCCCGGGTTGGAAACATATCGGCATTGACTTAACTATATGTTATTAAATAAACTCTTCTGCATGCATGACTTGGCGATTGCGAAGCGACTCGTTATGTAATTGCTCATCGTTTTCCATTTGATCTTTAAATTTATAACAGCAATAGCTACAAAATTCACCGCACTCTACTGACTCTTCCTCTGATCGATACTGCTGTGACAGGATTGATGTGCACTCCGTTTGTTATGTGCATTGCATAAGAACTGTCAAATGTTGGTCTTGCCAATTTAATAACTTCAATTATCACTGCTTTCTACTTATAATGTGTACATTTATTCTCCGTTTTTTTTGCGCTACATATTATTTCTTTCTGTCATAAATAAACATAATATACATGGGTGTTATTGTTCTAACATGTGTGCTAATGTTTTTGGATGAATTTCGTCATATTTCACTTGTATTATTAGTAATAATCTACGCCCGCGTCTGACGCAATTAAGCCCCGAATGTCTGCTTTCCAAACGTTCCTGTTGTACACTGTAGGTCTCTATAACACGCGAGCAAAGAGGTGGGAGACTGGGAGTGGGCCGGTAAAGATGCACTAGCAAATATGCAATATGTGACTAGTAAAATATACCCGCACCCCACATCTATGCTGTGCAATATCTTCATACAACATGAATCCTGATTCCATGTTTTTGCTTTAGAGCATGCTGGGAAGGCTCTTCAACTCTGCAGTGCTAGTACTGTAGTTAATGTCAGACACTCTAATTTCTCTCTATACATTTTGGTACCATCCGCATATAACACACACTTGGCTGCTGACGTTATAATGGCCAATATGTCATTAAAGTATTACTGTATACATATGAGGAACATGACTGGTTCAAAGTTGTTTCTAAATACTCAATCTATGCATCAAAATTTATATCAAAATGAACATCAAGATATGGATAACATATTTGCGACAAAATTACATACTCAAATTAAAGGTTCAAAGCACTTACAACATTGAATATAAATCCTAATGGATCAATAAAACTACTGTCCATTGCCGATCTCAAACTGAAAGACAAGTAACAGTCAGTAAAAACACATGGTACACAGAACATACATTTGTATACAAGTTTCCTACTCACATGGTACATAGAACATACATTTGTATACAAGTTTCCTACTCACATGGTACATAGAACATACATTTGTATACAAGTTTCCTACTCTGCATAACAAATATAAAACTCGTTTTGAATAAAGCACATAAATAATATGCAAAAATATAAAGATACTGTCGTGATCAATGTCAACAAACAGGAGAAAGCGCTTACTAGGTAAACAGCACGTATATGTTCTTTTAATATATTGTGGCCCTTTCTTGTGTCTCTCGTCCTCAAGTATACTGATGTCAACACGGCATTTTTTCGCGTCTGTAATAACTTCGTCTATTCTGTCTTCATGGACAAAGTCTAAAAGTCTAAACGTCATTCGTCACTGAAAATAGTCAAAGCACTATCTAATTCTCCGATAGAAAACACAATTCGCAATACACAAAACACTATTGCCTGTATTTAAGGTAATATTTCTACACAGCGTTCATATATGTCGAGTCCCTTCGGGTGTTAAATATCAACACAGCACGATCATGTTTAATCAGCGATTGTATCAAGATACGTGCCAGCGAAATTACTGGCGGAACAATAACTACGTCTGTGAACACACTGAATATGTCCAAGAAAGAACACTTCACTTCACTTCACTTCAAACAACTTGATCAGACATCAGGAAAGCGAAGATTTATAGAAAGAACGTATGAAATTTTAGCACGCATCAGTTTCGCAAAGCCTGACGGGATGACGTAATGATTGCCATTTCGAAACATAGACAAAAAAATAATAATAAAAATAACGGAGCCGAAACCTAGACTCGTCTACCACAGGTAGCCCGAGTAATAATATCACACGCGTATATCTTCCTAAAGCCTAGTCTTACTATACTGAATACTGTGATCGCAGCTATAATTTCAGAATATTTCCTACCAAACCGCGCTCACTGCATATTTTATCTGTTTGAATACTTCACCGTTGGGGTCGAGCAATTCTCTGTTGAGTCTTGAGTTCACATATTATCAGAACTCCAAACGATGATGCATAGTGCATACACTTCAGTCTTCCATTTCTCGTTTCTTACAACCATGCAGCTTTGACTCATGTCATTTGGTAAGAAACGTGATTCCCGTCACTGTCTCCGGGCTTAACTATTGGTGAGAGGCAGCGCCTTAACAGCACTCGCCACTCGTGCTCCCCTATACTTGGATCCAGGTTAAGATCCATCCATGCAGGATCTTGGGCTGACCAACCCCACTCGGTATGGCTTGCACCGATCACACCAATTAATTGGTGGAAGTATTACACTTACCTCTTTGATTGAAGGGAGGGACGGTGGGAATATCCAAATTTCCTCTGACTCCAACACTGCGTCTGACTGCTAGCCCGTTAACGTGGCAATGACGACGCTAAACTAGTGCCAGTCTTCCATGCCGCTGACCCCAAGCTTGCACCTCGCGCGGTTGCCTAGCTGTTAACCTTGGTTATTGCATAACCTCATTTAACATCTTCGTTCACCTTTTTACTTACCCGTTTGGAAGTTTGGTGCAAGCCGTAGCCCAGTGGGGGCCTGGGGCGAGTAGCGGTACTTGGATCCAGGTTAAGATCCATCCATGGAGGATCTTGAGCTGACCACCATAAGTGATATACTGGAACCAACAGAGCCAGGATGTCACCCTTCCACGTACCGATCAGGACCCACACCAGTCGGAATCATCCAAATGGACGCAATACTCACCTAGCAACACTCGTACAAAGCAGTGGGCAGCACCGTAGTAGGCCATTTTTAGCAACACTCATACCGAGTAGTGGGCAGCACCCTAGTACGCCATTTTTAGCAACAGTCATAGCGAGTAGTGGGCAGCACCGTAGTACGCCATTTTTAGCAACAGTCAAAGCGAGTAGTGGGCAGCACCGTAGTACACCATTTTAGCAACACTCATAGCGAGTAGTGGGCAGCACTGTAGTACGCCATTTTAGCAACAATTGCACTTGAGCAATCACTCCTACTGGGACTGGCACCCAGGCTAGAGTCGAGCATTATAAGCGTTGCGTTTGAGCAAGGCACTCGACTGGAAGCTGGCACCCAGGCTTGCACTTGACCAACCGCACTTATATTGGGACTGGCACCCAGGCTAGAGTTGAGCATAGTAAGCATTGCACTTGAGAAAAGCACTCATACTGCAAAGGCACTCATGCTGGCATTGCACTAAGCAACGCTCTCATACCGGCATTGTACAAAGCAAAGCACTCATACTGGCATTACACTAAGCAAAAACACTCATACTGGCATTGCACTAAGCAAAAGCACTCATACCGGCATTGTACAAAGCAAAGCACTCATACTGGCATTGCACTAAGCAAACTGAGCACTCACACTGGCATTGCACTATTAAGCAAAAGCACTCATACTGGCATTGCACTAAGCAAAGCACTCATACTGGCATTGCACTAAGCAAAAGCACTCATACTGGCATTGCACAAAGCAAACTGAGCACTCATACTGACATTGCACTAAGGAACGCTCTCATTTTTTCCACAGCCCGAGTATGCGATAATTTCAGGCTAGGAAAAGGCATTCCAATGGTTTGTCCGTGACCTTCAAATTTCCCCCCAAGACTTGTCCATAACTCATAAGCGCTCCAGGAGTCCCACAGTTGCGACATTTGCATATTCATAAAGGCCTTCGATTTAAATATTCTTTTATGTCCATCTAAATGAGCCTATTTGTCCTCATTATGAAGCAAAAATTATTTTGAATTACAAACAAACAAAAGACCTGAAAGGATTATTAAGATGCATAGAAAAGAATATTCAAATTAGTCGCTGTTATGAAAGTGCATGGTCTATTCCCTATTTCGAGAGCCGGCATGCAGGCTAATAGGGGAGTTCAAGGTTTATTTCGCCATATTGCAGGGGGGGCAAAACCATTGGGGCTAGCGCGCGGCCATGCCTATTTATCCTTGTTAAAATCATGGCGAAACTTGCGAAGCAAGAAGGATATCGCTTCGGTTTTTGTCGAATTCGTCTTTAATCGTCGTTTGGATCGCTTTTCTGTGGGCTAGTATGTTCGTTCTTTGATTTTAGACCATTATCGCTGATAACCAACGCGTAGAAACGCTATAATACGAAAGTTTCCTCAACTGAGGGGTGGCTGCGCTGTTATGACGGGCACGACTGAGTGACGATTTCAGCAACGCAATGTAAAACTTTAGCTCCAACTATCTTGTAAATCACTCGAACTTGAAGCGTATAGTAACGTAAGTAACTAGAGGTTCATCTTCGTCATCTGAAGTCTGAAATATCCTCTTTCTCGTTATCAAACGAAGTGTATTATGTATCCTCGCAGGAAAGGGATACGTTTCGGGTTACGCGTGTTTACTTCTAATATGTACACGTTATTAACTGGCATATACAGGGCAAAATATAGTTAAATGCAGTTTAAATCTAGATCTAACTATTAAGTATAAAGATATAATCGTACATATCGATTGTATTTTTGTCGAATTAAACGTGTAATTATTTTGAAGAACGAAGCAATTTTATTTGGGAAATTTGACACCATTGGCATTGAACGCTGATAAACAAGCGGAAAATACGGATATTCTAGACAAATGTTTGCTTACGCCAAGTTTCTGCCGAAATCTGGTGATTTGGCCGCTTGTTAAGAACCAAAATTTTAAGATAATACCTCTTCACCCAACATTCTGGACTGCGTTTGTTGTTATCGCAGTAGCTAAAATCGACAAACAGCCGCGTCCCGTGTCTGCCACAATGGCGCAGCGACCCCTCAGTTGAGGAAACTTTCGTATTACAGCGTTTCTACGCGTTAGTTATTAGCGATAATGGTCTAAAATCAAAGAACGAACATACCAGCTCAAAGGAAAGTGATCCAAACAAAGATTAAAGACGAATTCGACAAAAACCGAAGCGATATCCTTCTTGCTTCGCAAGTTTCGCCATGATTTTAACAAGGATAAATAGGCATGGCCGCGCGCTCGCCCCAATGTTTTTGCACCCCCTGCAATATGGCGAAATAAACCTTGAACTCCCCTATTAAAGAGGCATGCATGCGTAAAAATAATATAGTATGCAAATACACAACACTATATCTTGCTGAAATCAATAGCTTGCTGAGATCAAAAGCTTGCTGAAGAAAGTCAAAAGGCATAAAATATATCATTTGAGAGAATTACTTCAGCTCAGGACAGATACAAATTGACAGGTACGTAACAGAAAGATTGCTTGATAAATTGTTCTTTCGTATGACTTTCATGATTGGATACTGGCCCTGGAGGGGCACAAAGTCGTGTCACTTTGAAGATGGCAGCCGAACCGGTTGCCCAAACGTCAGTATCTACATCTCTGTATCGGTATGTAATACAACGATCACCTCTATTTTTACCGCTCTCACAGAGATATTTCTTCTTCTCAATTCCCTAAGGGTCTGTTCATATGAGCCGGGGCTGCAGCTAGCCGGGTTGGATTTTACCAGCCCAGCTAGCCGGGATGAATTTTAGGGGCTGTTCATGGCTCGATCGGGTGAGTTGTTGACCTGGTTTGAAGCTTGTAGAAGATCACAAGTGACTTACTGAACACTGTTATTAATCAGTCATGTGGCTGACAACTGTGTTAATGTTAAATATGCTCACTACGCTTACAACTGCAGATGATGAGCAGATCTTGGTGGAGGTATTCCACACTAATAGATGTTGAGCTATTTATATTTCGGTCTGGGTTATATTCCGCCGTCTCGATCAAGACAGACATTAACGATTTATATGATTTATTGAATTTTAATACCAAAAATTATACTCATGCTCACAACCTGATAACCTGTTGACTCTCTGCAAGATGAGCGAGACATAAACAACGTTGAAAATTATATTATATGCTGTGTTGACATTTCGTGCTGAAGAGACTCAAGTTTACGCTAAATGGGAAACTTTAAATGTACTGAGGTAATTTTAATATTTGTAATTTGCTTTGTTATTGCCTGGATGTTAATAAAGTTACGCCAAATAAACTCGATGTGATTCAACTGCTTCACTAGCTCATGTGTGCATTTTAATAGTTCCTTGGTACTCGGTAATATACCGAATCTAGCACTGTAGATTGCACTGTAGGTTATTAATTTTGTACATTTTACTCTTCGAAAGAACCTCGTCGGCATTCGAACCTTGCCACGTACGGGGGTTGTCATGTGCACGGCTGCACGCTGTTTCGTGCTATGCTATGCTATGCTGCATTGCTATGAATAGCCCGAGTGAACGCCTAAGCAGGCGTCTTGTTTAATATGAAATAACAAGAACGTGCAGATCCCTGTTAGCCGGGCCAGCACGGCCCAAATGAACAGGCCCTAAAATAAGGGAAAATTTCTAATTTACACTTTTCGTTAATACATAATGGTATATAATTTAACTTTTCGCAAGTCTCTATTCAAGTCTCAAATGGCTGTTTAAAAGATCATTCTGTCATGTAAGAAAGTGTTCCTCGGCTTTCGGAGTCACGGTTTTTAAATTAAATTATTTTTTATATTAAATTTGTATAGTATTACTTATAATCAATTAAGTCATTCAGTAGAACAATACGCAACAATGTTACAATTTTAGGATTTAAACTTTTAGTTCTACAGTACAGAAAGAATATTCGTTATACATGTAAATTGCTCATGTGAAACCAATTGCAGTCATAATAAACCTAATAAGAGTTTGTGAATAATAACGTTCTGAGTATGTATGCATGTGTGCATGACATATATTAAATGATGTATGGCAAATATATATATATAATTGAGGTCGAATGCTGTTGCTACTCTGAGTTTCACGCTATATGCGATCTTCAGGCAACTGACAGATTAGGTTCCACTATGTTAATGTCACAAATTGAGTTGGTGTTTAGTTACATGTCGGTGCTTCGAAAAGAGTTCGGATAGTTTATTTAGAAAGTGTTTCTTCTTTGCTTTCATCAATAGCAGTTTTTCTTCTAGGCATAAATTGCATCTTTTCGATTGTGCTTTATATGCCGCTACTCGCTTAATTATAGACCATGTAATAGATAAATCCCGAGGACGCGCAGTGTCCGAGGGCTTTATATCGCATACATCCCGACGTTCGATCGAGGGATTTATCTGACTTAATTTATTATTGAGGAGGTTTTCCAATAAAGTTTTTCCACCTTGGACAAAGATTTTACTTGTTTTTTTTCTTCATTTCGTTTCTAATTATTATTCAAGGGCTTTATATGCGATATAAAGCCCTCGAAAGAACAAAGAAAACCGACTCGATAATAAATTAATTGATATTAAAGTCTCTGTTTTCCAATTTCCAAATGTGTTTTGACAGGTCGGTGTCGTTTGAATATCTCGCGTTTCGGAAAGACTTCGTGTGGTTGCGGTATCTTATTTTAAACTCGTTGGCCGTTACTGCAATGTAATTCATTGCATCTCCGTTGTCGTTTGTCGTGACTTCGGCTTGGTAAACTACGCTCTTTGTCAAGCAATTTCCAGCGATTGGGCATATTCGTTGGTTTATCGGCAGTTGCACGTTATACGGGGTTCGTTGTTTGCTGTTTGTTTGGTTTTGTTTAGCGTTTTTAGTCAGGGTTCGGTTGTTGTGTTTGCGGATAAAGCTTTTCATATTATCCATGCAGCTATAGCTGATCCGTACTGTGTGGCGGTTGAATATTTTATGTACTGTAGTTTGTTTGAGGGTGTGAAGTGTTTGTCAATGAGTTGTAGTAAGTCTCGTTCTACTTTCGTTTTAACGTTTTTACTGTAAGGTGAGTTGTACCATAATACCATATTATGTTTCGTCGCCTATTTCGTCTTTGAGAATTGCGATATATATAAACATAATTTATATAGCGAATATAAACAAATGCCGGGCTATATTATCTTGAACGTCAAATGCAAATATGCAATCGGTAGCGTCAAAACAAAAAGTGCATGGGTAAAAACGCTGCCTCTCAGCACTGCCTAAAGTTAAGCCCGGTTGCATGGGGTCAGTACTGCAGATGGACACTTTGGCTTCATGGGACTAGAGCCGCTGTTCGTTCTCGCCTGTTTCTCGAGGGGTTTTCACTGGGTTCTGGTTTGTCTCCCTGTGCAAAATCAACACCATATTTTCCCCAGTTATTCAGTGCTAAATAAAGGTGCTTTACTTTTACCTTTATGTGTAACTGAAGTCGTGACTAGTCTTTTAGAAGTATCTGCCTTGTTACAGTGCAGGTTTGTGCGTTTGGCCTGTGTATAACTTTAAGCCCTATTTGGCGCAGCTGTTATTATTAAATTGAAATTTCACATTGGCGGCATGTAAGAATGGTTCACTCATATAGACGGCCTTTACCACACACCGCAGGTTTTCTCCGAGGTATATTCTGGGGTATATTCCGGTTTTCTGCTGTTATAGTAAGACTAGACCAATGGCAATGAAGGGTGTCCGTTACTGGATGTTGAAAATTTTGATTTAGATGTAAATGGTATGGTTAACCAATATAGATAAATGTTATTAGTGAAGTGTAAAGGTGGTAAACTGCCGATAATTTTGAGCAACGAAATACCGATTTTTTTACCGGAGCTCTTTATAGAAAATTCTTGAAGATTGTGACAAACTTGTTGTTCATGCAAGTGGTACAGTTATGAAACGCACAGCTTCAAAACAGCATTTTGTTTGGGGTAGAGCTTTATAACTGACACTTGGGCGCATGTTTTGTCACAAAAAGGGCACTTTACGACAAGGTGGGGGGGGGGGGGGGGGGGATTCCCCCTCTGTCCCCACCGTTTCCTACCGCCCTAATTAAGGCAGTATTCAGAGCCAATGTCAGTCTTCATTCGACAAAACAGGGCGTTTAGTAAAACACGGAACACCGGAACACGTGAACAACAAAACCTAAATAATAATAAACAACACCTAAATAATAATAACAATAATCTGATGTAGCTGTGGCGATGGAATATTGAACTGCTGGACAGAAATTAAGATGACCCGGGCTTGGTTTGTTTCATGCATTAACTCTATCCATATATAAATGGATGTTTGAAACGGTAAAGTCTATAAACTTTAGCGGAAACATATTGGCCAGGTTTATTGTTATTTTCTCTGATTCACAGCAAACATCCCCCCCCCCCCCCCTTCAAAAGCGTTTTCGAAAGTCTCCGTTTTCGATTATCACGATCAACTCAGGCTACGTCCACACGCAGTGGTGGATCAAGGGGAGGGCACTTTGGGCAAGTGCCAGGGATCCCGCGCTTTCGGGGGCCCCGCCGATTTTTGGGGCCCAAAAATCATTCCAAAATCATTCCAAAAATCATCAAAACCTATGACTATAAGAAACTTGTAAATTAATTTCTAATCTTCAATCTAAACTTTGAAATCGTTGTTTGTGAATACCTTAGAAATAGAACCAGAGTTCCAGAAAAGTAGGTTGAGTATCATAGATAAACACGAACAATTTTGGCAACTGATAGTAGCCAGCTGGTTGCTATTCACATTCCAGTTGCTATCAGCGATTTTCCTAGTCTCTTTCTGACTTTGGTGGGTTGGGGGGGGGGAGGGGGGAGGAGATGTGAGTCAGCTACTAATATGCCAGGGGCCCCGCTCATGCTTGATCCGCTCCTGTCCACACGTATACGTTTTCGTAGCGTTTTCATATTGTTTCAGGTAAGTAGACCATTGTTTTCTATTCCCTTGAGGACGGAGAACAATATGAAAACGCTACGAAAACGTATACGTGTGGATGTAGCCTCATTTGATTGTAGTGTTTATTAAAAATTTGAATGCACGTGGTAATAAGGCATCAGAAGGATCATAACAAAAGCCTAGCTGCTGTAGTTATTCATGTGCTCCATTGATGCTACTGGCACTGATAAAAGACGTTTGCAAGGATCTCAGCGTGCGCAATAAATAAACATGGCCAAGCAAATGCGGCAAAATGGTACGTTTCCGTTAAGTGATTTAATAAACGCCACGAAACAGTGCCGCGTCGTGGGTAATCAGGAAATAAAATCAAAATAATTATTGGACCCGTACAGTCATGGATGATGATTTCATGCACGCAAACACCACCATTCTTAATTTAGAGCTATGATACCCAGTTGTTTTTGTCGAAAAGCTTTATTCTAGAGATAACTATATATATATGCATACGGATATTTCTATAAAAGAAAAATTAACTAGCTAAGCTAAGAGTAATAAGGGATATCTGGGAGTTGACTTATTAGGAATGTTGGCAGTGTAATTTACTAAATGCTACCAGAATTTACTCTGACTAAGAGACTTTATTCATCAGCCCCTTTTCTAAAATCCTGGCAACTTATCACAGCACTTTTAGGATCTTTTATACATCGTAATACAATGTCCATACGTACATAAAAGGAATGCAGCACTCTTTGTAAAATATATGCGTAAGTTTTTAATTTTAAAGATGCTGAAATAGTGTATTATTGACCGCGGTAACTCGGCATGTTTTCAACGTCGCCAATTGAACTATGACTTCTGGCGTTCAGCCCATATTTCGGAGCACTTGCAATTGAATGCTTTGATTAGCAGTTTGGTAGATGATTTGTATAAGAAATAGTAGAACGAGCCCTAAATAAGACTCCTGCGATATACCGCATTGAATATAGCATATTTCTTTGATAAACTCTGTCTGCTTCATGTTACTCATCAGTGTATTCTGAATGTTTTGACGTAGTATTTGTGTAGGTTGAGTGAGACCTCAGACGAAATCTGGTAAACCTAGTTGAAAGCTGATTTCTTGAATAAACTACACTCTTAAACCAGTTAATTAAACTCGGTTAATTTATATTACACACATAGATTGTAGTAGCAACACACCTTGGACTTCTAACTACACACCTCTCCTTTGTCCATATTTATAACCCACTTGTGTTAAGGGGAGATGTTTTTGGGCCATCTGTTTTTGTATCAACTAGCTGGATACTATATGCTTACACTAACTGCACTATCAACTGCATTAGTGCAGGGGGGAAATGAAGCGGCGGTGCCCGGTGCATTATGGTAGTATTTTGATGTAAATTTCAATGGCGGCGATTTCTTCGTGAATATTTGTAAGGTAAGTTCCTTTATTGTTTGCGAATGTACTTCACATTTTACGAAAATTTTACTTTGGGAAGTATTTTTGAGTCTTTGTTTCGGGGTGGGAAACGCTTTGCCGCCATATCTCAACTGATTGTTTTGCTGATGGCTATTTGAAATATGGTGGTGAAAACGCCTGTAAAGGAATGCGTATACCGCACAGTACATTGCGATCTCTGAGCGTCAAGTTTTAGACCAAACTATCACAAAACTTCGTGAATATGAAAGAATAGTATTCCATTTATCAGGTTTACCTATCGATCCCCAACGATCCCCTCGATTTTACGTCGAAAATGATCGTGTTTTTCCCCTTAATTTTTCACTTAAGTTTAGAGTTTATAGCATGATGTTGACAAAGTAAAGTAAGCGCTTGCAAAGTGATTTATAAGTAGGTATTGGTCTATAATTTATTGGCACTGATTACTTTGATGAAGTTGGAGTCTCATAATGTACATATAAGTGGTATATATATATATATATATATATATATATATATATATATATATATATATATATATATATATATATATATATATAAGAAGCAAATCAAATGATTAGGTTCGAAGTCTTAGAAATACTTCACTATACGATGTACAATTGTTAGTGCCAAAATTTGTGCACATATATTTCACTTTGATATGTACACAATATTGCATTCTCTTATAGCAGAGAAAGCAAGTATGAGTCAGTAAGAGTGGCAATTAAGTACTGAAAGCCACTGGTAGAGTATGTGTAATTTTGTTCCATAAAGATGGTTTTGCTGTTATATACTTATATGGATGTTAACTATCTTTTGCTTTTTAAATTTATAGAATAAGATCTCAAAATACAGTAGGATACCATCTCCGGTGGACATATATCTCATGGATATACATGTACAGCATGGCACTGGCTGACATGTAATATAAACATTAACACATTTTGAAAACCTGATCAAAACATTTACTTTAAAATCATTGTGCCTAACTATAGTATGCGTATCACAATACACTGTACAGTATCTGTAGGTGTATCAGGATGCACCTCAATTGTTAGTGATATCTTAAAGTATATTTGTATATCAGTATACGTATATTAATTGAAGTTGATAAATACATGTGGTAGTGTCATTAAGGACTGGTCATTATTTATAGGGTATACTGGGTGAAGAACAAACTGAGATTGTCAAAGCAACAGAAGAAGCAAAGTCAACTCAGTTCCGGCATTGTTTTTAATTGAAACAAAAATTTTACTTTGTAAATTATGGACTAGAATTTTGTGGATTTTGAAAATTAAAATTTCAAAACTTATACCAATGAAGTCAAAATGTTTCATGACTTAGGGTCAAATTTATGCAACCCTGTAATGTTTTTATCCCAAGGTCCCCTTTTGGCAATTAATATGGTTATGTAATTAAATCCAATGTTCTGAAAAGTTGTTTAGAATCTTATATGTTTAATGTCAACTGAAATTATTTTGTTGTTACTTAACAATGCATTATAAGAGTAGCCCTGTCACCTCCCGGGGCAATATTCCAACAGCTTTAAAACCTTCACCGTAATCGATCTGAACTAAAATGGCATTGCTGTCATAGTCATTAGTAGGTTCTGGTTGTTTGTAGACGTGCTGCAACTTGTTTGTGTTGCTCATTCATGGCCAAGACACCATCTTGCATTTCTTTATGGTGTGCACTCCCCAGAACCTTAAAAGGTAAAGTATGCTCCTCCTCATCACTGGTGTTCCCCACACCATCAACTGTGTTGTTGTGTGCAGTTTCACACACAGTCTCTTCAGGATTTCCTCTCGGTATTCGTCATTGCAGCTACTTACATTTTGTAGATTGAAAAGCCCATGATGGCATATGTATCTATTGTTGCCTTGTCCAAAGAGAATAATGATTTTACATTATTTGGCTTTGTAGGATCAACATTGCCTTCAATAAAATTGAGTAAGGTCATCCCTGCCATTTGTGTAAAAAGGTTCTATCATTGCCAGTTTCGGTTTTGTAAAGCGGAACTTGGGTCAAATAAAAAGGGTTGAATACTGGATGACTGAGAAATGAACGAATTGCTAGTTGAAAATTGTTCTCAAAATTGGCAGGGACAGTTGTGCTGTGCTTCTCCTTTAGAAAATTTTGAATGTTACACATGTATCGAAACATATCTTCGGAGAATGAATAAAGTTTATCAGAATTACTTAAAACAATTAATTCTCTGTCCATATTAACGAAATTAATCTTAAAAAATAATCTTTGTATATTCCGAACTTCCAAAGACAAGAAGGTCTGAGTCTTCAGACAAAATGTAATCGATAAGGCCGATCTTTTGCAAGTAAGTTGAGCATCACTCTCATAAGGCGAGACAACGTAATCGTATCCCTTTTCAATGCACACCTTGATGAGAGAATGACACACGTTTACGAGAGTATATGTACACTCAAATGCCTCGAATATGAACGAGTCGCGAGTGTAAACTCGTCAGCACTCTGTACGTATACATACGCCAAAACAAAAACAGTACTGGAAATCAAATATTTAACCTATAAACTTTAATATACTCAAACCAGACTGACTGAATTCGAATATCTCCGTTGCGCGACAAAGTCTCAAACAAATCGTGAAAGAGAACTACAAACTACATACTCTATGTCCTGATTTTAGAAGGTACTCATTCAATTTCAGATCGATGTGCCATAGAAAGGCGTCCTGATGAATTTAAGTGCAAAGTTCCTTAATTTTCATTAAGTATTGATCGATACGACACTTTACTTTGCGCGCAGAGCTCCTCTCTCAACGAAGACGTAAACAGAACTGAGCATAGTAAAGCCTCGTTTTCAATAATCTCAATGCGCATGTGCAAGTCCGCTTCATGCCCCCCCTGGCATTAGTGTAAGTTCAGTTAAGTTAGCCATTTATGCCTTCGGAGCCAATCAAAATCCAGCGTGAGACGACGACTTAGAGAGTTACAGAGTTGTTGCCAACAGTCAGGTGCCATTGAGGAAAGTCAGGAAACCGTTTGTTTACCAGTATTTGTTCTACTGGATGATTTGCAAAACATTTTTGGAAGCATATCTAGTATTGTGTGAATGTATATCACTGGCATAACAAAAATAGTTTTCGAATATACTTGGCATTGGCAACTGTCCTCTATGTCATGAGTGGCTAAATTTTAGAACATGTAAACGATAAACATTGCGCACAGTCAGAATGTACAGTAAATTAAGTAATAGTAAAGCACTTTCGCTATTTTTTCATATGAATTAACTTCAAAATACATTGACCTTATCACTGTCTTGGTTTTGTTACTGTCAATTATGACGCCTAAATATTTAATATGGCCTTTTCTTTGCAGTCGGTAAGTTAATTCACCTTTATTTGTTAATTTTATATTTATATCTATTTCTTTCTTTCGTGATAATTTCATGGTCAAAAAATTAAATTGTAGTCGTTAAACTGATGGATAATTTATTAATATCACACCATATCTTAACTTTTTTTAATTCAATATTAACAAAGGCTCCGAGGTTTTTAATATTTTTGAAGATAGCAAATACATTTGTATCGTCAGCAAATATTCTAAATGTCAAGATCTTTAGTGAGCAGTTTGGAAGGTCATTAATGCAGAGTAAAAATAATAATGACCAAGAGAACTCTCCTGCCGGCTGATACCATATAACATTGTCTGTTTAGACGATTCAGTATTACTAATAGCAACAAATTGCTTTCTGTTTCTTAAAGTGTCACTGAGACGAAAAATCGTCAGTCTTTTTCTGATATCATCATAAAGTAGATTTAAAATGAGGATGAACGGCGTTTGTGGTTTGTAAATATCTCATCTCGTTCAAGAGATATTCACGTTTTTGAAATATGCAAATTATATGGCTGATGACGTCATGTACTCCAAACGAGCGAAATGAAAATCGTAAAATTAGGAATATCTCTAGAAATAAAAGTATTAAATAAAATACGTTTCAATGTGGAACTTTAGTTGTTTTCGTGGAAACTGCTGGTTCCTGGCCCCATCCAATGATAAAATTAAATTTTCTTATTTATCAGCAATCAAGTAGCGTTTACTCTAGCGAAAAAATGTGACGATTAGGGCTTATGTAGGCATTGTAATTCAAACGTTTAAATCTATCTATTTTTAAACAATGAGGCAAAAATGATAACTCCCTTTTTAAGGTTTAGAGTAACCTGAGAGCATGCGCTTACCATGGCAATCACAAAAGCTCCCCAGAGAAGTGTATTTTATTAGATACTATAAGCATACAAAGTTTAAGCACGTTCTATTGTTTATTTCCAGAGATATTCCTTATTTTACGATTTTCATTTCGCTCGTTTGGAGTACATGACGTCAACAGCCGCCATAAATTTGCATATTGCCAAAACGTGAATATCTCTTGAACGAGATGAGATATTGACAAACCACAAACGCCGTTCACCCTCATTTTAAATGTACTTTATGATAAGATCAAAAAACGACTGACGATTTTTTCGTCTTAGTGACACTTTAAGTAGTTATTAAACCAATTTACCAGGCATATGATTCCCTTTTTTTTTTCAGTAAGATTTTATGGTTGGTTGTATCGAATTCCATGCATAAAAAATCTAAAAAGAAAACTCCACATGTAAATAGTTTTTTGTCAATTGCCTTTTTTACGTTGTTAGTAGTTTCAGTAATTGCTTGTGCAGTCGATCAACCTTTTCTGAAGTCAAACTAGAATTCAAATAAAATGTTAT
The DNA here is from genome assembly GCA_035771165.1 of Paragorgia papillata. NCBI lineage: Eukaryota > Metazoa > Cnidaria > Anthozoa > Scleralcyonacea > Coralliidae > Paragorgia > Paragorgia papillata. The sequence continues at coordinate 925,700 of JAWNZC010000193.1, read as the reverse complement.
ACTTTTCTATATATAGTTCATAAGTTGTTTGTTAAAATAAACAAATAAATTCCCAACTCAGCCAGGTGAAGAATCAGACATAGTTTAACGCTACGACTCTGGCTTAATGTTTTTTTGAACGTAGCTTAAAAAGTTCCTGTTCATGACCCAACGTTTCGACACTCCGATCTAGTGTCTTCATCAGGGGTGATCGTTGTAAAGACAGGTCCCATATTTATACTCTCATAGAACCATTGATGACGATAGATAACGTCATGATGTGAAAGAAGAGAGAATGTTAATGGAAAATTAGTAAGATCAGTGGTATCACCGCCTTTGGGTTCAATAGTGAATGGCTATACACGATTGCTAATGCTTCACTAATTTGATTGCATACTAACTTGACGCATTTCCGAGGAACTCCAATTGAAGCTTTGTCTTTTTAATTTTTACCCATGGCGAACTTTAACGGTGTGAAATTTGAAACGCACGTTGCTATGTTACGATTGTTCAAAGTCCTCGACAGGAAGTAGAGCACGCTGTCTGGCACACTCGTTCGTTACTTCGTTTTCGATAAGGAAACTATGGATTTTATCACAATTCCAACTCACTGTGGAAAGAATAATTATCGGACTTCCTCTGTTCACAAAACTAGACTTTCGCTTTGGTATTTCAGTGAGCTGAAACGGCAATCCGAGACTCAGAGGTGTATGGTTTAAGTTTTTAATATTTTTAATTACTCACGGTCACGCGTGACTTGCTTTGATTAACCAATAGTAACGCTTTCAGAAATGTAGGCCAATCAAAAACCGAGTTCAGATATTGAACTCGCCAAAGTGAGATTTGAAGCTCGCGAGACCAGAGGCTCTCCCTCTCCCAAACACAAACTCAGAGCCTCTGGTACCCAGGGATCAATATTTTCGGTTCCTTCTTTAATATCCTTATCTGACCCTTCATTCGTGACAAACTTAATTATTATGCTCGTATTGTAATAAAATTGAAATATTTACCAACGCTTTTTGCGGATACTGGTTGCTAAACCATATCCGCTATGTCATGAGCGCGGTTGTGTGTGTGTTTGTGTGTGTGTTTGTGTGTGTGGAAGAATGTTTTCGTCAATCACGTGATCAACGCAAACGACCAATAGCGGATCCGAATCAGCTGAGCATACTTCAGAAGTTTTATTTGTATGTTCGAAGGGTTTATGAACGTGTACCAGAACAACGAATGGAAGATAGAAAGTTGAGTTTTGCTTCAGGTAATGAACATTTGCGCGCAATCACAAGACGCCAAGAAATATATGACAAGTCGACAGCTGTCAGTGGGCTACTGGTCTGTCGGTATAAATTTGAACGGTTTTGAGAATTTTTGCGGATTGTCTGGTTTCGAAACAATATGTATAAACAATATGTATGTATTTCAGCATTTTAATACATTTTTATGTATCGGTATGTATGTACTGTTGTTTTATACTATAAATACAAGCGCGCGGTGACTGCATATTTACCAGTGATATTTACATGCAGTACTTTCTCGTGTTCATCTCAGCATCACGTAATCAAACCATACAAGGTGTTTATACTATAATAATTCCGGAACGCGTTTCGACTTTCCAAGGACGAAGAAACAGTGTGAGCGCTTGTTTGGCTTCGGATTAAAGATCTTTCTGAAATCTGAATGCCCTTTTAACTATTAAATGTTTCAAGTGTTGACGTGTTAGGCGCTCGGCCAAGATGTTTTAGCTATACGTTTACACGCAGAAATCCACTGTGCTTGGCACTGTTTATGTTACATGTAGACGTATCCAATACTTATTCAAAAAACGCGTTGAACATTGATTTATAGACTTGGATCAAGTCTGTCTCTCGAGGGGACGTCGAGCGCGTGCGCGGCGCGCGAGGAGAATGGGGGGAGGGAGAGAGAGGCAGACTTGGCTCACTCGCAGCGTTTCAAATCTAATTATCACACATTATCAAATTTCGGCGCGAATATTTATGAAGTTGACACAGTGTTTCATTTTCCGGTTTTATGACCTTCGCCCGATGCCCGAAGTGTAACCTTGCCTCATGTTTCAAATAACAGCGTTATGTCTGTTAAGACACAATATGAAACATGACAGATAGAGACTCGGAGAATACTCCAACGAAGACTGTAACGCGTTTAGCATTATCTAGTGAAACAATATGTATTCTGTGTGGTAGTAAATTCATTAACGCTGATTTCAGAAGAAAGATTTTCTCACCTAGCTTTGAGAAAACAACTGCTTGCGTCAATTTGGAATAGGGGAGTTCAAGGTTTATTTCGCCATATTGCAGGGGGTGCAAAACCAATGGGGCGAGCGCGCGGCCATGCCTATTTATCCTGTTAAAGGCATGGCGAAACTTGCGAAGCAAGAAGGATATCGCTTCGGTTTTTGTCGAATTCGTCTTTAATTGTCGTTTGGATCGCTTTTCTGTGGGCTAGTATGTTCGTTCTTTGATTTTAGACCATTATCGCTGATAACCAACGCGTAGAAACGCTATAATACGAAAGTTTCCTCAACTGAGGGGTGGCTGCGCTGTTATGACGGGCACGACTGAGTGACGATTTCAGCAACGCAATGTAAAACTTTAGCTCCAACTCTCTTGTAAATCACTCGAACTTCAAGCGTATAGTAACGTAAGTAACCAGAGGTTCATCTTCGTCATCTGAAGTCTGAAATATCCTCTTTCTCGTTATCAAACGAAGTGTATATGAATATCTCCTCGCAGGAAAGGGATACGTTTCGGGTTACGCGTGTTTACTTCTAAATATATGTACACGTTAACTGGCATATACAGCACAAAATATAGTTTATAAATGCAGTTTAATTCTAGATCTAACTATTAAGTATAAAGATAAAATCGTACATATTGCTTGTATTTTTGTCGAGTTAAACGTGTAATTATTTTGAAGAACGAAGCAATTTTATTTGGGAAATTTGACACCATTGGCTGAAGGCTGATAAACATGCGGAAAATACGGATATTCTAGACAAATGTTTGCTTACGCCAAGTTTCTGCCGAAATCTGGTGATTTGGCCGCTTATTAAGAACCAAAATTTTAAGATAATACCTCTTCACCCAACATTCACGACTGCGTTTGTTGTTATCGCAGTATCCCACTATACAGCGAGGCGTTTTGTCTCTGCTAAAATCGACAAACAGCCGCGTCCCGTGTCTGCCACAATGGCGCAGCGACCCCTCAGTTGAGGAAACTTTCGTATTATAGCGTTCCTACGCGTTGGTTATCAGCGATAATGGTCTAAAATCAAAGAACGAACATACCAGCTCACAGGAAAGTGATCCAAACAACGATTAAAGACGAATTCGACAAAAACCGAAGCGATATCCTTCTTGCTTCGCAAGTTTCGCCATGATTTTAACAAGGATAAATAGGCATGGCCGCGCGCTCGCCCCAATGGTTTTGCACCCCCTGCAATATGGCGAAATAAACCTTGAACTCCCCTATTGTTGTTGGGCATGATATTAGCAACGAGGTTTCCCGATCAACAAATATAATCTGTAGAAATTGTGCTGAAAAAAATGCCAATTTGGTAAAGAAAGTAAGCGAAGTTCGAAGTAAGTTCAACGAGACCAAGGAGAAGATATTTGCCGAAAAAGAATCGTTAGAGTCAAATAAACGCATGTAAGGACTCTGGACCTAGTGAGAAAACAAAGACAAGACTGTCGCGGTATTTTTTTTTTAAACTCCAGATAGTCGAGAACTTTTTCCAGACCAAACAGCAGAAGAATGTACTGTTCCCCAGCACACATTGCATGTCCATAATTTCATCGTATCCGAGTAAGCGCAATTCATATCTAATACCATCTTTAAACGGATTCATCTAAAAAAATCGTGACACTCACTGACAAGTACCGAAGCTGAAGACCCCAAGCAACGAAATAAGTCACTTTTTGTATTCCGGTTCATTGTAATGAGCGGTGATTAATGACGTAAAGCCAAGTCTAAAGACACGCCTCCGACCCAAGTAGAGAAACTCTACTTGGCCCGACTGGGATCTGAACCCGCGACCTTCGGTTTACTAGTCCGACGCTCTACCGACTGAGCTGCAAGTCAAGTTGGAAGCTGGTGGTGGAATGATGGTACTTGGGTTATTTAATATTTCGAAACAGATACTAGTTTCTTCAATTTCTAGACATTAGTCTTTATACATATAGATTTAGAACAATTATTATGGGACAATGAACTCTGGTGGAGAATAATGATATTAGGTGTTTACTCCGAGTGACGAACCATACCTCTCTCTCTCTCTCTCTCTCTCTCTCTCTCTCTCTCTCTCTCTCTCTCTCTCTCTCTCTCTCTCTCTCTCTCTCTCTCTCTCTCTCTCTCTCTCTCGCTCTATTATTTGTAATATTATTTACTATTCATTAATTAACTATTAAAATGATAATAATAGCTAACCAATATAGCTAACCAATATATCAACATAAATTGTATGACATCTTATTTTGGCTTGCAAGAAATTTGTTTTGTACGAATTTTTGTATTATTATTTTTTAATTTTGGTGTATTTTGATGTATTCAGGGGCGTACAGAGCGGGGGGGTGTGGGGGGTGCAACACCCCCCCACACTTTTTTCGAAAATGGTCGGTAAATTGATATAATATTGATATTGGTCGGTTTCTAAAACCAAAGCGATCGGTAAATTTAGCCATTTATGGTGGTAACATCTTACCTTACCATTTGTTGTCAAGTCATTTTCACTTGTATAAAGTTGTATTCGAATGTTAGGATTATTGCTATTTATTAGCGCCTTAGCTAGCGGTACTGATCATTCTGTGAGTCCGAATTATCGGGAAAAAACGCACTGAAAACTTGACAGGCCAAATTTACAGCATCAAATATGTAAGCATCGAATCTTACAATTAACTTTAGTAAGGTAAAGAAAACAAGTAATTATTAATTCAGGCCCGTCGTAAGCGGGAGGACATGGCAGGCTGCAGCCCCCCCCAATAATTTGCTAAAAAATTTTGCAAAATTCTTTTGAAGATGAAAAAATCTGTTAGATATTGCCCTGGATTTGAACAAGATTTTGAAAATCCAATATAAATATTCTTGATTTCTTGGATATCTTAGCTACTAATGAATCTTAGGCATTGCAAGAGTCACTCAAATTACGTCTTGTTTATTTTTATGTAAAATTTGAACTATGCCTGCCGCAAAATAAGCTGAAAACATTCGCTCAAATTGCAGGAAATGGTGTTTCCAAGGCTCCATATTTCAAAAATTTCCGGGGGGCATACCCCCGTACCCCCTATAAATGCGTTCACTAATTCTCATGGCCCCGCCCTTTTCAGCCCCCCCCCCCAATAATCCAATATGAATTTGCTTCCGACGGCCATGAAATTAAATGCCAGTTTTGGCAGTTATGCAATCAGAAGTTTGCCTCTAAGTAAGTTGTAACCACTGTACATGCACTGTAGTTGTATAACTTAAATTACCTAATCTTTAATTAATAATATACTAGATTATAGAAATAAAAGCTGTAACTTTATTAACTTCTCTTTCTTAGATTGTATATTGTGTTCTAGTATTAATCTAGTTGTCTATAGCAAAATAAAAAGGCGCCCGAATATTTGTCCAGGATTCTTAGGAGTTAAGACATGTACAAACAAGAAATTTTCAATTTCATCCTCCTGGTGCTTCTAATTTAATAGAGTTTAATTATAGTGAATACACCTATTGTGATTTCCTCAAAACACCAGGTTTTACCGCACTTTAATGCGCGAAAGAATGTGATTTTTGCGTGATTTTTGATTGAGTTTCGACGGTAAATTTTGGAACAAACACCCCCCCCCCCCCCCCCCAGTCGAAATGCCCTCGGTACGCCACTGGATGTATTGAGTATCGCACAAAACAGAATAATCAAAGCATATTTCCAATAAAGATCTAGCTTTGTCTCTTTGCTGATAATTCTATCAAAATCACTGAATGAGTCATTGTATATCTCGCTATGCATGTTTTGCAAACCGCAGAAAATTATAAAAGGGTGTTAATATTGTCTATGGAGGCAAGCCGCGAGATATCCTAGCTGCTTGCTAGGCAGTGTAAAGTTTCTGGCGTGCGTGTAATATTATATAAGTGAATTAGACTGAAAGCCAGCCGCCGATCTCATCTCGCTCTCACTCGCTGAGAGAGGCGTCTGAATTCAATAGGCGATAGTGGCCGTCCAGTGACGTCACTACCAAAATCTGATTGGTTGACATGTTTCTAATTACTCGGGCTACCTGTGGTAGAACGAGTCTAGGTTTCGGTCGGGTTATTATTGGTATTGTTTTTTGGGGGTCGCGATATTGCCCCGACAGGCTTTGCGAAACTCCATGTTATTTTTGTTTGTGACGACACAGCTCAAAGGCTGATGTAGTGATGTTTCATCATGGCGGATTTTCATGCAGGAGTGGCGAGTTTTTTCTTCTCCTGACGCCTTTGGTTGTGTTGTTCGAAGTGAATTTGTGTTTTAATGATAAACACGCTCGCAATGCTTTTATACTATAATAGACCTGGGTTGGTCCGCGATCTCGATAACCGTACGCTGAAAATGTGTAGTACTCGATCAAACTTTTACGAAAATCTCGATCAATGTGTTCTCGATCAATTTACATGTGTAATTAATAATTAAATGGTACTGAAAAATGTTGCTCAATGCTGTAAATCAAAGAACAAAGAAAGTTGATAAAGCCAACTTACAAGTGAAAGGTAAACATGCAGTGTTTTACATCTTCATCGAAGTTGTCATTTAGCTGAACTGACTTGTGTCTGTGAATGCTGTATGTAAGCTTAAATGTATTGAGGTAACTGTATTAATATTTGTGGTTTGTTTATTTTCTTGTATTGTTTATTATTGTACTGATGTCTTGCACTAAAAGTCGATGTTATTAAACAGTTTGTTTTGGTTCACCAGTATAGCCACCATTTTATTGTTTAGGTATACCAATATGGCTGATTGGCCACTATTGCATTGTTTTGGTACAGCAGTATATGGCCACCATTTCATTGTTTTGGTTCTATGGCTACCATTTCAATGTTTTGGGGCATGTAGCTACATCAGTATAGCCAGCATTTCATTGTTTTGGTACACCAGTATGGCCACCATTTCATTGTCGCTTGTACTAATGTTAGTTTTGTTCTTGGCATGGTTGCCATTTAGCAACTTCTTACTTTTACTCTGTCTAATGGCACATGATTTTATTTGCCAAGTGGAGACCTCCTGGTAACCTTGGCTGGTAAAGGGTTAATAGTTGCATAATGTTTACAGGAAATGATTGATAAATTTTTTTGTGTGCACAGAATTGCCACCTTAATAATTATGTTGAACAAATTCAAATTTCTCCTGACAACTATCCTAATAGCATTTGTTAGCACACAGGTTAGAATCATGGCGTATTGGATTATTTGCATAGCATAATTTTCCCATACCAGCCTGTAGCTACCACTGCCCAGTGCCCACTATTAAGTAGCCCGAGTTAACGCCTAGCGGGCGTCTTGTTTGGGATAATTATAGAATAATAAACAATCTGAATTCCTTCCATCTTGTCAAATATACGGCGGCTGGTTTTCAGCCTACAGGATACTCTCAACTTGGTAGCTATTTAATGCAGGGCTGTGATATTTTGGTCCCCGATGCCTATGGACTTTCATGTTGACGGCTTTTGAATGGTTCCGAGGGGAGAAGCGGTGAGTATATCAAGTGGCATTGCATATTAATTGCGCGCGGCATCTTGTCAGTTGTGGAACAAGATGGCTAGTAATTTTAGAACTACTCATTGTTAAAATATATTGTGTACGTATGTTATCAGATGTTGAATAAGCTTTCATTCCATGTATAATTCAAGTTTCTCCGTTTTGTGAAACTTGTTGAAATGTCAAAAATGTGCGAACCGTTGTTTGAAATAATATTACAAATAGACAGGAAATTGACTTCTCACAAAGTGTTAATACAGAATTTTAGATTTTTTTTAAATACTTAACGCACAACATCGCGAGATATATTTCAAACACAAACTATTGAAAAATGCCATTTGGGGTAGAAATTTCTAGTTTCTAGCTAAACGGAAAATATTTTTAAAATTGGCAAACGTCTTCCATTTGATTCATTGCGTGAATGTGTACTTATAATTAATATTAATAAATATATAAAATCAGTAATATTGTTGACTTCGAATGCATCATAATCTTGCCATTATGAAGCTTGTGAAACGTTTGCGGCTTTCTAGCCAAAACAGACAAATTTCAGGAACTTCACATTTGAATTTATAGCTTTTATTTAACCCTTTCAACGCTATCGGCCTCCCAGGCAGGGACGCATAAAATCGCCTGGTGTAGGCCTGAGTATAAAAAATATTAAAGCCTCAGCGGTCAGAGTAGGTTTTGGTATAACCGTATGGCTTGGCCTAACGACTAGATTGGTTTGCCGTTAAAATATAGCCAGAGTGAAATACTAAAATACGGGGGGAAAATGTTCAGAAGGTTATACACTGTAATAATTCGAAGTCAACAATACATTCACGCAATGAATCAAATGACAGACGTTTCCCCATTATTTTTAAAAATATTTTCCGTTTAGCTAAAAACTAGAAATTTCTACCCCATGCAAATAGCATTTTTCAATAGCTTCTGTTTGATATATATCTCACGATGTTGCGCGTTAAGTATTTAAAAAAAATCTAAAATTCTGTATTAACACTTGTGAGAAGTCAATTTCCTAATTTTCCTGTCTATTTGTAATATTATTTCAAACAACGGTTCGCACATTTTTGACATTTTAACAAGTTTCACATAACGGAGAAACTTGAACTATACATGGAATGAAAGCTTATTCAACATCTAATAACATACCTACACAATACATTTTAACAATGAGTAGTTCTGATATTACTAGCCATCTTGTTCCACCACTGACAAGATGCCGCGCGCAATATGCCCTGCCACCATTCAAAACTCGTCAACATGAAAGTCCATATGCATCGGAGTCCAAAATATCACAGACCTGCATTAAATAGCTACCAAGTTGAAAGTATAATTCTGTAGTCTGAAAACCAGCCGCCGTATATTTGACAAGATGGAAGGAATTCAGATTGTTATTTCTATAATTATCCCAAATTAGACACATGTCAACCAATCAGATTTCACTACCAGGTTTCTTGGTAGTGACGTCACTGGACGGCATTATCGCCTATTGAATTCAGACGCCTCTCTCAGCGAGTGAGAACGAGATGAGATCGGCGGCTGGCGTTCAGTCTATAAGTGAATGTCATCACGATGATTTGACATCAACAAAAAATATCTTTCTAAATATAGGTTTTTAATTTGTGAATTCTAATTTGTTAATTTGCTGTCTTATATATTTAGATAAAGTAATTTTTAAGTTACCAGGAAAAATGCCTGTTAGTATAAACTGCAAGAGAGTAATTGGCTATGACATGAGTCGAGTCTTTTAATAATCTAGAAAAAATTCTTGTCGTATCCTGCTTGTCACAGAGTTATAATTCCTGGAAGTAATTGAAAAACATCCGTTGTAGAGACAGCTTGAAGTCCAAATCTATAATAATTTTGAATGATATAAGTTTTTCATCAAGTAATGTTATGCTGTCTGAAAGATGGTTTACTAGTTGTATGCATGGATAATAACTGCATGAAGAACGTAATGAAGGTATATTATTCCTGTAGGATTTGGAGCTCTGGATTTGGATTTGCAGCACATATATTGTTAAATGTTATATAATTGTTAATTGTTAATTTTAGGATTAGTTCGAATCGTGATACACGCTATTAGTTAATTAGTTATATCTGATATAGCTTTGCCATTGATTAAATTGAAGAACAAGCATGAGATCAAACCGAGAGCCGCGACCTCTCTCTCTCATTACATTATTTATAATTCACATCGACTGAAACACAGCATTTCTATCATGGTTCAACTTTGAAATATTATCTGCAAGACTCGGAGATCTTGTCAGTCGCGTGATTTAACACTCTCTTTATCGTTTGACAGACTGTTAGAGCGACGATATTTACGAGTCTATTTACTAACTCAGTTTACATCTTCTGGCTCTCATCAACTGCATTGTTGTTATTCTTGCTTTATCGAGGGAAAGACAGTATAAAACGTAAAGGGACTCCATTTCCTGATCTGGAGTTCTAAACAGTGATGTGACAAATGCTAACTGATACCGATAAATTGTTAATATGAATATTACACTAGCAGGGTTGCTTTGATTATTCTTGTTTCAAGTAAAAATTAGCTGGCATTAGACAGAATACTCAATAGCTGCTTGAATGGTTAGTTTATATGTCACACAAAACTCGATAAACATACATTACGATTCATATTGGATCAATTACTCCTAAACATTTTATTGAATTATTAGAAGATCTTGGCTTGAAAGAGAAAAGAAAAATTTTGATTTGAGTAACATTTATTCAAAAGATCTCGGTGAAAAACATGTATAAAACGATCCTACAATACGACTCTAGATCACTCTCAAAATGCAGGAAATGTGGAAATGCGTTTTCAGAGACTCTAATTTTCAAAATTTTCCGGGGATTCAACTTTGAAATATTATCTGCAAGACTCGGAGATCTTGTCAGTCGCGTGATTTAACGCTCTCTTAATCGTTTGACAGACTGTATAGAGCGACGATATTTACGAGTCTATTTACTAACTCACTTTACATCTTCTGGCTCTCATCAACTCCATTTTGTTATTCTCGCTTTATCGAGGGAAAGACAGTATAAAACGTAAAGGGACTCCATTTCCTTATCTGGAGTTCTAAACAGTGATCTGACAAATGCTAGCTGATACCTATATAAATTGTTAATATTAATATTACACTAGCAGGGTTGCTTTGATTATTCTTGTTTCAAGTAAAAATTGGCTGGCATTAGACAGAATACTCAATGGCTGCTTGACTGGTTAGTTTATATGTCACACAAAACTCGATAAACATACATTACGATTCATATTGGATCAATTACTCCTAAACATTTTATTGAATAATTAGAAGATCTTGGCTTGAAAGAGAAAAGAAAAATTTTGATTTGAGTAAAATTTATTCAAAAGATCTCGGTGAAAAACATGTATAAAACGATCCTACAATACGACTCTAGATCACTCTCAAAATGCAGGAAATGCGTTTTCAGAGACTCTAATTTTCAAAATTTTCCGGAGATTCAACTTTGAAATATTATCTGCAAGACTCGGAGATCTTGTCAGTCGCGTGATTTAACGCTCTCTTAATCGTTTGACAGACTGTATAGAGCGACGATATTTACGAGTCTATTTACTAACTCACTTTACATCTTCTGGCTCTCATCAACTCCATTTTGTTATTCTTGCTTTATCGAGGGAAAGACAGTATAAAACGTAAAGGGACTCCATTTCCTTATCTGGAGTTCTAAACAGTGATCTGACAAATGCTAGCTGATACCTATATAAATTGTTAGAAGATCTTGGCTTGAAAGAGAAAAGAAAAATTTTGATTTGAGTAAAATTTATACAAAGATCTCGGTGAAAAACATGTATAAAACGATCCTACAATACGACTCTAGATCACTCTCAAAATGCAGAAATGCGTTTTCAGAGACTGTAATTTTCAAAATTTTCCGGGAGTGCATACCCCCGGACCCCCTAGATTGTGGTCCACCGTCAGATTTTAGGCGCTAGATCCGCCCCTGAGTTACATGTGTTGACATAACCATGATTGTAAATTAAGGACTAATCCAAGTTCCATGCAGCGAAAGGAGCTACTTCGGGAGACTGATCTGCATGTGAGTACACTTATATGGTGTAAGTTTAGTTGTAGCCATTTACTTGGGCTATCTGTGGTAGGTTTCAACTCTGTTGGTTTTTTTTGTTTTGTATTTGAATTTCTACTTACGGTCATTCGTGAATTGTGAAGGCTATAATTTTTATGCCGCTTCCTTTCGTCGTCTTTCTGATGTCTGATCACAGTTAATAAAATAAGATGGTTATACGCTCACAATGCTTACAATCGCAAACGCCGATGGCGTTACCTACACTAAAGATGACGAGCGATTTCGAATGCCAAAAGTATCTATATGAATGCCAAACTTACAAACCTAAACACGAATATATACTTGAATACAATGCTATATGAAAATTCTTGATTAATGTCATTGCACAAATGCTGTAAATTGAAGCACAAAGAATGTAATTGATAAAGTGAGGTTGCAAGTGACTCTGATACATTAACATGATGCTGTGTTGATACTGATTGACATATAAACGCTGTATGCATGAAGTACGTTAAATACAGGCAATCGTGTTTTGGGTGTCGAGAATTGTGTTTTCTGTCGACATTGTGTTTTGACTCGCGCGCGCGTCATCTCCCCCCAAACGGAACAGCGGTTCCCGTATAGGCAGGCTATTTATGTGCATTGCAACTTTGACTGACACTTCAGTTCAGTACCTTTTACCCAAGAACCTCCACGTATTTACTGCGTTTTTTACACTGTAGCCCGAGTGAAAGCCTGACCAGTCGTCGTTTTTATATTAATTTAGGTTCATGCAATTTGTTTTATATTAATTTAGATTTATTTAATTTGTTTAGTCTAACCACTGTTTATCACTTTTTATCACTGTTGCATGGTACTTGCGTTTTTTACCAAGTTTGCGATTGTGTTATTCATATATAAAAGTAAAGACGTATATATTTGATTTTCTAACACGTTTATTATTGCGACATTTCTACTTGCGACCACGAAAATATGCTCGAAAGTCTGAACCAATTTGACTATATTCACCCGTAAGCCTTTGCATCCTATGAACATTCAAATCGACCCCATTAGAGCTTACATAAATTCGAAGATCCTTGTCGAACACGTTTGTCTATCGAAAATTGTCGATCACGCAATCACAAACTGAGCGCGAATCAAACCGTGTCGATCCGTAACGCATATAAATTATCACAAACTAGAACCAAATACTTGCGCAAGCCAAAACGCTATAGCGCAAGGAATGCAACAGCAAAAGAGAGCGAGAAAAGCTGCGAGAGCAATATCACGCGAAAACTAAACGAGATTAACGAGCTAATGAAAGACGTAAACAACAGTCGAACGTGTCCAAAGGGCATCAAGCGAATTTGAATAGGCTTTAAGAAAATTTCTAGCAGTGCATCAAATCTACCATTTTCAGTTAGTTGACGAAGAAGACAAACAGGAATCATAGGCTTATTAATACGCCTCTGATTGCTGTTTGGGAATTGTAACGTGGAATATATCTGAGTTTAATAGAAAGTTGATGTCTGGCTTACTTCCTTTGTCGTCGCATTTCGTCATATACGAGTCCTTATAGAGATAACGAGGAACATCTATATAAGTTTATCCAAAGAGAACGGAGAATCGCACATCCACAAGTTCAAATATCGGACATCCAACTAAAGCGTCGTTTTTGATGGCCTCACCGTAAGAGGCATGACCAAAGAAGGCGGTTCATTAACATCCACTCGTCCCCAAACCCGAAGCGCCCCGATGGCCACGTGTTTTAAAATCTCATTTGAAACAAAACTAGCAAATATTTTGCACAACGGAACCGAACCGATGATTTACAAAACACTTCGATGGCGGAAAATGTTAACTCACGCCCTTAAAGGATGAGTGTCCAGCTAATGCATTGCGCGCTAACAACCTTGCTCGCGGCTATTTTTCGGGCCACGAAATTCAACAAGTGAAGCAATCCCTCGATATCTGAGCAATCCTTGCAGTAAATTACTCAATTTATGTTTTTCGTGAGAGCAAAGATGATTTAGTAAGAAGTTATTGTCATATTTTTGATAATATTTGATTACACTCAGAGGGCTGTGGAGTTGTATTTCGAGACAAGTATTAGTCGATCGGCGTTTCTTACAAAACCAAACGAAGGACAGACAAGAGATCGTAACTAAACGTAGACACTAAATTAGATGCCATTTAATAAGAGCTAGCTAGACTCAAAGTTTTGTCATTTCAATAAGACGCATTCATACTGCTGTTAGTTGTTTACAAGTGGTTTACCTGTTGGATTGCATCTTCGATTAGGATTTGTTTTGATTAGGCGCTCTTGTTCTCTGGCGTTTAATTTCCAAATGCAATACTGCAATTTATCGCAGTGTTTTGTTTGTAGTTGTAGGCTCCTTTCCCTTCGAATAGGCTACAGTAACACAAGAGTGAAGACCATCCAAATATTTTTGAGTTCTCAGACAAAGACAAATGTCAATTTCACGCGGAGCGTCAAAAGTAATATATTTCTCTCCGACACGTGCAGTTTCCTAGCAAAGCCTATAATATAAGATCCTTTTATTCCCTATATTCTATGAGCAGACGAATAGAAATACGTCAGAAACGTGGAGCGTGTATACTGACAGGGGCGGATCTAGGGGGGGTGGATTGGGTGGCTAGCCACCCCCCTCTTTGGAATAGAAAAAAAAATAAACGAAGCTAAATATTGAATATTGATGTGCCTTCGTTGAGAGCTGGTCTGCGGTTTACCTCATCACTGCAAGAAAGCAAACATGGCGGCATGAAACGTAACATGTAAATTAGCTTTGTTTAGCATAATCAGCTATTAATCCAACAATGAAACGACGTCGACAGAACACTTTGGACGCTTTTGTTAGGAGAGACGCACCTGAGCAAGCAGAAAGCTCAAATGAATGGACAACATCGAATGAACATCAACCTGAGCAAGATCATGACGAATCTTTCGATTCAGACTCTAAAGCAAATCCAATAGCTGCTCAAGCTGATAGTCATACTGTTGGTCGCGCAAAGGAAGTTCACCAGAACATCTCGATGTTTGTTGCGCCCTATGACGTAAGTGAAATCCTTATCACTCAGAAAACGACAGAAACGTTAAGTGATGCTGATAAAGTATACTTTCTCGACAAATGCTGGCGACCAGAAGCATCCGATGCTCAGCATCTTGATAAGCGACAATTTGGACCTAAAAAGACGATAAGCTTCCAAGTTAAATGGCTAGATCAGCGTAGATGGCTTGCTTATAGCGCACACGTCGAATTTAGAGGAGGATGGTGTTTAGCATGCCTTCTGTTCTTAAATGATCGGGAGAAGGAATCATTAGGAGTCTTTGTGAAAACTCCATTCACAAACTATAACAAATCCAAAGAGAAACTTGATGCACACGAGACTACAGAGTACCACAAGAGTTGTATCGACCGTGCTGGCTATATCCGGGCCCAGATGGCAAATATCAAAAACCGCATCGATACACAGATCAACACAATGGCTGTGCAGAACGTCCAGGAAAATAAAGCAGTACTGCCTTATATCGTAGATGCGGTTATGTTGTGCGTGAAACAGCAGCTTGCTTTGCGCGGGCACAGGGATGATGACGTACAGTTTGCTGAACCGCCTACAAGCAATGAAGGTAACTTCATCGCCATCATACGACTCCTGGCAGATAGCAACCCTGTTCTGAAAAAACATCTCATTTCGGGACCACGGAATGCACGGTATACAAGCAAAACCATCCAAAACGAAATCATTGGAGTGATTGCCGACTTGATTCGTGACTACTTCCGACAGTGCCTTGAAAAGAATCCCCACTTTGCTTTAATTGGCGACGAAACAACATCCCAGGGACAGGAAGTTTTATCAGTGTGTCTTCGCCTACTTGACTTTATTGCTGACCCAGTATAAGCTGAAAAATCTGTGCAAGACCCGATGGATCGAAAGGCATTCCACGTTTGAAACCATCTTCGATTTGTACGAGTACATCGTCATTGCACTAAATGAAATATGTGAGCCCACAAATGATGATCGCTTTTATCCAAATAACGAAGTATGGAACTGGGACTCCCAAACCAAGACAAAGGCGAATGGATTGCGACACACTATGACAAACTTTGGACACATTGTCAGCTTCGTTTGTGCAAAGGAAATGCTGGAGCCGATGCGACCACTTGCCTGTGCACTACAAGGCGAACTCATGGAAGTATATTTTGGATTCCAGAAAATTGAAGAAGTTACCAGTTGCTACAGAGATATACGTAATGAAATCGACTCATGGTTTCAGCGTATGTACGGAAAAGCCGTAACTCTGGCAGAAATGGTTGGGTCGACTGAACAACGCCCGCGAGTTTGCAGTCGACAAAGGAATCGAGAAAATTGCCCATCTGAGTCAGTTGAACAATACTGGAAGAGGATGGTTGCAATACAATTCATGGATGTTATCTGCTCGGAATTGAAATCTCGCTTCAGTGAGGACAAGCGAGCACATTATGAGCTGTGTGCCCTGATCCCTCAGGTTATCGTCACAAAGAGCATAGAAGCTGCAGTGGAACTCGGTGGAGTTCTACACGAGAAATGGAGTCACGTGATGCCACTGCCATCAGCTTTCGACAGCGAACTGTTGCGCTGGATGAACTACTGGAAACGACAGGCGCCGCCGGTCGCGTCCAGCTCCGTGACCTCCATTCTGGCGACACATGCGGACAACATATTTTTCCCAAACGTGAGGGAACTTCTGAAAATTCTCGCTGTTTTGCCCATAGGTAGCACGGAAGCAGAGCGATCATTCTCCTGCGTTCGCAGAATTCATACTTGGCTTCGGAGTACAATGACTACCTCCCGACTTTCCAACTTGGCTGTTACAGCCATGCATAGCCACAATACAATTCCCATCGACAGAAGGCAGATATGTGAACGTTTTATGGCATTGCATCCTAGAAGGATGAATGCATCCTCACTTTTCGTAGACAATTAAATGAATTCTTAACTGTCCGTGGTGTTGAAGATACTGACCTACTATTGCTCTTTCGTTTAGAACAGCTCTAATTGAACTGTAGTTTTTATTTGTTTTTTCCTAAAAGTGTTATAAATATTTTATAAAGTGTAAATAACCCAAATATATTATAACTTTTTTCTACGGCTGAGTGCTGAAACTTGCTGTCAAAAACCGCTCTCGAAAGGCTGGAAAATGTGTAATTTCAGAGACCCAAGAACTCAAACATTTTCGGGAGGACGTCCCCCTGACCCCCCTGGAAGACTCGGGCTTCACCCTCGGCCACCCCCTCTTCAAAAATCCTAGATCCGCCCCTGATACAGCATACAGAAGTGTTATGCACAGTCTGTAAAGTGCGAAATATGTACCTGAAAGGCCGTTGTAATAAAATCCGTCGCAAATAGAACACGTTGACAGATTCGTAAAGTGTCGTTTATAATTATTTTCGACAAGTTTCGCTAGAAATCGATTCAAACGACTTTTGGAAGCTTTATAATATCATCGGCAGAGAACCAAACAATGAGAAACCTAATATATTGCGGCAGTTTAGATGCCAGTTTCCCGTATGAAAACAAAAACACAAGCGCGCCATGCATTAGCTGGACACTAGTCCTTTAAAGGTTTCCGATACGACTGCACAAATTCTCGAATATCCACTTTATCGCGAATCCAGCACATTATCCGAGCAGCATCTTGCCCGCGAATCCATCAATATTCACCCACATATTGTTTTCCTCAGCAAGTCCAGAATGTAAACGAGATTCAAAATCATCCGTGCTAACTTCCCAACTAAGGAACAACAAAGTCATGGATCGTTTTCTGTCGCTTGACAGCCGGGTGAGTCACACAGTCGCCCCCCCCCCCCCCCCCCCCCCAATCACCGTCCCCATGGGATTCCAAAGCGGGAGGGAACAACTTCTTACGCCCGAAACCGGAACGTCCACGGTCCACAGACAGCTCAGTTATAGAGGTAGCCCGTGGGAGTTGTTCACCCTGAAGAGGAACGAAGTGTACAAGTTAAAGCCGACCCTAACAAATAACGAACAGTACACGAGGTTTGTTTGTTTTATTTGTAAGTGATTTTACCCCTTTTTGCATTATTATTGCCTTTATTAGAATCGTCATTGATTATACACACTGACAACGCACCTCAGTTCGTACGGAGAACACAGATTCACCAATTTGTAGGAGTAAAATCCCAACGGCCACGCTTCGGAGGCGGTGCAAAACTCTCACGACGAGAAGGGCAATGACAATAATTATATATAAGAACATTGCGCAGAAGCCAATCGAATCTCCTGACAGCTACGTTGCCACCACATTGCCGTTGACGATAACATCGCGGCCGATTTAAAAGTTTTATGCACTTTCGCCATGGCGTCCAAAACCTTTCCATCTGCCTTGTCCCCGAGTAATACGAGAAGGTATTTCAAAATCGTTCGTCAGCAACTGATGTTTTGGCCCGGTCAAAATTCGCAAAGGAAATTCCGAACGAATGCTAAGTAGTAGCCTAAACATCTTTAGCCCACTGGCACAACATCAACGTAGGTAATCTAATCCGCACAGGAAAATATACGGTGACCCACAAGGGTCACCTCTTCTCCGTACAAACACGAATCTTCTCCGGAGAAATCGAACGTTTCCATCAAAATACGCAAATGTTCCGTAGAAACAGACGCTTTTTCCGTATAGAAAACGAGCCTTCTTCGTCGAAATAGACGTCTTCTAGATCTTCGTAGAAACAGATGTCTTCTCCGTTGAAATACGAGCTTTCTCTTGAGCAATAGACACGCACGCAACGCCAAATTTTGACGCGTATAACTCTTTAAAGTCCGAGACCTTTCTCTGTGGTAAATAAAATCGCATGCATGGCGTTAGTTAGTATAAAATATCTAAAATTCCCACTACATATATAAAGGGATAAAGCACTTTTGTCACATGTTTGAGAGCAAGTGCACTATGGCCAAGTGAAATATATTTCAGCCATGAGTATTATAATCATGCCGGTAATAGGATTTCCTATCGATCGCAGTCTCGACGTCTTTAACGCCATTGAATGAAGCGCGAAGAACGACACTCTGCGAATAACAAGCTATAAAATACCATCTAACATATCTATATTAATACAACAGTTGTTCCTTTTATGCTGTTTTTTCTGCAGTTTTGTACCGAGAAGTTGTACACGTTTAGTAAATCGCCCTTTACTAAGAGGGTTGATCAACCACAGACACGACTTTCGTTAGGATGTGTTTATTGATAGCTCTCACTCACGTTCACTCGCTTGGACGGTCGCTCAGTCACTCTCTCATTTTGCCAAAAAGCCTCTCTTATCATATAACTCACACCTATAATAAATCTATATAATTTCCTTAAAAGTCTTTAATTAAATCAATCAGTGTCCCATAGTATTTATTTCATAAAACTCCAATTATTATCTTGAATATAGAAAGATATATCCATGATTCCATGCAGTCTCCGACACACTCCCCCATGCAACTTTGCGAAGGAATGTTGCATGTAATGAAGAAGACTGCGTAACTATTGTCTACTAAAATGTCAACATATAAAATTTAACAATTAACTATCACAATTGGATGTTCAGGCAAATTGTTCGTTCTTCTCTGCATCCTCTCTTATCCGCACCCCTGCTTCTGCAGCTCGTCTCGGTACGAACTCACAAGCATTTGGATTCCTTTTATCCACCAATTCTTTGCTTCACGCTGGTTCTTTGTCTTGTAACGAATTTGGCCCGCAAAATCTGTTCCAATGACTTCGAATGCTGCTCCACCCTGGGTCCGGTCTTTAGGTAGTTTCTCTGGCGGTGGCTTCGCTATTGGTACCGCTGTGAACCGTTTACAGCCCGGGCAGTCTGATCTGATGGCTTTTACCACTTGTCTGAGAGTGGGAACCCAGTAGGTTTCTCGCACCGCCGCCATAGTTAGAAGTACGCCCCCATGCAAAGTTTCGACATGGGTTCGCTGTACGAGCTTATTAGTGAACGTTGAGTCAGCTGGTAGATACACTGGGTGTTTTCCTTGAATCCTTCCGTGGTATTCGAGGATTCCATCCGCATTCTGGACGAGGTTGAGCTTTTGACTGGTCTGCGCAAATCGAGGTGTCCGAGAATCTTTTTCTTGGACTCTTTTTATCCACGCTCGGTTGGTGGTAAAACGACGCACTCAGGCTTGAACACGCAGCGCTCGAAGAAGGTCGTGACGCTCGAGGAGCTGCTCGAACTCGTTCACCGGTGCATCGGGTTTTTGTTGTGCTAAGCTCAGCACAGCTTTGGTGATTTTCGCTTCGGCCTCGGAGACTTGCGATTTCACAGCGACAGGGTTTTCTGGCCACCAGTTTGGATCTCGCAACCACGCTGGTCTTATGTGGAGGAAAATTTTTGAAATTTGGATCTCTGAAACGGTATTTCCCGCACTCTGACAGCACATTTGTGAAGAATTTAAAAAATTTTAAAACATGATTTTAATAGCGCATTTTGTCCTATACTGCATGAAATTTGGATCTCTGAAAGGCCATATTTTTTGAAAGGCCCCCGTTCTATATGGCCACCGCGTGCATGAAAGTCTCGTCCCCAGACTGCGGCAAGCCTTTGCGAGGCATACGCGCGACTCACTGACTCGGAAAACCTGCGGTCACATTTAAATTTTAATTTTCCGGAGAGATTGTATAAATTTGAGGATTACGAATAAGATTTAATTCGTTTTTAGCAGGATCAGTCAAGCGTTAAGTAAATACCAGCACGGAGCTCTCAAACAAAACTGAGGCGTGAGATCACATATGTCCGGCGTGTGAGCGCAAGAATTAATGCTGAGGCGTGTGTCATACGCCCAAGGCGTGAGACTTCTCACTGTAGAACTTTTTCGGTGTATTAAACTGTTTCGACATCAAGCCACAATCCTGGCCAAAATTAACTCGGACAGTCGCGTAAAACGAACTTAAGCGCATGAATTCCTAAGATTATGTTCAAATAACATCGCCCCCCACTACCCCCGTTCAATGTTGGTTAGAAAATGAAATGCAAAGTATGTTCAGCGCAAATTTTTATCAACATTGAATGGGGGGAGAGGGGGGGAATGATTTTTAGAAGGAAATTTGATATCAGATGTGATTTAAGGCAAGGTGTCCGAGTGATTTTGACCAGGATTGTCTGAAAATGCCATTTCGAAACATAGACGTGTTTTTGCTGTTAAAATAGTGCAGAATGGTGGCAAACGTTACATGTTTTAATTCGTCAAATAAAGTATGTTTGAGCGTGGTAAAAGATCGTTATGATTGATGTGTTTGCACTACTTTGCATTTCATATCCACGCACATAACACGCGCGTGCTGCGCCATAAACTCATTATATATGCCTACGTCACCGACTTCTACAGGCGACGGTAAACACGGTAAGCACGGTCAACACGCAAATTTTACCTCTTTGTCTAACGATTAGCGCATGAAAGAAAGAACTACACAACGTTCGTGCTTTTCAGAATGTTCTCCTACTACAAGTGGTTAGATAAAGTAGAAACGCAGCCATAATAAACGCGCATGTTAAGAATCCCCACGGTAAACATCGAAAAACAGTTCTTGAATAATTAAGAGTTAGAGGTCATATTTCTTTTATGTAAAGCCATACATATGTTTACCGTCGTATATTTTTCGTTTGTTGCCATTAGTAGTCGTTTACAAGTTGGGAATCAAGTTATATTGTTTTTCTATAACACACACGTTTAATGCGCACAATCGTAGCGTTGCTGCGTGCTAAAAGTACCGTGGAAGTGGTTTGTTTACCGTCAAAGAGCTAAAAATCGGTTGTTCACCGTCGCCACTAGAATCTGACGTAAGCATATATAATGAGTTTATAACCGCTGTTCACTGTTTGTTTCTTGTCAAGATGATTTTGGCACAAACGTATTGCGTGCGACGTGCGTAGACATTAAATTAAAAGTGGTGCGAACACATCGTTCTTCAGGAATTCTATTAGCGCCGCTCAATGATATTGCCAAAATTTGAGCGCTGTTTGTTTTGTTCTACCTCGTAGAATTAAACTATGTAATGTCTCTCGCCATTCTGCTTTGTTTTAACAGCCAAAATACATGTTTCTTTCAAAATAATATTTTCAGACAATCCTGGCCAAAATTAACTCGGACAGTCGCGTAAAACGAACTTAAGCGCATGAATTCCTAAGATTATGTTCAAATAACATCGCCCCCCACTACCCCCGTTCAATGTTGGTTAGAAAATGAAATGCAAAGTATGTTCAGCGCAAATTTTTATCAACATTGAATGGGGGGAGCGGGGGGAATGATTTTTAGAAGGAAATTTGATATCAGATGTGATTTAAGGCAAGGTGTCCGAGTGATTTTGACCAGGATTGCAGGTTAAATGATACGAAATGATATGTGATCTCGTGTCGCGGCAATTTATAAAACCGAAACCATACCAAAAGACAATACGTACTTACCATCCCAGATTGTGGGAGGCACGTGACCAGCCCATGCCAGGGTTTTCGCTCGACGAGTTCGCTCGAGGGCGGGAGCGAAAAGCCTGGGTACGAGGTTGGCTTGTTATCAAATCATATGCATCACGAGGAAAATTGTGATATAAATCACGTAAATGAAAATTCTTGACAATCGCGAATGTAGTCTGTGTTGTATATACTGACGCAAAGTCTAAAGAACGCCCAAAATTAAGAACAACACGATAGTTGACTAACAAACCAGCCTTATGAATGTTGACTATCAACAACATCACAATCTTCACACGTAACACGATTAAGTATGAATTGTAGAATGTTCTCTTAAGTTTATATTGGCACTATCAATTATATCAATATTTTAAAAAACGCTACAAACACTGAAACAACTTCCATGTTGACGTTAATATGATTTAGCAAGAAGAACTTGAATTCAAGTATTGCTTGGTTTTACAGATAGAAATGGTGTTAAAGGTCAACTCAACCTTTTGAGGTTCGATATTTTCTTCTGAAAGGGTTATCATCTAACTTAGCAAAAGTAAAGAAAAATATTAATTTCGAGGTAAAGCAAAGAATTTATCAGCGAAGCCTTCTTAGGTCTTCTTGAAGCATGACCGCGTTTCTAGGAGAATGAGTTCTCCATTGTCTTTGACGTCATACCGATAATACCCACCAATCACCTTGTTGTGTGTTACCGGTATGACATCACAAGGTACTAGTACCAGTCTTTATTTCGACGCGGTCGTCGTTTACATGAGTTCAGCAAAAGGAGCAAAAACTCAAACTTAGACAGTTCATAAAAGTGGAACTGAGTTACTGGTTTCAATTATTTCTTCGGTTTAAGATTGAACTTTTCTGACTTTAAAATAGAATAACCTGGAAACGTATAGTTGGCCTTTAAGTTAATCTCCACACATAAGTAGCTGACAAAAAGACTAGCTTTGGGCTTTCATACACTCGACAAATACATTATCAACGCATTTTAAAGCAAAATAATTCGTGTTTAAGAGCATCTATAGTGATATTTGACACCAAAATTCTTCGCATGCTCTCAAACCACAGTATTAGTTTTGCGATTTTTTTTTTTTGGGGGGGGGGGGGGGTGTGTGGTATTAGACTAATACCATTAATACCATCATAGCCTCCATGACGGGTTGGATCCTCCAACATAGCCGCCATGACGTCAAGTGCAAACCAGGAATTGGTAGTCATGCGGTTACTATAGAAACAGGTCTATATTTTGACAAAGTTTGTTAATGTAATGGGCTATTCTAGTTTTTGACAGTTCAGTCATAACTTTGACAGTTTGTATCTATCTATCTATATAAAGATACTATACATTACCAACATATTAGGATATTTAACTAACGGCAAGAAAAAAAAACCCATCTTCGACATAAAGTCCTCATCACGGTTAAAAAACCTTCTCGACTTTAAGTTAAAAATATTTCGATTTCGTAAATAGCTATAAATTTTCTTAGCCTTTTATTCAAGATTCTGTAATAGCAAACATATATAACATTGTTGACACTGTTCAGATGGACCTTAATACTTTTTGGCTATAGGGCTGCTGTTCTATATTTGGTTTAGGTGAAAGTAATTAATTCTGTGAATTAGGTTTGGGTAATAAGCGAGTATGTATGTGGTAACACCACGCTTGTTATTTATTGTCATAAATAATGGGCGACCACAAATTCAATAAATATATAATAAACGCGGTTTTTATAAATAATAAATAATAATTCAATACCAATATATAATAAACGTAGTGTTACTACAATTTTTCTCTTATATACTATTAACTATAGGTGAATGTACTTATAAAAAAAGTGAGCCTGGTAGGTTCTTATCATTCAAATTTTTTACAGAGATTTTGCTGCTTTTCTAAAAATTCTAAATTCTAAAAGTGTGATTTTAGTTATTTTTAAAAAAAACACCGTACCAAACCATCTCCATTTAAATGGCAGATTGTTCATCCCTTGTTATTGAATAGAATTTTATGTAATTTACTGTGCATTTTTGTTCCATTCAGCGCGCAAAAATTTTGTTCTATTGTACGGCTCGGTCAACATCAAATCCGATTCTTCTAAAACCTCACTATAACCTGACAAAACGTGCCAAACAATTACTAAATCAATAACGAGATCTATTTTGTCGACTTGTTGAATGGAACATTTTATTTTTTACCTCAAACTGTATTAAAATATCCACACCACAAAGAGGAGGTTTAAATAAACAGTAAAGCGGTCGTTAACCAATAGATATGCAAATTCTGTTTTTGTTGGTTTTATTGTTTTGCTTATCAAAGTATGAATGGAACCTAGCATTTTATTCATACATGTGTAAGTCTGGTGAGCTAGCCTAGTTAATTAACGGGATATCTCGTTTCTCTATAAACCTCTCCTAATAACCGGCTATAGTTGCATGTCTGTGATATATGGTTAGTTTTGCCAGTAATTTTCCGTGCAATTAATGTCTACAACATTTGACGATTTTTTTGGCTTTAAACATTTTATTTCACATCAAAATGTTGATCTTTCAGATTTTAAATGGCAGTTGATAATCTTGCTAATGCCCTGGGAAATCCTGGAAAATTTCAAGTAATATTGTTCCTTATGTTATGCTGTAATTCATGGTTTATCTGTTGGAATCATCTGGCGATGGCTTTTATGGGGGCAAAGACCAAACACCATTGCACAGTAGCAAATCAAACATCAATTCCGGACCTCGTACCGAAGATTAATAAAGGTGGAAAGATAGATTTGGATGGATGTCATCTATTTGCTGGCTATAATACAACAGAAAAAGTGTCATGCAACAGAGGGTGGACCTACTTGAATGGAAGAGAAAGTACTATCGTTTCACAGGTAATGACAAACTCAAGGTGGCTACATACACTGCAGTAACGCTGAAAATAAAAATGAGAAACACAAATTTGATTCTTTCTTAATGAGTTATCTGATTAATATTTATCTAGACTAACTAGGCTGCATGTGAGAAGTGACATGCATATCCAACACGAGTGAGTGTTCTTCCTCCGATTGCCAATACAGTCAAACAGGCGAACCCTATTTTTTAACTATTTGTTAACACTGACAACTTGATGACTGTTGGTTATAGCTTCTAAAACAAATCTATTTTTTAAGAGAAAACCGACGTAAAGGTTTGCTAAATCGGCAGGCCGTATAAGCTTCCCGATCTAAATATTACATCTCAAACTCATTAAAAATTCATGAGGAAAACACTAAGGAAATCAGTACTGTATCTGAGATAAAGAATCCTAATGATTTACATAAACTTTAGCTTTGATTTTCTCAGTTTATATATCGTTATTTTTCAAAATAACTACGCCAATCAACTAATCACGCTACAAAGTAGGTACCTCGGCTATCACCTCGTGTTTTAAATCTGATAAAACACTGCTGGTCATAAAATTCTATGTTAGTAGTGTTTTCAGCTTGAAGTTGGCAAAGATTTTATTGTTAGTTTTTGCTGTGCAAGCAGTCGTAAGTTAAACTCAAAGAAAAACTTTGCGCTCCACACGGGAATCGAACCCCCAACCTTCCAAATGACAGCCGGACGCTCCAACCATTGAGCCACCGGAACTCAGATGTGTTGACCGATGTTATTTTTCGATATTTAAACCTGGGAACTAGTCAAACCGTATGTGTGTCGCAAGTACATGTTAGCCTACAAGTAGCATTGTGTCAGTTTATTTTCAGTATTTTTTTCCCTATGTTAGTATTGTTTTCAGCTTAAAGTTGGTGAAGTAGTGCTTGTGACACACGCAACAGGTGGGAAAATTGTCTTAACTGACCAAAACTCGCGGGCGCATTTGCTCTGTTTCTTTATTTTTGTTCGAAATGAGGTTCGTTCAGGTTTGAATGTTTTGTTAGCTGAAATAGTTGGTAAGCTGAAGAAGAGAAACCTTGGCGATTTAAAACTGGTTGTGATGACTTTCATGCGAACTATATATTCCTATGATCGGAGTTATGGAAACCTTGGATTATTCGAGGAGAATATGCAACAAACAGGGGTTTTCGTTTCGATGTGCATTTTGTTTGTGTCGACAAACTGTATAAACAGAAAAATACTACTAAAAGGTGAGTTGAAGTATCTAGATCATATGTTTATCTTTAAAAATACTGTGTGAATTGTTAATATTGAAGCCCACTTGACGGTGTAAATTTATCGCCTAGTTGCTCCAGACTGTAAAGTTTTTTTTCTGCGCGGGGAACGTTAAATAATAATACAATTTCTGCGCGGGCGGCGGGGTATATATACGCACGGGTCGTCAGGCACGTCCATCTAAGGGGCCCCGGGAGCATGTGCCCCGTAATTTTTTGAATTCTATTGTCTTACTTGGAGATGGGATTTCCGGCATTCTGAGAGCATTTTGTGTGAAATCCGGACTAAACTATGTGTATTAACAGCACATCTTGTCAAAATTGTTAATTTCTCAGTATAAAACAACGAAGAATGCAGGTGTAGAACTTTATTGGGAAAGATAGTTAAATAGCATTATACTTTAATAAAATTGTTGAGCCACTTGGATAATTCATCGGAGCGTGTTAAAGAGTATGGAAGTATTTGCCACATGAAATACATGTATACCAATTTTGTTGTGTCCCTTCTTTATATTTTACAACAAAAAAGGCAAAGCAATCTGAGTGTTCTTAATTCTCCTTAAAACAACTGAAAGTTCCTCATTTGTTCGCTAGGATTTCCTGTTTTTATAGACCGGCACGAGATGCTTTTTGAAGCCCAATGCGTTGTCTCCATTCAGGTACAATTTTGCCATCTCATCCAGTGCTCTTTCGCACTGTAAAACTGGAGGGAAGCACCAATCGATTTTCGCTCGGTTTCCTAGGACTTTTATGCTCTGCCCCCCATCCATTTCTTGTTTCTCTACGACACGGTAGAAGGATTCAACAACAGCTTCAGTACCAGTTTTAGAATACAGTATGTCGAAAAGAATGCAATATTCCTGCCCAACTTTACTATAAAAGCGTGGGTCTGTGTAGAGTGACTTAATTATTTCTTCTTCTTGAAGTACCACTGTGCATTCGGTACCATCATTGATTTGGAGTTGATACATTTCTGACAAGGTAAATTCAGATGATGAACTTGGTGGAATTCTGGTGAAGCTGGTGGCAAACGTGCCCTCACGTTACTGAGTCTAGTCTACAGCTATTATAAATATATACTCAATCGCACGAGTCGATCCGATCGACGATCGTCCAACTTTCCGATACCGGCAAAAGTTCTGCACAAAACCAGTGACCGTTGGCCTATTATATTACAGGCTACAGCAAAAAAACAACAAAAAAAAACCGCTACGCACATTAGTAGATGACCCCCCCCCCCATTCACCGTAACAAAGGGATGCCGCCTCATTAATATTCAGCGTGACTCACGCACCGTGACTCACGCACCGTGACTCACGCATGACTCACGCCTGTGACATGATTGGGCAAGATTGGAATAATTATAGTATACATGAAGCTATATAAGCTCGGACATTACGATGTTAGGATTACACCTGGTCTGGTCATCTATACTTGTTCGAGACTTTAGAGAAGGATTGGAACGTTTTTGAAAGCATTAGAAATTCTACCGTCGCACAATGGAATGTTTACACGGTGAACCTGCATCTTCGACAATTACACAGAAGGGTACGTTTTGGTTTTGTGGACAGAAACCTAGTTGCGAGTTCTTTTGCCCAGAAGAAGATTGCTACATGTTTGGAAAAGCCGTAGCCTCCTTCCATGAAAGTGGATGTATACATCCAAGGTGCTATGGCCATGGACGACTGGCACAAATGCGAATGGTTAAAGATAAGATGAAGGAAAGTTACGGGAGACCATACTTTGTTTGCTGCGAACGAGGAAATCCCTGTTCGTTTTGGCAATGGGCTGATGTCTTCGAGGGTATCAAACCAATGTGTCGGCATGGTCTGATTTGTCGTACTAGCAAAGTCAAGAAAGAGGGTGACAACCAAGGTCGTCTGTTTTACTCGTGTCCCAACGAGAGAGAAAACTGCTGTGACTTTTTCGAATGGAAACCGGAAGAAGATCCCCTTGAACCATTCTCCACTGTTCTGTTTAGTATGCCACCATCTTACAGATATACAGTCAAAAAGACTGGAGAGACATTCACGAGCCATGAAACTGATCATAAGAAAGCCTACGAAAAGTACCTTTTTCAAAAGTCGGTAAATGACTTGACTATAGACTTGGAAAAACTGAACATTTGCTGAACATGTATAATTTTGTATTCTAATTATCTATCTAATAAATATATGTTTATACCGGACTCTTTTGTGATTCATTTATCTCCAACTTTGGTCGTGTGAACACTAATTGTTATAGACCAATACGCATACGCTATGGATACAATTTTTGATGAATTAAAACAACATAACATTGATATCGATAAAGATACGTTATCATTTTATATTCAGACATGTCTTGACGATCATCGACACCTGTTTGATAGTTTTAGCGATCAATTAGATCGTGTGAACCTTCATCATATCTATGAAGAAATGGATCTAAATAATTTTGGAAGAATAGTCGCTTATCTCGCTTTCGTGTACAGAGTTAGCGATTCGTACGATAACCAAACGGTTCGAGAGGCCGTTCGACGAACGGTGAATGATTTCCACAACGTAGATTTATCACAATACAAGAGGCGTAAGAATTCTTCGTTACGAATGCTTGGTCAACTGTTCCAGAGATTAATATATGCATATATCGCCTGAGTGTATATATATATTGCGTCGTTGCCTTTTTTTCATTCATTTACCTCTAACCTTAATTGTGTGAACATGACTTGCTGTGGCGGTTTACCACAAATAGCCCTTCGTAATATTTTTCGAAAGATTCGCTGCATCTCGGCGTGCTGTGGGGGGAAGATTGTGATACAGGCATCCGAATTAGATGGCGGAACAGTACCTTCACGACCTCTATTACAACCCAAAAAGTCCAGCAAGTTTTGGAGGCGTAGATGCCTTATACCGTGTCGTAAAAAGTGACGGAAAATTCCAGATATCCCGAAACAAGATAAAAACATGGCTTAGACAGCAAGATACCTATACTTTGCATAAACCCGTACGACATATTTTCAAGCGAAATCGTGTTATTGTTGGAGCGATGGATGAACAATGGGAGGCGGATCTAGTAATTATGGACTCGCTTAGTAAAACAAATAATGGTTATAAATACGTTTTAACTGTTATTGATGTACTGTCCAAATTTGCGTGGGTGGAACCATTAAAAACAAAGACTGCAGAGAGTCTGGTTAAAGCCTTTGAAAAGATACTAAAGAAAGGAAGGAAGCCGGAAAAACTTCATACCGATAAAGGAACAGAATTTACCAATAAACGTTTTCAAAAGTTACTGAAGGACAAACATATTCGATTTTTTACAACACACAACGATACCAAGGCATCCATCGTTGAACGATTTAACCGAACCTTAAAGGGGAAAATGTGGAAATATTTTACAGCAAAGAATACGTTGAAATATACCGATGTACTACAAAAATTAGTATATTCCTACAACCATTCGAGACACCGTAGTATTGGGATGAGACCAGCTGATGTTAATCGAGAAAACGAAAGTATTGTATGGCAAAAACTGTATGGTGTCGACTTCATTTGAAATTATTCTTCTTCACATATATATACGCTCATGCTGAAGGACAACTCAATGCATGTTTGATAACCTACGGTAGCTTGGGTGAAGACAACTTCGTCCTGAAGAAAGATACCTAACTCTTGGTTTAGGTGGATTAGATAACCCCCGATGAGCTACGGTAATATGTGCGATATTTGATATGTGGATATTTCTGACTGCCTCAGCCGGGAGTCCCAATAGCTCAATGGTAGAGCGCTGGTACGTTAAACCAGAGACTTTGGGTTCGATTCCCGTTTGGGACAGTCAGAAAACCTTTCTCAACAGAAGTGATTCGACTTCATTTGAAATTATTCTTTTTCACATATATACGCTGCTGAAGTACACTGAATGTTTAGTTCTTTTCAGAATTTTCCAATATTACCATTCACAATGGTTAATGCGTTTTTGAAAACTACATTAAGAGTTTGTCACCGCGAAAAAATCGTTGTTTTATTATCTTTTAAAATTCAAAACATTATAACTTTTGATTGAATTATGGTATATCTTTTCAGTTTTGTAGTTCATAAAACATTCTATTTTCGAATCAGTCACCAAGCATGTTAGTAATAATATTAACACAAAATTTTCGCGCCAAATATATGACGTCATTTTCCCGAAAAAAAACCCACAAAAAAATCGAAAAACAAAAACCATGACAATTTGCAGAATTATGGATTTCTGTTATGGTGTAACAGTTGAGACTATTTGGAATAAAACGTGTAAAGTTCTATAAAAGTGACCGTTTTCGACATCTTTTATGCCCAAATATTAATGCAACCCCTTTCTTAAAAAAAAGTTGCAAATAGAGTTTTTTGACAGTAGCACGCGTACATGCACCAAAACAATATATAGCCGCATTTGTCAGATAACATTTAAAAATAATACAATTTACATAAATAATACAATTTACATACTCAAGATAACCAAAATGAGCAGAATCAGTAAAAAAGTAAAAAAGAGACGATGGAAATGGATTGGCTATTTGCTAAGACAAGATGGCAACTGCCACTGTAATATATGACAGCACTTAGAAACATAGGTTCCAGAAGACAGGAGTAAAGTAGAGAAAAAGACACTGGGGTGAAAGTCATGGAGCATATAGACAATATACAGGGCGTACTGGAGAGAGAGACGTACAGCCTAAACTTATCCGTAATTTCTGGATGAGTCGTCTAATTTCGATATAAGCTTTAAACAGGTTTAACTTAAGGTTCGTTTAAATAATCAGCCCGAAGTGCATGTATTTAGCGGCGCATGAATTTTATCACTCGGTGTTAAGGTTAGCCTGCGCCGCAGACATCCAAAACCGGTTTGTCAGTCTGCGAATTAACTACCGAATTCTTGTTCTGGTCTCCGTTGAGTGCCTGAATATGTGTACTAGATTATGATTGGCTCGTGCTGAAAACTTAATCTTAGAATGCTTCTGATTGGGTAATATTCTACTTGTCAATTGTGGACGCAAGATGGCTAGTAATTTCAGAAGTACGCATCGTTGAAGTATGTTGTGTATATATGGTGTTATATGTTGAATGATCTTTCGTTTGATGCATAGTTCAAGATCCTGCGTTTTATAAAACTCGTTAAAATGTCCAAAATGTGCGAACCGCTGCTCGAAATAGTGTTACAAATAAACAGGAAATTGACTTGTCACAAGTGTTATAGAATTTTAGTTTTCTTTTGAAATACTTAACGCACAACATTGAGATATATATCAAACAGAAGCTATTGAAAAGTGCTATTCGGGGTAGAAATTTTAAGTTTCTAGCTAAACAGGAAATAATTTTAAAATGAGATTGCATGAATGTGTTACCTCTTTTTGACGTTAATTCCGTCTTAAATAAAGACTAATTTAAATGTAAAGGCAGCTCTTGAAATTCTTACCCTTTGACTAGAAAGCCGCAAACGTTTCAAAAGCTTTATATTTGAATTGGCTTTTATGTAACATACATCCGAAGTTTATACCTAAACTATTTCCAAAGTTCTAGTCTTCTAGACTTGTAGATGTAGAGTATAGTCTATAGCGGACATCTAACACCAAGACACTGAATATTCATGCAATGAACCAAAATGACAATGAAATCCCATTTTCATAACATTTCCCGTTTAGCTTGAAACTTAAAATTTCTACCCCGAATAGCACTTTTCAATAGCTTCTGTTTAAAATATATCTCAATGTTGTGCGCAGGGATGCCGGAACCACGGGTGCAGCGGGTGCAAGTGCACCCCTTGCCTTTTGTATCACAACTTTCTGTGTGTGCAAAATATTATGTGGACCTAACATGAAGTACCTACCATTTAAAGGGGACTAACCGCTGACTAACAACGTTGGGGCAAAATGTCCCAAATTCTGATGTGTTTCAGCAAGATCGACAAGATGCCTAACAAAGATTAAACCTTTTATTATTAACCTTTTATTAAAAGGTTAATTCATTTGAAATAACTGTGTCTGCAACTCTGCATTGATTGGTTTGTGTTTGATTGTTATTATGTTATAAATAGGTCAAGCACTCAAGTGCCCTTTGATTTTTTGTTTGTGCCCTTTTGTTAAAAAATGCCCTTTTGATAACAAATTGCACCCCTTGCCCCAAGCAACTTCCGGCATCCCTGGTTGTGCGCTAAGTATTTCAAAAGAAAACTAAAATTCTATAACACTTGTGACAAGTCAATTTCCTGATGAATAATATATCTTTTATTAACACTATCTGTTGTCTTATTTTGAAGAAAAATGATTGCCAGGTGTGGGATTCGAACCCACGTCTTCTGGGACTTTAAACCCAGCGCCTTACCACCCTCGCGCTTACATTCAACGTTCTATATTTTCTCTTTATAAAAAATTGGATCATGAGGTAAAATAGGCTCCTGGGGCATCAGAAAGGGTACATGATTATTATTCAAACGGGGCGAATATAAAACCCTTAGGATTCAGTCTTAGGATTCAATGATTTAATCTTAGGATTCATTGATTCAATCTTAGGATTCAATGATTCAATCTTAGGATTCAATGATTCAATCTTAGGATTCAATGATTCAATCTTAGGATTCAATGATTCAATCTTAGGATTCAATGATTCAATCTTAGGATTCAATGATTCAATCTTAGGATTCAATGATTCAATCTTAGGATTCAATGATTCAATCTTAGGATTCAATGATTCAATCTTAGGATTCAATGATTCAGTCTTAGGATTCGATGATTCAATCTTATAAAAGCAGTTGCGTGAAAGAGTGACATCAGTTTATGATTGACAGTCACTGGGTGAACATGTCTTACGTTTGTGAAGTCTGCGAAAAATCATTCGCCACATCAAGTAATCGTCTACGCCATATGAGATCTTTTCATCACAAAAGGTCTATCAGTGATAGGGTAACAACATCTGCCCCATTTACTGCTATGACAACTACATTCACCCCTGAGAGTCAGAAAACGTACTCGATACAACTGACACATCCGTTTGGGCTCTTGGTCTCTGGAGGTACTAAGACAGGCAAGACAACGTTTGTGAAACAGTTATTGGCTTATGCTAAGATCATGATCGACCTACCTCCGGAAAACATCGTGTATTTTTATACAGAGTATCAAGATACGTTCGGCGAAATAGAAACCTTAATTCCAGGGATTCAGTTTGTCCAAGGTTTGCCCGAATCGATGTTGGATAACATTAACCCCCAAATAAGAAATTTGTTTATCATTGATGACATGATGGGAGAGAAAGATAGTATTATCGCGAAATTATTTACTAAGAAATCCCACCATGGGAATCTCAGTGTAATTTATATCGTGCAAAACTTATTTCATCAAAGCAAAGATCACCGTACCATCTCTCTCAACGCTAGTTACTTAGTCCTCACGAAAAATGTCCGCGATGCTAGTCAAGTAATTCATCTGGCCAAACAGCTGTATCCCAGCAACACAAAGTTTTTCCAGCAAGCCTATCAGATGGCGACTAAAGAGCCATATTCCTACCTATTTGTCGATCTCACTCCGACCTGTCCCGATGAAATCCGAGTAAGATCCGGTATCTTTCCGACGGACATCCACTACGTGTACCAACCCAGAGTATAAAAGGGGCTGTTCAGTGACAATGCGATCATTTGACCATGTCTGCTTGTATAAGAAAGAACTGCGACGTTTTAAAAGTACTTGCAAAGTGTAAACCAGAACTACGAAACGCAATTATAAAAGCAGCCGACGACGATTTATTAGAAGCCATTAGACAGTGTCTTTTGAACGTGTGGTGTGAAACAATTAAGATTACTCCGAAAACAGCAAGGAAACTAGCCCCTTATAACGATCATATCAAGTTTGTTGCTAATAAACGTAATCCAGTAACAAAAAGAAAGAAAGTTATTCTACAAGAAGGTGAAGGTTTTCTACCGTTTCTCCTAGCTCCTGTACTTGAACAACTGGCGAGTTTTTTAACCAAATAATGGAACACGTCAGGAGATTGGTACTAGTTCCAGAACATATGACAGATCGAAGGAAACCCTTGGTCACTCCTTTAACAGCGCAGGTGAATGAACTAGATTCAGAAATGCAAAATCTTCTTAAACGTCAAGATATAACACAAGACGAGAAAGTGAAAATGTACGATCAGTCGCTTCAACGTTATCTGAATTATTACGATAAAAGAATGAGTACACCAGTACGTGTAAACGTCGTATCGACACCCGCAGCTGATGACAAACCTGAAGAACCAGCGAATACAGAAAAGACTGCTGAAACAGAACCCTCTGAGTTGGCTGGAGAGATAGAAACTGACATTTTAGAAAGTGTACCCGTAACAATGAAATCAAGAGCTCGACAGTTGGTTAAGAAACTTAAAGCGAATAAAGACCTCATAGGATGGACTGACCAAGGACAGATGGTATTTAAAGGACGACCCAGTTACTCACGAGTTACTCATGAGTTACTCACGAGTAACTCATGAGTAAATGAGTTACTCATGAGTAACTGGGTCGTCCTTTAAATACCATCTGTCCTTGGTCAGTCCATCCTATGAGGTCTTTATTCGCTTTAAGTTTCTTAACCAACTGTCGAGCTCTTGATTTCATTGTTACGGGTACACTTTCTAAAATGTCAGTTTCTATCTCTCCAGCCAACTCAGAGGGTTCTGTTTCAGCAGTCTTTTCTGTATTCGCTGGTTCTTCAGGTTTGTCATCAGCTGCGGGTGTCGATACGACGTTTACACGTACTGGTGTACTCATTCTTTTATCGTAATAATTCAGATAACGTTGAAGCGACTGATCGTACATTTTCACTTTCTCGTCTTGTGTTATATCTTGACGTTTAAGAAGATTTTGCATTTCTGAATCTAGTTCATTCACCTGCGCTGTTAAAGGAGTGACCAAGGGTTTCCTTCGATCTGTCATATGTTCTGGAACTAGTACCAATCTCCTGACGTGTTCCATTATTTGGTTAAAAAACTCGCCAGTTGTTCAAGTACAGGAGCTAGGAGAAACGGTAGAAAACCTTCACCTTCTTGTAGAATAACTTTCTTTCTTTTTGTTACTGGATTACGTTTATTAGCAACAAACTTGATATGATCGTTATAAGGGGCTAGTTTCCTTGCTGTTTTCGGAGTAATCTTAATTGTTTCACACCACACGTTCAAAAGACACTGTCTAATGGCTTCTAATAAATCGTCGTCGGCTGCTTTTATAATTGCGTTTCGTAGTTCTGGTTTACACTTTGCAAGTACTTTTAAAACGTCGCAGTTCTTTCTTATACAAGCAGACATGGTCAAATGATCGCATTGTCACTGAACAGCCCCTTTTATACTCTGGGTTGGTACACGTAGTGGATGTCCGTCGGAAAGATACCGGATCTTACTCGGATTTCATCGGGACAGGTCGGAGTGAGATCGACAAATAGGTAGGAATATGGCTCTTTAGTCGCCATCTGATAGGCTTGCTGGAAAAACTTTGTGTTGCTGGGATACAGCTGTTTGGCCAGATGAATTACTTGACTAGCATCGCGGACATTTTTCGTGAGGACTAAGTAACTAGCGTTGAGAGAGATGGTACGGTGATCTTTGCTTTGATGAAATAAGTTTTGCACGATATAAATTACACTGAGATTCCCATGGTGGGATTTCTTAGTAAATAATTTCGCGATAATACTATCTTTCTCTCCCATCATGTCATCAATGATAAACAAATTTCTTATTTGGGGGTTAATGTTATCCAACATCGATTCGGGCAAACCTTGGACAAACTGAATCCCTGGAATTAAGGTTTCTATTTCGCCGAACGTATCTTGATACTCTGTATAAAAATACACGATGTTTTCCGGAGGTAGGTCGATCATGATCTTAGCATAAGCCAATAACTGTTTCACAAACGTTGTCTTGCCTGTCTTAGTACCTCCAGAGACCAAGAGCCCAAACGGATGTGTCAGTTGTATCGAGTACGTTTTCTGACTCTCAGGGGTGAATGTAGTTGTCATAGCAGTAAATGGGGCAGATGTTGTTACCCTATCACTGATAGACCTTTTGTGATGAAAAGATCTCATATGGCGTAGACGATTACTTGATGTGGCGAATGATTTTTCGCAGACTTCACAAACGTAAGACATGTTCACCCAGTGACTGTCAATCATAAACTGATGTCACTCTTTCACGCAACTGCTTTTATAAGATTGAATCATCGAATCCTAAGACTGAATCATTGAATCCTAAGATTGAATCATTGAATCCTAAGATTGAATCATTGAATCCTAAGATTGAATCATTGAATCCTAAGATTGAATCATTGAATCCTAAGATTGAATCATTGAATCCTAAGATTGAATCATTGAATCCTAAGATTGAATCATTGAATCCTAAGATTGAATCATTGAATCCTAAGATTGAATCATTGAATCCTAAGATTGAATCAATGAATCCTAAGATTAAATCATTGAATCCTAAGACTGAATCCTAAGGGTTTTATATTCGCCCCGTTTGAATAATAATCATGTACCCTTTCTGATGCCCCAGGAGCCTATTTTACCTCATGATCCAATTTTTTATAAAGAGAAAATATAGAACGTTGAATGTAAGCGCGAGGGTGGTAAGGCGCTGGGTTTAAAGTCCCAGAAGACGTGGGTTCGAATCCCACACCTGGCAATCATTTTTCTTCAAAATAAGACAACAGATAGTGTTAATAAAAGATATATTATTCATCAGGAAATTGACTTGTCACAAGTGTTATAGAATTTTAGTTTTCTTTTGAAATACTTAGCGCACAACCAGGGATGCCGGAAGTTGCTTGGGGCAAGGGGTGCAATTTGTTATCAAAAGGGCATTTTTTAACAAAAGGGCACAAACAAAAAATCAAAGGGCACTTGAGTGCTTGACCTATTTATAACATAATAACAATCAAACACAAACCAATCAATGCAGAGTTGCAGACACAGTTATTTCAAATGAATTAACCTTTTAATAAAAGGTTAATAATAAAAGGTTTAATCTTTGTTAGGCATCTTGTCGATCTTGCTGAAACACATCAGAATTTGGGACATTTTGCCCCAACGTTGTTAGTCAGCGGTTAGTCCCCTTTAAATGGTAGGTACTTCATGTTAGGTCCACATAATATTTTGCACACACAGAAAGTTGTGATACAAAAGGCAAGGGGTGCACTTGCACCCGCTGCACCCGTGGTTCCGGCATCCCTGCGCACAACATTGAGATATATTTTAAACAGAAGCTATTGAAAAGTGCTATTCGGGGTAGAAATTTTAAGTTTCAAGCTAAACGGGAAATGTTATGAAAATGGGATTTCATTGTCATTTTGGTTCATTGCATGAATATTCAGTGTCTTGGTGTTAGATGTCCGCTATAGACTATACTCTACATCTACAAGTCTAGAAGACTAGAACTTTGGAAATAGTTTAGGTATAAACTTCGGATGTATGTTACATAAAAGCCAATTCAAATATAAAGCTTTTGAAACGTTTGCGGCTTTCTAGTCAAAGGGTAAGAATTTCAAGAGCTGCCTTTACATTTAAATTAGTCTTTATTTAAGACGGAATTAACGTCAAAAAGAGGTAACACATTCATGCAATCTCATTTTAAAATTATTTCCTGTTTAGCTAGAAACTTAAAATTTCTACCCCGAATAGCACTTTTCAATAGCTTCTGTTTGATATATATCTCAATGTTGTGCGTTAAGTATTTCAAAAGAAAACTAAAATTCTATAACACTTGTGACAAGTCAATTTCCTGTTTATTTGTAACACTATTTCGAGCAGCGGTTCGCACATTTTGGACATTTTAACGAGTTTTTATAAAACGCAGGATCTTGAACTATGCATCAAACGAAAGATCATTCAACATATAACACCATATATACACAACATACTTCAACGATGCGTACTTCTGAAATTACTAGCCATCTTGCGTCCACAATTGACAAGTAGAATATTACCCAATCAGAAGCATTCTAAGATTAAGTTTTCAGCACGAGCCAATCATAATCTAGTACACATATTCAGGCACTCAACGGAGACCAGAACAAGAATTCGGTAGTTAATTCGCAGACTGACAAACCGGTTTTGGATGTCTGCGGCGCAGGCTAACCTTAACACCGAGTGATAAAATTCATGCGCCGCTAAATACATGCACTTCGGGCTGATTATTTAAACGAACCTTAAGTTAAACCTGTTTAAAGCTTATATCGAAATTAGACGACTCATCCAGAAATTACGGATAAGTTTAGGCTGTACGTCTCTCTCTCCAGTACGCCCTGTATATTGTCTATATGCTCCATGACTTTCACCCCAGTGTCTTTTTCTCTACTTTACTCCTGTCTTCTGGAACCTATGTTTCTAAGTGCTGTCATATATTACAGTGGCAGTTGCCATCTTGTCTTAGCAAATAGCCAATCCATTTCCATCGTCTCTTTTTTACTTTTTTACTGATTCTGCTCATTTTGGTTATCTTGAGTATGTAAATTGTATTATTTATGTAAATTGTATTATTTTTAAATGTTATCTGACAAATGCGGCTATATATTGTTTTGGTGCATGTACGCGTGCTACTGTCAAAAAACTCTATTTGCAACTTTTTTTTAAGAAAGGGGTTGCATTAATATTTGGGCATAAAAGATGTCGAAAACGGTCACTTTTATAGAACTTTACACGTTTTATTCCAAATAGTCTCAACTGTTACACCATAACAGAAATCCATAATTCTGCAAATTGTCATGGTTTTTGTTTTTCGATTTTTTTGTGGGTTTTTTTTTTCGGGAAAATGACGTCATATATTTGGCGCGAAAATTTTGTGTTAATATTATTACTAACATGCTTGGTGACTGATTCGAAAATAGAATGTTTTATGAACTACAAAACTGAAAAGATATACCATAATTCAATCAAAAGTTATAATGTTTTGAATTTTAAAAGATAATAAAACAACGATTTTTTCGCGGTGACAAACTCTTAATGTAGTTTTCAAAAAACGCATTAACCATTGTGAATGGTAATATTGGAAAATTCTGAAAAGAACTAAACATTCAGTGTACTTCAGCAGCGTATATATGTGAAAAAGAATAATTTCAAATGAAGTCGAATCACTTCTGTTGAGAAAGGTTTTCTGACTGTCCCAAACGGGAATCGAACCCAAAGTCTCTGGTTTAACGTACCAGCGCTCTACCATTGAGCTATTGGGACTCCCGGCTGAGGCAGTCAGAAATATCCACATATCAAATATCGCACATATTACCGTAGCTCATCGGGGGTTATCTAATCCACCTAAACCAAGAGTTAGGTATCTTTCTTCAGGACGAAGTTGTCTTCACCCAAGCTACCGTAGGTTATCAAACATGCATTGAGTTGTCCTTCAGCATGAGCGTATATATATGTGAAGAAGAATAATTTCAAATGAAGTCGACACCATACAGTTTTTGCCATACAATACTTTCGTTTTCTCGATTAACATCAGCTGGTCTCATCCCAATACTACGGTGTCTCGAATGGTTGTAGGAATATACTAATTTTTGTAGTACATCGGTATATTTCAACGTATTCTTTGCTGTAAAATATTTCCACATTTTCCCCTTTAAGGTTCGGTTAAATCGTTCAACGATGGATGCCTTGGTATCGTTGTGTGTTGTAAAAAATCGAATATGTTTGTCCTTCAGTAACTTTTGAAAACGTTTATTGGTAAATTCTGTTCCTTTATCGGTATGAAGTTTTTCCGGCTTCCTTCCTTTCTTTAGTATCTTTTCAAAGGCTTTAACCAGACTCTCTGCAGTCTTTGTTTTTAATGGTTCCACCCACGCAAATTTGGACAGTACATCAATAACAGTTAAAACGTATTTATAACCATTATTTGTTTTACTAAGCGAGTCCATAATTACTAGATCCGCCTCCCATTGTTCATCCATCGCTCCAACAATAACACGATTTCGCTTGAAAATATGTCGTACGGGTTTATGCAAAGTATAGGTATCTTGCTGTCTAAGCCATGTTTTTATCTTGTTTCGGGATATCTGGAATTTTCCGTCACTTTTTACGACACGGTATAAGGCATCTACGCCTCCAAAACTTGCTGGACTTTTTGGGTTGTAATACAGGTCGTGAAGGTACTGTTCCGCCATCTAATTCGGATGCCTGTATCACAATCTTCCCCCCACAGCACGCCGAGATGCAGCGAATCTTTCGAAAAATATTACGAAGGGCTATTTGTGGTAAACCGCCACAGCAAGTCATGTTCACACAATTAAGGTTAGAGGTAAATGAATGAAAAAAAGGCAACGACGCAATATATATATATACACTCAGGCGATATATGCATATATTAATCTCTGGAACAGTTGACCAAGCATTCGTAACGAAGAATTCTTACGCCTCTTGTATTGTGATAAATCTACGTTGTGGAAATCATTCACCGTTCGTCGAACGGCCTCTCGAACCGTTTGGTTATCGTACGAATCGCTAACTCTGTACACGAAAGCGAGATAAGCGACTATTCTTCCAAAATTATTTAGATCCATTTCTTCATAGATATGATGAAGGTTCACACGATCTAATTGATCGCTAAAACTATCAAACAGGTGTCGATGATCGTCAAGACATGTCTGAATATAAAATGATAACGTATCTTTATCGATATCAATGTTATGTTGTTTTAATTCATCAAAAATTGTATCCATAGCGTATGCGTATTGGTCTATAACAATTAGTGTTCACACGACCAAAGTTGGAGATAAATGAATCACAAAAGAGTCCGGTATAAACATATATTTATTAGATAGATAATTAGAATACAAAATTATACATGTTCAGCAAATGTTCAGTTTTTCCAAGTCTATAGTCAAGTCATTTACCGACTTTTGAAAAAGGTACTTTTCGTAGGCTTTCTTATGATCAGTTTCATGGCTCGTGAATGTCTCTCCAGTCTTTTTGACTGTATATCTGTAAGATGGTGGCATACTAAACAGAACAGTGGAGAATGGTTCAAGGGGATCTTCTTCCGGTTTCCATTCGAAAAAGTCACAGCAGTTTTCTCTCTCGTTGGGACACGAGTAAAACAGACGACCTTGGTTGTCACCCTCTTTCTTGACTTTGCTAGTACGACAAATCAGACCATGCCGACACATTGGTTTGATACCCTCGAAGACATCAGCCCATTGCCAAAACGAACAGGGATTTCCTCGTTCGCAGCAAACAAAGTATGGTCTCCCGTAACTTTCCTTCATCTTATCTTTAACCATTCGCATTTGTGCCAGTCGTCCATGGCCATAGCACCTTGGATGTATACATCCACTTTCATGGAAGGAGGCTACGGCTTTTCCAAACATGTAGCAATCTTCTTCTGGGCAAAAGAACTCGCAACTAGGTTTCTGTCCACAAAACCAAAACGTACCCTTCTGTGTAATTGTCGAAGATGCAGGTTCCCGTGTAAACATTCCATTGTGCGACGGTAGAATTTCTAATGCTTTCAAAAACG
Organism: Paragorgia papillata; assembly: GCA_035771165.1. Classification (NCBI taxonomy): domain Eukaryota; kingdom Metazoa; phylum Cnidaria; class Anthozoa; order Scleralcyonacea; family Coralliidae; genus Paragorgia; species Paragorgia papillata. The sequence continues at coordinate 883,856 of JAWNZC010000193.1, read as the reverse complement.
TTCCAATCCTTCTCTAAAGTCTCGAACAAGTATAGATGACCAGACCAGGTGTAATCCTAACATCGTAATGTCCGAGCTTATATAGCTTCATGTATACTATAATTATTCCAATCTTGCCCAATCATGTCACAGGCGTGAGTCATGCGTGAGTCACGGTGCGTGAGTCACGCTGAATATTAATGAGGCGGCATCCCTTTGTTACGGTGAATGGGGGGGGTCATCTACTCACATTCTTCTTCACCTCATCTCATCTCATACAAAGCCTGAAAGACTCACACTCTCACGCACACATCTACGAAAATACCAAATCAGGGATGCCTCCTCTCCTCCTCCTACAGTACTTTAGTTTAAAACATGAATTATTCATTACCTGATGTGCTCACGATGTGCTCATTGATTTGCCGCCATCTTTCATCGTTAGTAGAGCCTGCGTTCCTTTTGGAATTGTAAGTTCCACTGAGTTAGGTACTTCATGACTTTCATGTAGACCTGATCCCAACAAACACTAACCAGTGAACTCGATGTAAGTTAAAATGTGATACCTGGAACGCTAACGAAGGACCAAAAAGTGAGGCAAAAAGTTCTAGGCCCCTGCGCGGTTTGCAGGTACGATTCAGTCTCCCACAAAATGTTTTTTACACGGCCGCCCGTCTTGAGCGAACTGCGAAGACTCGAAAAAAGGTTTGAAAACATTATTTATCAGACTAAACGTGAATTTAATGGTTTCCCATTGTTGTGCAGCGCTGTTGTTGTTTTATTTACTGTATAGCAGTCCAAAACTATACAGTAAATTAAGCTAGGGATGAAAATAGGCTGAGAAAACAGACGTCCGACGCGTTTTGCTGGCTAGGATGAAAACAGCCAGCCGAAAAGGTGAGTACAAGAGTGAGAAAGCTATTCTTGTACGAGTTTGAAGACGTATTGATACTTGATATTTCATAATATACATCTAATGTCATTTTCTTCTTTCTGCTCCTTTAATTTCTTGTTCAGTTTTGTTAAACGGCCTTTTGTAACTAATGATATTTTAAGAAATATAAACTGACAACTTGATTGTTTATTTTTCACGTTTACTCATGGCTAGTTGTTGTCTTCGGTGCGAATGCGGAATGCTTTTTAAACAAAACGAACTGATGAAACTGGTACTAACCTAAACGGCATATTCTATACTAAGTTTGTGTTGATTTTTTGTATCCTCTTCGGAGTGACGAAACTCTAATATATATGGTTTATAATATAACGAAAATTTGATTTAATTTCTTCACTGACAAACTTCGTGCACGTTTTGTAAAGACAATGACTTTTCCTATAGCAACAAATAGACAATCACTGCATAATTAGTTCGGCAGCATAGCACAACCAATCAAAATTTAAAATGCACGTTTAGCAAAGCGTGATAAAATGATTCAATAAATAATTTTTCAAACCTTTTCGAGTCTTCGCAGTTCGCTCAAGATGGGCGGCCGTGTAAAAAACATTTTGTGGGAGACTGAATCGTACCTGCAAACCGCGCAAGGGCCTGGAACTTTTTGCCTCACTTTTTGCCCCCCGAATGACTGGACGTTAGCGTTCCAGGTATAACATTTTAACTTACATCGAGTTCACTGACACTAACTAACTATAAACCTGAGTGCCTGACCCAGTGTTAAATATTGTAAATTTTGAAAATGAGACCATGTTTGGAGTCCAATATTGAATTTTGCACGCTAAAACAAAGACACAAGGTTATCCACAAATCCACACAACAGAATTTTGTCACGTGACCGCGCGGATTGAGTGACCGCACTAAATTTTGCGCGGGCGGATTTTAATCACGAACAAATTGCGCGGGGAACGCGTTCCCCGCGCGGACCAAATATTACAGTCTGGTTAAGTTGCTTAATATCCTAAAAACAGTTAAAATCACTGCTTTTGAAGGAGCCATAGTTAAAAATTTAGCCCTTTGCCACCCAAATTTTATTCTCTTAAACTATCCATAGTTCTTTGCTCCATCCACTGAAATAAATGACAACGTCCGAAAAAATCGAAAACGAGCTGAATCTTGTGCACTTTCGCCTGTCCATAGGAAATTGCGATAACAGTCTGCTTAGGAAATGTGCTTGAATTACCGTATATTGTTTGTTAATCGTCTAAATGAAACTTGACAACTGCTTACAAGTTCTTGCAGTATGACTAAAATCAGTCTGTTTAAGAATCAACTGCATTTCCGAAGCCTAGGCGAACTGTAAAGTTTGCCCATTTTCGGTACACAATTTTGTCAGCTATAAAAAGCGACGAAAGCCAATAAATTTAAATTTTCGCCTTTCCACCAATTTTGTTTTCTATCAAAGTATGCCCTCGATCCTAATTATTAACATGGTACCAGTGGGTACTTGAAGCCGCCATTTTGGATTTGGGACTTTCCCTGGTGGCAGTGGTGCTTTGGTGCGTCAGTACGTGAAGTGCATGTTCGAACTGACAAACTGACATCCGCAACTATGAGCACAGAAACGATAGAAATCATTTTGGCACTCGTATACATGATTGTATATTTATTCCTTCCACATGATGTAGCTGGTTTATAGATTTTGGAACTTTAATTGCTTTAATTAATAGCCTTAAATGCTTTGACCATAATTGTGCACATGCTGTTAGAAGTGGAAGATTTGCATGAAGTTGGACGCCTGTGTGTGTGCACTGTTGTATAATCATCTATTATTAAAATTAACAACCATTAATTTTTGTATGCATCCTCCAGGAAGGTTTTGTTTATGGTTTTTGGCAAGGGAATTTAAATAATTGGTAACTGATCTCCTGCAACAACTATTTCCTTTCTGTGTCAACCCCTTCTTGATTTAAATGACTGCTGTGAAGGTATAGCCCATGATCAACCTGCAGAGGGTTACACAATAACATAGTTTATAAATAATAGATACTGTTCTTTTCTTGTTTAGGTTTATTCGCTGTTTGGAATGACGAGATGCTGTAACAGCAGCAAGAATGGTATCAAACAGTGTTGGAGCACCAGCAGACATACACATTAATCTGAACTGCTCAGGGTCATATTCTGGACATTTTTTTTTCATGACAAACTCCTTATGGATGAAATTCTTTAATTTTTATTAATTCTTCTCTTATATCAAATCCTGTTAACTAAATTAAAAATGTAATTCGTAAATAATTATGAATCAATGCTATAATTTTTTAGGCGTGGATTATAAATTAAGTACCATATTTTCTCGATTAAGCCACTGGGCCAGGGGTTTAAAAGGGTTTAATAATTTTAGGCCTTCAAGTGTGTGTGTGTGTGTGTGTGTGTGTGTGTGTGTGTGTGTGTGTGGGGGGGGGGGTGTTGGTTCAATTAAGAAGGGGGTCGTTTAACTACCAAAATCTAAAGGAACTCCTTGCAACTCTAAAAAAAAACCAAAGAGCAGAAGCTTCCTTAAATTCCATTTACAAGTAATAAAAATGGCTCAGCCTATCTGAAAACATCCCCATCTCCTCAAAAACACCACCACGTAAAACAACTTCTCTGTTAGGGCCTCACCGAATAATACCAAAACGCGTTTCTTCAGCTTCCCATTCGAGTATATTTATCATATCTGGATTTATAGCGCATTCTTTGTGACTGTGGGCTTTAAATTTTGCAGCTGTGGGCTTCCTTGGTCGACCTTTCTGTCCTAACTTAGATCCGACATGCTGTAAAAAGACTTTAATGAGAGTCCAGCTCCCAGCACTTTCTTATAAAAATAGAGGAATATAAAGGATAGTTTTTCTGTGGCGGTTTATAGTTCAGACACAATAATTGCATATTTGTTTCTGAATTATCGGACGTCTCGTCTCAGATATACCGAAGCAGCTTGTAATTGACGATGTTGTAATGAGTAATGACGTGTATTTACGTCGACTAAAACACTTTGGAGTGAGTTTTTTTTCTGCCACAAATCATACATTGTTCAACAGACAATGTAGTTCTTCAAAACAGAAGTAAACAAATAAAAACCAGAAGAAATTTCGCCGTCGGAAGTGAACTTTTCATTTTTGTTTGTTTATATTTTCGAATTAACCGCGAGAAAAGCGGGAAATCCCGTATCTCGCGGTTTACGTGGCCAGTTTCGTGTCTGCGTGGTTGCTTAGTTTTGCGCATGCTCAGACAATTTTCCCACCTGTTGACACACGCACGGTTTGACTAGTTCCCAGGTATAAATATCGAAAAACAACATCGGTCAACCACTGAGTTTCACGAGTGGCTGAATGGTCAACCTCGTACCCAGGGTCTTATCTCCGCTCCCCCGCCCCCGCCCACGCGCTGCGAAAAGACCCTGGTTGGGGCTGGTCACGTGTTTCGAGGGCAAAAATATAACTTACTGGGGATGGGTTTATATTTAGAAACGTGGCTAAACTGAACACGAAAAGACAATGTTTTTATAATGGATTTATTTTATTCTGACAAGACAAGGTGTACGTTTTATAACTGTCAAGAAAGCCAGACTCAGACTGCATGCCCAAATCGATGTTTATTTACGTCAGTTTACTCAGTGTTGTGCGATGCTGTAAACTGTATGTAGAAACAGAAGTCGCCGTCCTGAACTCGAAGGCCTCTATGTCTCGATTGGCTTTTTGAAATAGTAAAATACGTGTAAATCTATCCGGTTGATTAGTGGGTTTTATTCGTCAAAGTCTACCCAAAACACCGCCAATTTTTCGTTAGTCGCTTTGTGTCCCGCCGCTTTGCCTTTGTTGTTTTTTATGTGCCAACTGTCAATGTTTTCAAGCGTTTCGTTGCGCGCCGTCTGACTGTTTGCATTTATACGAAACGGTTGCCTAAAAAACAAAGACAATATCAGTAAACTATATGAACATTTAGAATACATGATCAAGGTGATATTTAAAGGTAATACAAATGTGCCTGAGTTGTTTAAGGAGTCCCAAGAACGAAAATATAAATATATACGTTGGCTGAAGGGCGAAGTAAACATATTTATTAAAATATATTGAACTCAGTTGAACGGTTGGCATGCAATAATTTGGATTTTTCGGAATTTAACGTTTATAACGAAGTATTTTCCATAATTTAGGAAACATAGAACGGTATAACATTCGCGCTGGTTCAGTGGTAAGTTTTAGCTGTAATTCTGTAAAATACAGTGACAAGAAGAACATTGAACAAGCAACGTTCAGCGTGCGATATAATAATACTGTAAAATATTAACAATATAGTAAGTAAAACGCGATACTGATAGGTAGACAACTTTAGTGAAATTGAGGCTAGCAATTAACAGTTGACAACATGAGCTTGTGGCTCCTTTTATGAAGAATGTTATTAAATAAGGTTGGCCCAGTTTAAAAATCAGCAATATAGTTCAAGTATAAGCGCCTACTTGGCTACTTTAATACACCAGCCCGCCACTGCACGAAACGGCATGAAATTCTTGTATGCGATGTAGAAATTAAAGAAATAGTAAATGTGATGAACTAACCTCTTGGAATTTCTAAAGCACAGAATAAGAATGTAAAGCCTTGTTGACAGCTGCAAGCCCAAGGTGTTGAGTCTGTATATGAATTCCGCGAGCGTTGGCCGTTGCAAGAGATGCAGTGAGATAATTTCCACACTTTCTTTCGAATGGAGGTTCAAACGATTGTCAACCAAAAGAATTTGTGAATTTCGCATAGTCTTGATTCAGTTGATTGTAAGGAAATTTAAATCCGCTTATTGTAAAATTTAAAATCTTCAGGCTGCTAATATCAGATCGCTGATGAGTGATGACTGTAGAAATCCATTCAAAGAATATAGAATGTGCCTGAATTCGCTGCTCGTCGGATTGAACGACGGAAGGCTTTTGTAGAAGTTCAGAATTGTAATCCAATAATACCAGATTGTTATCCATGGAGTGTTTAATTTGCGTAATGAGCTTTCCTCGATATTCAGAGCTCGATATTGTAAATGTACTGCGACAAATTTTCAAAATAGCCACCCGATCCTGACAAGAAAAGTTTGTTATCTCCCATATTCTGGGTGACACGTGACCAGCCCCAACCAGGGTCTTTTCGCAGCGGTGGGCGGAGCAGCGGAGATAAGACCCTGGGTACGAGATTGCTGAATGGTTAGCCTGCGAGCCGGCTCTTGGGAGGAGCGGGAGGTGAAATAGAGCCTGCACGCATAGCTATCAAATTTGAATGCCGCCCCTTCTAACGGGTTGTCAAAAGCGGCCAATCACAAACCAGACGCGCAATGTAAACAAAGAAAACGGTTTTACTTCCTCGCCAGACGAATACGCTAATGAAATATTATTTGGAATAGTGGTTCGCACATTTTGGACAGTATAACAAGTTTCATAAAACACAGAAGCTTGAACTCTACATCAAATGAAAACTCATTCAACATATAACAACATACGTACATAATATATTTCAACGATGCGTAGTTCTGAAATTCCTATAGTCATCTTGTTCCACAAATGACAAGATAATGATATGCCGTATAGCCGCCGTGTCACTTCGGTACGTCCTGTCTGACTTTTTCCTATCTCTATTTTCACATATATCGAGTGAAAGAACTGGAAAGAAGGAGCCGGAGTCTTTCAGACTTTAACTTTGCCTGGCCATAGGAACTTCAGTCATATAAATAATAATTAAGTTGGAAATAAACAAAATTCTGTGGTATCCCGCGAGCTTTATAACAACAAATCATTTGATAGGCATGCAAGATTTAATAATGCTATCGGTTTGCTATTCACAACTGTTGAATTTGGTAAATCCGTAAATGCCATCAGTCCTGGCCAGTACAAAAAGCTGTGTGTATTGCAGGCGTATTGTGTTTCGAACTATATCGTTTGTTTTATAGAAATAATATTTTCTCAATCGTAGGAAGTTGTCCTCTGATACCAAATTTTCAATTAATTGACTTATCCATGAGAGGACGATTTGCTTTCACACTAAAGTGTTTAACAACCGTGGCAAAGCGAAAAGTTGGTGAAATTTTTGGAACGAATCTGAAATGCTCACATTTCGAGCAAAGCTCTTCACCAGAGTGTTTACTTTGATGAAGGACTCCCCTCGAAACGTCAGTATTTCGTTTCACAACGATTCGGGTCTATCGATCGTACAACCTTTGATAAATGGTCAAAGATATTAAAAATATTTACCGGATGGAAATACCTTTCAGACACAAATGCACTTAATATTAATTACAAATTACCAGCAGTCTATTAATATATGGTTGTACGTCAACAATCAGCATCTCGTCCAATCAGTAAGCTGCGTCCCAATTTGGAACGCTACTACTCAAAAAACAATACTACGCGTGCAGGCTCTCCTTCTTCTCCTCTCCCCAATCCCCCAAAGGAGAGCCGGCTCGCAGGCTACTCAATGGTTAGAGCCTTCGATTCTGCTGGCATTCGGAAGGTTGTGGGTTCGAGTCCCGTCTGGAGCTGAGAGTTATTCTCTGAGTTTAACTTAAAGGTGAAGTAATACGAGCCACAAATTGCGGAAAAATTGTTGCGTTGGAAGTTGAATAGCGTTGTTGCACGCAGCATACAATGATTTTGTTGCAAGTTGAATCAGCATGTTGCAGCAAGTGGATCTGGAGTCTACTTTTTTCAACAAATTTTTTAAACTTGCAACTGAATCATTGTTGCGAGACAATGTTTAAGGTGGGTGTTAATACGTGCAACAACGCTTTTCAATTTGCAACGCAACTTACGCAACAACGTATGCAACAAAGTTGCGTTGCAGTTTAAGCCGTAAAAGGTGAAGTAATACGAGCAACAAATTGCTGCCCCAACATTGTTGTGTTGCAAGTGAATGGCGTTGTTGCACATATATTACCACCCACCTTTAACATAGTCACGCAACATACAATGATTTTGTCGCAAGTTGAATCAGCCTGTTGCAGCAAGTAGAACAGGAGTCTACTTCAGTTTCAACAAATTTTTTCCACTTGCAACAAAATCATTGTTGCGAGACATTGTTGCGTTGCAGGTTGAAGAAAAATGTTGCCCGTATTACCTCACCTTAATTTTAGAGAGTTTGTACAGCAAAAACGAAAAAACTTCACCAACTTCAAGCTGAAAACACTACTAACATAGTAAAAATTACTGAAAATAAATTGACACAATGCGACTTGTAGCCCATGCAAACAAGTACTTGAGACACTCGTACGGTTTGACTAGTTCTCGTGTATAAATTAAATATCGAAAAAACAACCTCGGTCAACCATCTGAGTTCCACGAGTGGCTCAATAGTTAGAGCTTCCGGCTGGCATTCGGAAGATTGTGGGTTCGAGTCCCATTTGCAGTTAAGAGGTTTTTTTATGGTGTAACTCACGACAGCTTGTATGTACACCAAAAACGAACGAAAAAACTTCACATATACTCCATATACATCTATATAATAAATATCTTATTCCTTGCGTAAAGGTGAAACATTTAATATTCATTCGCCTTCACATATTTACCACTAGACCCTCATGCTTCAGTCCTTGTCCTTAAAATTGCAATCTAACTGTAACGTTTATAATAGTACATTAGCTAAATGTATTGGATTTGTCTATTGCTTCCCGCTCACGGGCGCACATTTTCTACAGAAAACCATTGGGATTTCTTTCCCTATACCCTTAAAGGCTTTCAGAATAACAGCGATATAGCTTTTCCTATGTTTCCTTCAAGTATTTCAGAAATTACAAAGTGATAAGAACCCAATGAATTTCTCCAAAACAAGCGTAAAAACATGACGCGTTGTTCAAACTTCTAGATGTTTACATATGAAAACAAATTGTGTTTGCCCCTGATGGGAGGGGAGGGGGCGGGGGGGGGGGGGGGGGGGGGGGGGGGGGGCGCTGCGTATATGTTGACCATTGGCATAAAATGGATGAATTATATACCAAAACACATATCACGTGATCAGTTCCATTGTATCGGCGAACTTGTTTTAAAGAACAAGGCGCGTGAACGAATATGCCATACATCCGGTGAAACAATCCAGAGGAATCGAGCGATAATAAGCACAGTTTATTGTATGTAATGCCAACGCAGTCAACAGTACATCGGCAGAAAATCATGATTAGAGATTGGCTTAGGTTACTTCTTTTATGAGATCTTGGTAGTTGGCACTACGAAACTCGTCGAACATGTACTGGAAAACTCCCTTTCTCTAACTTGGATGTAGAAAAATCATGTCTGAAGAACACTTATATATAATTATGAAGGAAATCGATTATTTAGAAAGTTGTTCAATATCAATTGTTTAATGATTATGTACTGTTTAATAAACGAGCAAGAGTGTTTTATCAGATATAAAGACACGATGCGAAGCCGAGTGTTTTTATATTTGATGCGAAGCCGAGTGTTTTTATATCTGATAAAACACGAACTTATTTATTTTTTGAACGACTTCAAAAACTTATCTATTATTGAACGGCTTCAAAAACGAACCACTTGGTAAGTTCATTGGCGTAGTTAGTTTGAAAAATAACCTTGTCTAAGCCGAGAAATATCAAAGCTAAAGTTTATGTAAATCAGGAGGTATCTTTATCACATATAAGGACACGATACGGTCATGATTTTCAGTTGTGTTTTCCTCATGAATTATTAATGAGTTTTTGAATTCACGTTTTCCACTCATTTTCAATATGTTGTCACGTTTCATATAGTGGGATCTTGTGTGTGATGATAAATACAAGACGAGTCTTGCGTCTACAGTGTATTTCTGCGGCGTTTTGTTAGGTGGCTTAGTATTTGGAACACTGTCGGACAAGTTTGGCAGAAGACCTGTGTTGATTTTTACTTTATATTCACCGTGCGTCATTGGGCTGTTGATATTTTTCGTCCAAAACTATGTGGCTTTTGTAATTCTTCGTTTCATTCTTGGCTTTGTATTGCAGGTAGGTGCAAAGTTCATTATACATGTAATTTGAAAGACTTGGTGTGAAAATATGTCAAATCAATCTAAGTTCTGTTCTATGGCACAAACATTATGTTTGTCTTAGGGGGAGTTTACACGAGGACGAATCATTATTTTATGTAGATTTGACACCAATCTTGTTTAAAACAACGTATTGAGTTTTAGAGGTGAAAGTACAACCTCGTACCCAGGATCTTCTCTGCTTTTAAAATGGCGAGAGGAGAAAACCCAGTGAACTCTATATATAGCTGGAAGGCTGACTCCAGTTAATCACCGGACGGAAAAGTGAGGTAAAAAAAGACGGACATGGGGAATTTCATAGTTTGGACGTCAGATTCAGGCCGTACCCGGTCATCTTGGATGTCAGTCTTAGTCTTTTTTTTCTCGCGGTGGAACCACAGGCAGCCAAAACGTACACCCTCTTGCACGCGAGCAGTGGTTTCGTTTACCTTCCAGGGGGCTGCGTATGTTGACCGTTGGCACAAATTCAAATCGAATATCACTATAGAATGCATGAAATATATACCAAGACCCATAGAAATTCGAAATAAATGTTCTTAATTGGTTTCTGCTTAATTTCTATTTGTTGATGCTTGCGTCATTCTGACTTCCGAGTCGAGCTTCAACTATATTTCGACGACTTCCACTCACGGTCAATTATAACCGCTTTATACTAAAAATAAGGAAAGGCTGGTTACTTTCATAGATAATATTTCAGACGACCCTCATTTAAATCTCGGTAAAATACACAAAACCGCTCGATTTCGCCAAAATTGCCATAAGTACATTCGTCAAGAACTTGGCTTTCGGATCATTGCTCTGTCATCTTCTTTGCAGCTCGACTGATACGTTCATATGCAAACCGGCTTTGGCGTTACAAAAGCTCTCGCCGTATGCGTACTACGAACCTCAGTTTGTATGAACGTACGTTTCTCGAGCTGCGAACTGATGAACGTTGGGGTCGAAACAGCCGTGAACCGAAAGCCACTGTTCTTGTCTAATGTACTGATGGCAATTTTGGCGAGATCGAGCGGTTTTTGGTGATTTTACGGAGCTTCAAGTGAGGACCGTCTGAAATATTCTCATCAGCAAAAAACAAATAAACAAATAAAACCAGAAACAAATACACTTCTTGCTTGAACTTAGTAGGAAGAAAATATGTTTTAGCATAGACGCTACTTCCTAAAGATGGTCATCAAGTGACAATTTATATTCAATATAAATAATGGTTAATGATATAGCAATTTCACTTAGTTTGTTCTGCCCATGAAGTCATCACGTGCTCAGCACGACCTGTACATGACTATCGTGTACATAAACAAGTCATTGTCCCAAGAATACAACCTTTATCTGTGCCATAGCAACGCAACCGCACAACTAAGCACTATACCCTAGGCATGCGATTAGTCATTTCGATCATTCGTGTATTTACTTTCCTGGAGTAAGTTACGCGGATAACGCAAAAATAAAGAAAAGAAAGTAAAGGAGAAAATGTTTTTCAAAGATGCCTGCCACTCGAAGCGCTAGAAGATCTTCCATCCGACAAAAAACGCCAGCCGATACTCACTTGAATCATCTCACCACCGAAGTATTGCGTCTTCGCCTTGGCCAATTGAAACTGGTCACGACAAAAACACGAAGCACCTTACTGGCAAGACTAACGACAGCCTTACAAGATCGTCCCTACGGTGAAAACCCACCGCAACGATCCCAGACCAACAATGTCCTTCCATGCACGCCAGAAGTTCCAGAGTCATCTCCAGTCGAGCGCGAACCACGAGAAGAGCCAACAACTGGAGGTTTTACCACCGCACAGCTTGACACCCTACGACGCCTGATTTCTTCATCTATCGAAAATTCTATGCCGCGCTGGAGAGCGATACGTGCCGAACCTCTGTTCCACAACGTCGCGCAAACACATCAAATACCAACCGGCCCCAATTTTCATCCAACACCGTCTTCCTTGTTTGACCACAATTCCATCACCAACGGTGAGTACTTACTTATACTAGGGAATTTTGATGGCTATGAGGATAATTTTCGTGTCTCTTTCCAAACATCCGAAGGCGGGGCAAGTTTCACCATTCCAATCTCGCTCTCTCAGCCGAAACGCCAAAAAATCGACTCAATCGATCCGTGGCTTACCGCGTTTAACATTTATCAAGTGTCATCGCCAGTAAATTCCCGCAAAAAGCTGCCGATTTGTTTATCTACCAACAAACTTTTCGAGATGCGCAACGAAAGTTTTCTGCTATGGTTTGATATGTCCCTTTCTTGGGCACAACGCGATCTCCAGCTTTACCTGGAAAAGTTTACGGGCCTTGCTAAAACGGTAGGTTGGAAAACCTGGAATCCGGAATGGAATCCTGAATGGAATATGGAATCTATAGGAATCGTCATAATTAACATAAAAACTGTTTTCATAAAATTAGTAATATTAATTACGAAATATATCATACACGAGGAGGAGTGTTTCATCAGGATATCCAAACACTGAGACGCTTGTTGAAAACCGAGGCGAAGCCAAGGTTTTTGAACAAACTTCGAAGTGTTTGGATGATATGCTGATGAAACACTCCTCCGAGTGTATGATATAGCATCTCAAACAAACCAATATTTAAAGAGAAAATCAAAGTAAAAGTTTGCTTAATTTATGTAATTTCTTCCTCCGATATCCAAACCACAGACATGGTACTGATTTCCTTTGTGTTTTCCTCATGAATTATTAATGAGTTTGAGATATATATTTATTATATGGCACGGATTACTTCCGGTAAAATCACGCGCTGTGATTGGTTGCTGACGAGGCGAGATATATCGTAATGCCAACGGGAATTATGAAATTGTTAATGCCCTACGATTGGAAACAAACAAAAAATCCTAACTTTTATTGCCGAAAAACGGCGAAAATAGATGAAATAGACGACGATGAACATTATAAAAGTAAATTCTATTATCCAGACGAGAAAGAAACAGAAGAAAATAACGCTAGGTCGGTGTTTTGACGAACTAGTAAAGGAAGCGAAGACCAAGAAATACAAGATTGATTTTGAAATAAAAAGTGCCATATACATTAATAAACTACCTCGACCGTTTGGTCTTTACGGTAAAATATTAAACCTCGGTCTTGAGCGTATTAACCTCGCTATCGCTCGTTCAATACAGCAATACCTCGGTTTAATATTTTACCGTAAAGACCCCACTCTCGGTTATTAAAGTAGTTAATAATTTACTGTTAATTATTAACTATTAAAATAATAATAATAATAATAACTAACCAATATGTCAACATAATTGTATGACATCTTATTTTGGCTTGCAAGAAATTTGTTTTGTATGAATTTTTTTATTATTATTTTTTAATTTTGGTGTATCATTTGGTGTTTGGCAATGAGTATCACACAAAATAGAATAATCAAAGCATATTTTCAATGAAGAACTTTGTCTCTGCTGCAAGAAAATATAATTAATTCTATCAAAATCACTGAATGGGTCATTGTTATATCTCGCTATGCATGTTTTGCAAACCGCAGAAAATTATAAAAGGGTGTTAATATTGTCTATGGATCGGCCGTGAGCTACCCTGTTTACCGGACTAGCTCGCTAGGCAGTATATAGTTTCTGGCGTGCGTTTAATATTATATGAGTGAATTTCATCATGCCTATTAAAGTACCGGGATGATTTGACATCAACAAAAAATATCATAACAATGCAATGCAGTACTCCCCCAAGACCCCAATAGTCACTATACAGGATAATACGCAAGGCGCTTTTGAATAAGTCTTGAAAAAGTCAACCCGGGAACATGTCTGCATCGATCTTTTTTATTTTGATTTTAATCACCTTATTACCAAAATAGTAGTAACAGGTGGCTGAACAGAGCAAAGCCCCAATTGATATCAGCTACCAGTAACTAACTATATACATGGTAATATTTACAAATATAACTAAATCTATATAAATAGCAGTTATGTACAAATTTGAATAAATAAATATATATCTATGGTGTTTAATACTGGCTAATATCACCAGCACGAGACGCCACTTTACCGTGCATGTGAAAGTTAAAGGTCAGATGTCATAGACGGGTAAAGAAACCTAAATATTGACTAACCTAATAATATCACGGAGAGTCGTAAAAAAAAACACATTAGGCAGGTCAAAAACTTATTTCTCGATTGTGGGACAACGAACTCAGGTGAATAATAATGATATTAATTGCTACTCTGAGTGAAAATTCAAACTCACAAACACAAAGCATATATACACCACAAAATTTAAGTCTACAGCAATAAAGAAGTATCTATGTTCTTCAATTTCATCTTAATTACTGGCTGAATCCAAATCTTTGCATCATATACTGTAGTAATATACGCCTTGAACATTTCACTTGAAGTGAGCATATACAATTGAGAGTACTGTAATAACAATTAATGGAGAATATTTGTTGATAATAAAATTTCCAACGCGCAAATGATCAACGGATTTACGCACAATAATCAAATATTCAAGTGCAAGCGCCAAAAACGCTATCAATTGACACTTGACCGAGATTGAATTACTGATTATTGTAGGAATGATGGGATTTGGAAACGTTTAACACGTCAATAGTATATTTTATGTAGTATTTTAAAGTTTATAGATATTATTAGGTTAGTTTTAGATTGCAGATGCGAGAACTGCTTCTTCATGCTCAAGTCTCAGCTGAACGTCCTTAAATTATTTTCAATCATATTCGTAATAATTATGTTTGCAAGAGATTAATAAGTTATCTCTTGGCACCACCAAATATTTTTGCTATTTCCTGCCATGGTTCGAGGCTATTTAGGCGGTATTGTTGGGTTAAAATAAATTAATTCCGGGTAAAAGTGCATGTGCTAATTCAGACAACTGTAAAAAAAATAATACAAAAGTACTTCTCGTCTTCTCACCAGTTTTACCATTTGGCTCATTCTTCACTCCAAATTACGGTAGGTTTTGAGTTTTTGAGTAGCGAGAGCTATAGTATTGACTCATTGCGTAAAATAAGCTTATAATTATCAATTCTACAGTACAGCGAAACTGGCAACAAAGCGGACATGGAATTTGTGCATGTAAAGCGCAAAACGTGTGCGCTACAGGTCCTACAGTAGAAATCAACTATAGCTAGTTCTGATTTTACGTAAATGGCTTTTAATAATTGCTAGACATCGCGGCATATAGCTAAGACCTTTAAGGCAAAAGACTGTGACAAATCTATCGAATAGATCTACTCAAGGCTTTTCAAGACTTTGCAAGACTTTTCTTCAAGACATTTCTAAGCAATCGCGGCACAAATGTCTTGCAAGACCTTTGACAGACTATTGAAGTCTTATAATTGTCCAGAAAAGGTCTAGCAAAGGTCTCCAAGACCTATTATAGACCTTTTAAAGGCCTTCTAAGATCTTTCGTTTTCCTACGTGCAATCATACTGTAGTATATCAATTAGTATTTGTCAGGATAGTACACTATGTAATATGTATGCGTCTTCCTATGTATTCAGTTTGAGAAGTTCCAATTTGTTCCATAACAGGAAAATTACATGGTGACATCCTCATTAAACACTGTTTCTTTATGATTATCCATATCCCAACATGATGTATAATTCTGCAGAATTAATAGTAGACGTGTTTCTCTTATAGACGTGTTGAAATACTCTGATTTTGTATCATAACATCTGTCACAGTAGCCAGACTTCAGTGCCAGGACTTGAATGGTGAAAACTTGGTGTAAAATTTAGAAGGAGTATACTTCTGTGGACTACAACATTTTTTTGCCAGTATAGACAATTTGAGACTTGGATACTGGTCATTTTCTATTAAAAAATGGTTTAATTTTCAATTAACAGTTTGAATATAATATTATAACAGTATATATTCTCAACATAATAACTACTCTTGAGTAGTACATGTAGTAATTAGAGTAAATTAGAAAAAAACAAACTTACCTGCTATATATAGTATGTCCAGTCTGCATGGGTCTGTTTTCCCATGCTACAGTCTTGTTGAAGTAACAAAATTACTTCGTGCAAAGTTGTTCCCATCGCATACAATAGGAACAATGTAATTTTAGCACTTACATGCATGTACATCTGTATTTGTTTATTTTAATAATTCATAAAACAAATTGATAATCACTCATCAAATTTGATACAAAACAACATATTTCATCAATTGCATTTTATGTTTAAAGTGTTTCTTTTTCAAAAAATTCTGCTCTTAGTCTTTCTTGTAAATGCCAGTTTAAAAGTGAACAGCTATTGTGCAATCTCTCCAATATTTAGTATTCATGATCATTATATAAAAGGTTATTTATAACACATATTTTATTTACATTTGTGTCTCTAAATACATTATATAGATAGCAATATTATTTGTCTGTTCTTCATTTGAATGATATACCCAAATTGTTTTATGATCACTAAAATAGGTTTCTAAAATCCCTGAATTTACAGTTTTTGAGAAGTGGTTTTACAGAATATATGATCGATGAGACTTTTATTGTCTGTTGTGTAGTTTGATATTAATTGTAGATAGCTATTGTCCCTTAACATTACATTGTAGAGATGTCTTCTATCTGTTTCACTGAGCCAGTTTACATTAAAATCTCCAATTAATATTACACTTTCATCACCAGCAACTTCAAGGACAATTTTACCGAGTTGGCCCGGTAAACCGAGTTGGCCCGCTTCGTATATTTATCATCTCTTGTTTCAAAATTTCGATTACATGGCAACCGAGCTGGTCTTAGGACTATGACCATAGTCTTTGGACTATTGTGTTGAATCACTATAAACAAGGATGGACAATAGAAAAATCTTCATTTTTTACTGACAGTCTTAACTGAAACATGTCCTACGTTTGTGAAGTTTGTGGAAAATCTTTCGCTAATTCAAGTAATCTCCTCCGTCACATGAAGATGGTTCATAGATCGTCGACAAAACAAATAAGACAGGCAGGTGCTCTCGTCAATGGATCCACAGTCTTGCAGCATCCGTTTACGTGCATTGTTGCAGGGTGTACTCTAGCCTGGTACCCTGGCCCAATTTCAAAAGAAATAAGGGCCAGGTAACCACTAATCTCATTCTCGCGTCATCAGGGCTAAATCCACTTATGACGACTGCAGTTTTACTCATAGCCACTAAAAACGCGCGAAATTTTAACCAATAGGAAAGCAGAAGTCTTTAGTGGTTACCTGGCCCATATTCTTTGATTGGGCCAGGGGACCAGGCTAGGTGTACTCAGGGTGGTAAAACCGTATGGGTAAAAACTCTTCTGGAGAATGCAAGAACAACTATCAACCCCCTCCTGAACGTATCATTTGGTGTTATGGGCAGTGGCAACCCATGTACCTGGATATGATCAAAACTATACCACACATTCAACTGAACGAAGGAATACCTACGAACATTGTCTCGGAAGATTTTCTTGATGTTTCGAAGCGAAACCTTATTATCCTCGATGATCTTATGGATCAATCAGAAGGAGATAAGCGCATTGCCAGTTTATTTACCAAGGGAAGTCATCATAGGAATCTCTCAGTGATCTATATTGTTCAGAATATATTTCTCCAAGGAAAGGAAACCAGAAACACCAGCCTCAACGCACACTATATCGTACTCTTCAAGTCTCCGAGGGATAATTAAACAACAAATTTCTATTATGGCACGACAAGTGAATCCTGGACATGTTCAAGAATTTATGAATTTATGATATCAAGAGTTACGAGGAAGCAACGAGTCGCCCCCATGGATATCTGATGCTTGATCTAAAGCCGACTACGGATGACAAACATCGTCTCAAGACAAATGTTTTACCTGAAGAAAATAGCTCTGTCCTGCAGCAGAACATAAGCAGATATACTCAAAAGAAATCGTATCAGCAACCTCCAATCGTCAACGCTATGTACAATACAGAACACCTAATGCGAGACATTGTACAAACACCACAGTTAACACCCGATGAAAAGAACATCCTATACTCTGATCAACTCGATCGTTTTCTGACATTCCAACAACAGCTGCAGAACCAGCATCATCAAGTTCAAACTAATCTTCAAACGCAGCTACTAAAAGTTATACAAAATTTGACAGAGACCCCACAGAAGCCTCAAAAACCTGAACCCCAGCAACCTGAACACCTTCCGTTAGATTCTCCTTCTAAACTTAGTGTACCTAAGCCATATTTTCTAACTCCTACTCCGACTGTTGAATACCCAAAGCCGAAACCTTTGCAAAAATGGTTGACTCTTGATTTTGACACAGATGAAAGTGATCCTGGTGAAAACAACTCAGACAACAAAGACTCGCATGGAGAAGAAAGCTCACATGAAACAGTAGACTATAATAGTCATATTATTTAAATAATATTCAAGTTTCACTAGAATAGTTATCTCAGCCGATTCAGCCATTTTGACTGTTCAAAACCTTCTTATATTCCTCCAAACAAGGTTCTATTGTGTCTACTAATTTCTGTTTAGTTCCTTGGAAAGAACGTCTATTTTGTTAACGTTCGCTGTACGCATGCTCTGTACGTCTACATGTCCCACAAGTGTCGACTGTCACTAGGGTAAAGTGTATAAATGAAAGTCGGTTACTGTTACTTATGAGAGATATAAGTCGGGCGTCTTTTGATAATAGGGACCTTAAGCACGCAGCAGATCTACGACGCGAACAATCTCGTTCCCAGAGCCAAACCCCTCGCACGCGAGCGGAAAAGAGGCTCGTGAGAAGGAGTGAAGTAGAATACATGTTTATTTGGGACTAAAATCTGACAAAATGTGCGACAAGAGACAAGAAATACTTTTTTGCCTTTGTAATATGTTTGGAATTCCGAATTCGAGTTTCCATCCGAGAAAAAGAACGTTTGGGTATGACAGATATGGCACCGAACTCACGAACTGCTCGTGGCGAAATATACAGATTTCACATTCCCGTGCTTGTATAAACACAAATAAATATCATTGGGAGTGATTTCAATAAAGTTTCCGTTGGAATATTGTCATGACTATTTGAATAATAACTTTAATAGATCAATTCATAATTATCTGAGTTTACCGGGTTAAAGGTACATGTATATGACTTTATGTTTATATGTATTTTCTGATTTTAACAAAAATATATTATTTTATCAATATGACACTGTTTATAACTTTTATATGTGTAAAATTACTATTCCTTAATTGGCAGTATTGCCTGGCAGAAGGCATTGCTTTCTTAAAATGTGATAATCTATATAGTGGTCTAAAGTTAATTAGAAAAGTGCATTATTTACATGGTTATATCCAAATGGGTTAAGCATTAGTTGCCAAATTACACCGTCCTGTTTTAGAGAGGGACTGTAGAAGATGTTTTTGAGTGTGGAGGCAAGATGCTGTTTGTGGTAGCCTCTCTGGGGGGCATGTGGGGATGCTTGAATTTTTAGACTTCCTGCAAACCATTTTGAGGCTCATTTGCAGTCTGGGTAGGAATGCACTAATAAAGCACCTAGATAAACCTTTTTTGTCCTAACTTAAGTGAACAAACATATACTTGCATCAGTTCAAAGTTTTGTCAGACTGTTTGAGCCTTTTTAATAGGCCATTTTCAAAATCACATGATATGGTTCATACGTATTATTATGCTGGAAGGACAAAATGTTTAATATGGCATCAATCTCATTGAGAAAGTGATGTACAATCAGTTTATCATGCTTTGCCCATACAGCTGTTGTTTACTCAAATCCTGAAGCTTTTTCCCCCCAATATAGATGGCATTATAAAATGTTGTCCTTCCAGAATAATATATGTATGAACCATACAGTATGTGGTTTTGAAAATGGCCTATTGGACATGTCTAATAGGTGTATGGCTGTATATCATGCATATACATGCATGGTAGTTTCTTTGCTTTCATTTCAATCCCATTGTTATAATATATTAGGTTAAGTTAGTTAAAAATTTTGTGGGGGTGAAAACAGTTTGTCACCCCTGCATGGGGCACACTTCCACCACCCCTGCTCATGTCATTTAATGATACTGACAGATGGTATAATTGTAAGGCATTCATTCATGAAGTGAACAGTCAGTCATATATTTCGATTTCTATTTCAACACTGCCTACGCAGCACACTACTTTATTTCAGTGCTGGTTACAGGTCAGCTTTTTTTTTTTGTTATTGTTTTTTATGGCACCTGGTGGTATAACAGACATGAAACAGAGAGTTAGAGGCCCTCCATCCAATCACAGTTATCTATGATCTCATAATTGTGACAATTCAAATTAATTAGTGGAAATGTATCCCATGAAAATGTTTTTTCAGGTGTGTTACTGTGTAAAATTACCAATGCCTGTAATTATAATAAACACTAAATGACTTAAAAAAGCTAGTGGTGTGTTGGCATAGTACTGTTACTGTTTGAGTCATTAATATTTCATGGTCCAAGTTCTCATCAGCAGTCTTTACCACCAAACTAGCAGGTGGTTCCTTGTAGCGGTGGTGGCACTACGGGTGTGCAAACTGTGCGCCGCACTGGGGCCCATCAGCCCATCCAAACCCCAAACTATTAACAGACTGCACAGGTTGTCACTCAGATTTTACTCAAAAGTGCTCTCAAAAATGCAGGAAATTTCAGAGACCCTAAATTCAAAAATTTTCCGGTGGAGATTCCCCCTGGACCCCCTACATATGTTGTCACTTTGTGGGAGGGGGACCCAAATTTTTTTCTCACACCGGGGCCCACACCCACATAGTGCTGCCACTGCTCAGTAGTTCTGTGTTGGGTCACCGATAGTATTGTGGCAATGATTTATTGTTGAGTCTAATAACCTAGTATTATGTGTACTGACTGTACTCTACTGTTAAAATGTTCAGTCAGTTTTATTAACAGATACAACACTTTGGTCAAATATACTTTCATATCTTTAAGATTTGTCTTTATGTCTTACAAACATTGTGAACTACAGTGAATATATAAGCGTGAACTCTGTCAGCAGAAATCTTAAGGACTCACTCTGTCCATTGTAGATACATATCCATCTTAGAGAAAATCTATTTTGTTTACATACACTGTATAATATGTTATCCTAGAAGTTCTTTCTCTCAAAATTCTAAATTTCTTGTTATACTAGAAACAACTCTGCAATGTTCCACACATCGAGCTATTATAGTCTAATAATAATATACTGTTGGATGATGTCACACGTCAAATGTCTTAATGTCATCATCCATCTGCTCCAAGTATGCACCATAACATCCATTCCATTGTACCATACACTAATGTCTTTGGTGCATTTATTTTCTTCTGTCTAAGTTCATTAGCAACAAAGGTTAGGATCTGGTGTGGCTTGTCTTCTCCTGTGTTTGGCCAACTTGACACAGCAAAATATATACGGTATTTCACTGCTCTGGGTTTACTTCAATAATGTTTCCATTGATAATTAGTAAGCCCTAAAGACTCACACTCTCCTTTTCTCTGGTTTGGGTTGCTGTTGCAGTAAAGCCAATTTAGATGAATCAGGAAATCTTGTAGTAAGCAAGCCCAGTTTCCCATAAGCATGGTGAAAATCTTTCCTAAAAGACTAAAATAATATACATGTAAATACACATCAAATCAAATGAGTTTAAATAAACAAATATATACTAAAATTAGAACCATACATATATTTTGGCTTGGTTTTAATTTATATTATTTTAGAAAACCAATAAATTTTAATTGTATGTCAGTAAGCGGATAATATAACTTAAAATACTCATTAATAATTCATGACGAAAATTCAAAAGAAATCAATACCGTAGCAGTGGTTGTAAATCGGATACAGCATCGTCCTGATTTACATGAACTTTAGCTTCGATTTTCTCAGCTAAAACAGACTGTATCCCCAAAATAGTTGGTGAACTTGATTACTTAGATGCATTTGTATTTTAATAAAGATACAGCATTCGTAGCCGAGCTGTATCTGATTTACTACGGCTCGCTTGCAGCTCGCCTTGTAAATCAGATACAGCTCGGCTGCTCATGCTGTATCTATTACTTATTAGATTCATCTAAGCCCAACATGGCAACATATTTAAGTCAAAAATTCAATATTGGACAAGATCGCAGCGAGCCTGTTAATATTAAAATTTGAGACTTAAATATGTTACATATCAGGTGAATCCAATAGGTATCTTATTATATCCAACAAATAATTGTGCAATTCGGGTAAATACCATATACCTTGTCTCTGTCCAAAGGTTGCTGCCCAAATTATAAGTAGTTGTCCTACATCGTAAAATATTGGGCTGGCATGTGATGCTAATGTAGACATTTGATTGGATGATTAATTGCGAGGGTTAGGTATAATAAATTATTTGATCATTATGCATGGTATCTCACACTGGAATTAACTATGAACTGAACTTTGGACCAGATTTAAAATGCCAATTATGCACAACACCTACAATTGGATCTGGGTAGCATTATACTAGGCCAGACAATTAACTCACTTTAACATATCTAACCACACTACCACGGTAATTAAAAAACAAGGATTTATGAGAAAAGCATACCTTCATATTGTCGAAAAATACTTCTGGATGGGCAAACATGAGTTGAGACTTCAACAGCAGATCATACGAAGTGGTACCACTACCACCATATTAAAGAACATCTGCGTTGACTGTCCCCTTTCAGAAAATCGTACACGGAAGGCAATAGTTGAAAAATTAAGGATTTACCAAAGCCAGTTGGCAGCAAGCACATCTCGGGAGTTACAATTCAAATGCCAGTTCACATGCCAGTTTAAAATTCCAGTTATTATGTATGCCAGTTCATGCGAATAGCGTCCTCTGCTGAGGCTTCACTTTTAAGCCGCTTTTCCCAATTTTTTACAAAGAAAAATCAATGGCAGCATCCAGCGAGAAATTGCCGTCTCCTCCACCGTCTGTCATAATGAATTAAAGTAATATTTTCGCCAATATTCTGAAAACCTCTCCAAGAATGTTGAGCTCTTGATCTGCAATCAATTTTCAACCGCGTATACAGATTCTAGAGAGGCTAGGTACGAAATAACTACTGCGCAGGTCACGGGACACCCAATTTTTGGGTGTCTGAAATCGATTTGCCCAGAGCCATTATATTGGCCCGCGCGGCCGGGGCATATTTGGCTCTGGGGACGAG
Organism: Paragorgia papillata; assembly: GCA_035771165.1. Lineage (NCBI taxonomy): Eukaryota > Metazoa > Cnidaria > Anthozoa > Scleralcyonacea > Coralliidae > Paragorgia > Paragorgia papillata. Next base: position 860,821 of record JAWNZC010000193.1, on the reverse strand, counting down.
ATTGCGACGCGAACGGGAGAAAATGGCCGAGGAAGACTGGCACTAGAACGCCGTCGGTCACGTCATATGTAAACATTAAGCAAATTTAATAGGCACGGGACGGGGACGGCACTTTAATAAATAAAGGTTTGTTTTAACATGGCTTGCTTTCGAGACACGAGAAATTTAATTTTACACTGTTTCAACGATGGCCTGCTCGACGACGATGAATTTGCACTGTTGTACGACATGAATCACTCCAAAAATCCTGAATTCCCTTACGAAAAATACGGACGTTTTGACTTTGACGACTTGGATCCTGCCGAGTGCAAAGCTGAATGTCGCTTCGACAAGCACGATTTGTTAACACTGGCAGACGCTTTACAGATACCAGAAGTAATTAGATGCCAGCAGAGAAGTGTTTGTGGTGGGATAGAGGGTTCGCCTATGCTTCTGCGGCGGTTTGCGTATCCGTGTCGATACAGTGATCTGATATCTAGATTTGGCCGACCAGTTCCTGAAATATGTATGATAACCAACGAAGTGATGGAGTATATTTACACTATTCATCATCATCGCCCTACTACATGGAATGATTTGCTGCTGAATCCTGTATCACTTCAAGCTTATGCAGATGCAGTTTTCGTGAAAGGCGCTCCCTTGGACAACTGTTTCGGATTCATCGATGGCACAGTTCGGCCAATTTCTCGCCTTGGTCAACATCAACGACTTGTGTACAATGGCCATAAGAGAGTGCACGCTCTGAAGTTTCAGTCGGTTGCTCTCCCAAATGGGATGATTGCAAACTTATACGGCCCTGTAGGTAAAGTTGAAATATTTAAATTTGATTCATGCAGCTACTTGTCATTTTGATAGCCTTCCCTACAATATTACACATTGTGTTTATTAATATTGAAGAGTTTTAAAACCCAAATTTGTAAAATATTAGTTTAGTATATATTTATTTTCTGTATACATTATCCAGAAAATAAATATTAACTACTTACTAACTGAGAGTGAGGTCTGTACTGTAAAATATCAAACCGAGGTTTTTCTGTATTGACCGAGCGATAGCGAGGTCAATACAGCAAAACCGAGGTTTGATATTTTACCGTACAGACCGAACAGACGAGGTTAGTAAGTTGTTTATTATATGGCATAAATCAGTGCAAAAATTAATACCGATGGATAATTAGTTTATCCATTACATCCGGTCACGCGCCATGGTCACGCGACTGAATATGCGAGTAATGCGACAATTTGTGCTTGAGGCGGCGTGGCGAATTCAACAAAACACACACGGAAACAAGCAAACAAGTCAAGTTTGTTTTAAATATCTTTATCTGGGAAATATAATCGCAAGATTAAATTTAAATAACGATGAAAGAAAAGATTAACAAATCAAGAAAACTTATTGTCGCAACTGGCTTAAAACATTCGTATAAAACTCAAAGTTATTTGAAAAATATATTACGGCTGTTCGATCAAAGTGTCAACAAAACTTAGCCTTCTTCATCGCTTTCAATCACAAGTCTTCGTCGCTTTTTCTCTTGGAATATCTTCACTGGACCATTGAAGATCTGGAATTGACACCCTGAGATGCTGCTTATACTTGCACCAGCGAAAACTGCTTGGCTGTTTGAATCTTCCTGGTATGAATGTGTTGCTTCGAAATGCTGCAGCTGGCCGAGCTGGGTTTCCGACTGGGACGTATCAACTGGCTCACGTATCGCTGGTTGTAAATTTTCAAGAGGATTAAGTGCTCTTCTTGGTTGGTTTTGTGCTGATGGTTGAGTTCCGCTGAGTATACTGGACATCTGAAGCTGATGTTGTTCGCTTGCCGATTTATACGACTGTAGACTTTGCAGGTTCTTGTGTCCACTCAGCTGGGCCACAAAGATTTCGGGAGTGTTGGCGTCTAACAGCCTCGAGATACTGGTTTTTCTAACAGAATGGTTACTTAATTTCCCCCCGGCTCGCTGAAGACCAGCATTTTCTGCTGCTTTGCTGACGAACTTGCCAATTTCATTCTTGCCCAGAGGAGATTTCATATACCAAATGTTGTTGTTTTGATGGCGGTTCCCATGTCTGACAGCAAGGAAAAACGGCGCGTCTGCTGTATTCATTTCGACTGGTCGATGGCTCTTGAAGATTTTATAGTATTCAACAGGGCATCTTTCTGATCCGGTGGCATAAATCTTCGGTTGAAATGATCTTTGGTGACCGTTTTCTTGACCTCTACGTGTTTTCGTGCCACGCTCACATAGCCAGACGAGCATTTCGCGACCATCAATATTGGTTTGGAGTTGAATATCGCCCCAACGCAACTTACGGCTTTCGTCTCTCGCCCTGAAGCCAAAGTGGAGTGCCACAAACCACCACATGGTTCTCTGGAGGACTTCTGGTCCAGACATACCAAACTGTCCGCATTCAAACAGTTTGTCCTCTTCTTCTTGCGTGAGAACGCGAGTAGCATTTGGCTAGTTTCCCTTGCCGGCTTTGTTTACCAAACTTTTTCGTTTCGCTGCAAGGACTTCGCGGGACATCTTAAACTCTTTGTCTATCAGGATGTTAAACTGGGATTTGTTGTCGGAAAGGAACCGCTGAATACTCCTTTGGAAACTTGAAATCGTGTCCGGTTCGTACTCTTCGCCATTTATTTTACGGATATCTTTGAAAAATTTGGACAACAAGTGGTCAAGCTCCTGTGCTGGTAAGTGCAAAATGTTTAGACATTGTTTGTTTATTTCAGCTAGGTATCGGTTGAATGCATTCATGTCGCTTGCTGTTTTTTTCACCGTGTTTACGCTTTTCTGCTCTCTTATAAAACTGTCAATTTCTTCCTGGCTGTTTCGCTGCTCGTAGACGTCGTCGCTCTGTACTTCGTGAAACTGATAAAAATTACTTTCGTATTCTTCATTTTCAACTTCTGGATAATAAAACTCGCTCTCAGAATGCACCTCGTCGCTCATTTTAATAATTTTCTACTTCTTGTAAATACAATTTATTGAATTTTAAAGGTTTTGCTATTGTTTTCCTCGCAGGGCAATAAAAATTCCGTATTGCCCACGGGCGATACGGGAAACTCCTGCCACGTCAGTAGCCAATCAAATTGCGCGATTCACCAAAACAAATGCTTGCCATATAATAAATCACTGATATTTTTCGAATTTGGATTTTAAAACTCTGCAACAATAAATCAGTGACCTCTATATATCGCAGTTTATTGTTTGTATATATATTTGATAATTTAAACTCCTCTACAAATATGCCATAAAGTCTCTCTACTTAAAAAATACAACTTGCTTGGCCGATGCAAGATAATATTTTATTTATTTATTTTATATATCATACTATTCAAGTGTTATTTCCACTTTAACTGCTAACAAGCTTCATTTTAGTACTATGAGAAAATGAGGGCTTAGTGTTTATAACAAAAAAGTATCATCACCTTTCACAAACACAATTGTTTAATTTACTTGTTTGTTTTTTTTAATTTTCATAGAGGGGAAAATGCATGATGCTGGTATGCTCATGGCCTCTGGGTTTTTAGATGACCTACAGCAGCATGCCTACTCAGTGACTGGTCAACCAATGTGTGTATGGGGATCCAGCGTATCCACTACGTGTACACCTCCAGGCACCTTTTAGAAATGCTGTGCTTACTCACCAAATGGAGGAGTTTAATTCATATGTGAGTGCTGTTCGCGTATCAGTGGAATGGATGTTTGGCAACATCATAAGCTATTTTAAATTTCTTGATTTTAAGAAAAACCTAAAGATCGGCTTAAGTCCAATAGGAAAGATATACATTGTCTGTGCTATTTTGCGAAATGCCATGACATGCCTCTATGGCAATCAGACATCTTTTTTTAATAGGGATCCACCAACCCTTCAAAACTATTTTGCTTAATTTTCAAAAGATAATATTTCCATCACATTTACTATAATAATACATTTACTATAATAATATCACAACACAAGTTTAAAACAGTGCTTCTTTTATAATTTATTTACAAAGTGAAATTTTAATATTTTAAATTTTAAATATTTTCTGATATTCAATTACCATTTAATAAGTATACAACATATAATTAATGTAAATAAATATTTTAATTTAATATATGTAATATATAATTAGTTTGTAAATAAATAAGATTTCAATAAATACAGTATATGCAATTTATAATTACTGTAGTTTGTAAATAAAAAATATTTGAATAAATATACAACATACATGTATAATTACAGTAGTTTGTAAATAAATAAGATTTGAATAAATATGCAATATATACAATTATGAGTTTATGAGTTACATGTATTTACTTCTTGGAGATCATTTCAAACATTTTCACCATTAACTCATTCTGCTGCTGTTGGAACTGCTGTTGTTGCTGCTGTTGTTGCTGCTGTTGTTGAGCCATAAATAACTGGAAGCTTTGCAGCTGAAGCTGTTGCTGCTGCTGCATTGAGCTCATCATCTCAGTGTGTCTTTGGCCATCAAGGTCAATTTGTTTCTGCCGTATTTCCATTTCAGCTTGGGACGTTTTTAATTGCTGCTCATTTTTTTCTCTTAGGAAAAGGATGGTTTCACTTCCACTAGAGCGTCGCTTTTTAGGGGTATTCATATCATTGCCATCCTGACTTGCCTTTCTTTTTTGGGTGTTTGATAGCTTCTCCATGGCTTTCTTTCGGACTTCTTCTGCTGCTGCTCTTTCTGCTGTGACCTTCTCCTTTTGTTTATCTGTATTTTCTTTTTGCATCATTTCACTCGCATCCTCCTTTTCAAGTATGCACTCGAGTGCTTGCTCACATTCTGTCATATGGCATTCAATTCCACTAGCTTTTTCCTCCTGCTTTAACTTTCGGTGAAACTTTTCTGCTAAAAGAGTGTATCTGTCTCGCACAGCACGCTTGTCTACCTTGAAGGGTTCATTCATATTTTTAATGCTCATCAGGTTGTCAGCAATTTCTGACCACTTTGCACTTCTTTGTGTAGTTCCCTTCTTGCTGCCAGTGAAGGGATCATTGGCAATTATTTCCCGACATAACATGTCATCATGTGCCTCTGTCCATACCATAGCACGTTTTTGAGCACTAAAATATACAATATAATTGAACAAAATACTATATAATTATATAGCAAAACTGTTTTTATAATAAGTAACCATTTACTTATTTGCATTCAAATTTGAATAAATACTTATTAAAAAAAGTAAGTTTAATAAACTCTGTTAGTTGGCTGTGTTAATTTATTACAATTGAAATTGAAGAAACAGATAAGATTCAAAAGGGAATAATACAAATTTGTACATATAACTAACCTGGACGATTTACTAGTCTTTGGTATAGACATCGCTCAAGCAACGGAGACTGAAGATCTAGACACGATAACAAACGTGCGTTGAATTTATACTGTTTTCACAACATGTACAGACAGTACAGTCTTTCTTAATAAATAAATATGCTCTCCGTTCAAACTCACCTGCAAATAGACTTAATTTTCAGTGGTTTACGTATTCCAAAAACGGTGTTTTTGTGACGTTTTCTTCGCGACGGCAAACTAAAGGATTTAACGTCGGGGACGGCAACACGACGGCGGTAACACTCCGTAACCAGAGGCAACAGTGACGACAGAGTTAAATTTTACTTCCGGAACGACGTTCGCGTCGTAGATCTGCTGTGTGCTTAAGGTCCCTAAGACGTAACCGAGAACTTCGGAAATCAGTCGGAGACCAATCGAGAATGACGTATTCACACGGGGGGTTCAGAGTTAGGGTTAGGGGGGTCTTAAAGGAACCTGAGACTGATGACGTAATCATAAGGTTATTTATTTATTTAACTTCGGCCGCCGTTGGTGGATTAACAAAGTAAACAAAAAATATGCAACGGCACAGGAACACTAACACAGCTTGAGCCAATTACGTTAGCGACCTATAGCTTTAATTACAATAACAATAAAGATATTTAAATATAAAACTGAAGAAATGATAAATGATAACTGTTTTCTCATACTACTGGTTAAAACAAAATTTAGAAATAACAGTCCATTGAGCTGCACAACTGTCTTCCCTGGTGGCATTTCAGGCATATTGATTTCCATGTCTGTTGTTTTTCAATATCGAAAATTGTTCTGGTCGCCGAAAAATATTAGTCAAACAGAAGGGTCTTGAACTGGTACAACAAGGTCATGTCCGGCTTGCGTAGATTATCTGGGAGGGTGTTATAGCGGGGGTTGAGCGACGTCTAGGCTTAGGGGGTTCCTAGGAAGTCAAAGGTTAAGGTTAAGAAAGGCTCTGAGGAGGATATTTTCAAAGCTCATTACAAATTCAATTTACCTAATTAATTATGAATCAACCATATGGGGGAGGTATTACTACTCACCTCCCTTCTAACAGCTAATCAACAAGCAGGATTATTTACTGCATATAATCATTAATTGACTTGATAAATTTGTTAAGAGAATGTCTTGTTATTTGCACGGTTTTTGTTATTCTTGGTTGCTTAAATAGTTCGCTGAATAGTTTTACATATGCAAGCCTGCGATACTCTGTTAATCAGTGACTGTACCGAGCCCCCCGGTACAGTGTGAGGCACTCATCAAAATATTCCAAAATTATTGGGGTCATGTTGCTAGCCTTTGCCAGGGTCGTCTCCTCCACCCATTCATTTGGGAAGGTCCTGGGCACGAGGTTGGTGAAAGTATGCTTCTTACGTCGGTTAAAAAGCCTTTTTTCGTGGCCAGAATTAGACTTAGATTCTGTTCACATAGAACGCTGGCCGGGGGAAATTTCAGTTCGATCTAGCAGGCAACCTGAGATTAGGGCCGGCGTGAACTGAATCTCAGGCCGGATTCATTAAAACGATCTATAGTAAAAGTTACTACAACCGTCCTAAAGTCTGTCCGATCTGAGATTCAGTTCACGCAGGCTTAATCTCAAGTCGTCGCCTGCTAGTTCGAACTGAATTTTCCCCGGGCCAGCTTTCTATGTAAACAGAATTTAAGTTTTTGACCACGAAGATATTTCCGAAGGGATATCCTCGTTGAATTGCTTAATTTTGTGCCATGTTGCTTCAACCGGTTTATACTGAGGCCGGCTTCATGCATGTAAACGCCCCCTTATTAGTCGGGATACCTGTGGTAGGCCGAGTCTAGGTTTCGGCTCGTTTTTCTTTCTTTGTTTCTTTCCTTTTATTTGGTTGTCACGATTTTGCATTTTTGCACATTTTACTTCTGCTATTATTCATGCTTCCGGTGAGTTGTTTGCCTTGTGACGGAGTGAGGAGCAAACAACTTACAACACGCCTCACGATCTTTTGCTTTTGAAGTTGGACAAAAAGTTGAACAGTTTTGCCTTTTGATCAAGGAGTTTTTGCACCTAGTGAAATCGACTGACTGACTTTGTAGTTTAACAGTGATCAGATGTGGCTGACAACTGTCTTGATCATAAATATGTTCACCAGTGTGAAGTATACACCACATTCAGCCTTCGATTTACCCTCCGCGTACTTGGCAGTACTTGCCAGTTGCCCGAGTTAACACCTGACACAGGCGTGTACGCTTGTTTGAAAGAACAATTTAACTGAAATGTAGCATATTTTGTAGTTTTTTGTTTCCTTGCTTTGTTTTGGGAAAATTTCAGTTCGTTTGATGTCACACGTTGTGACGTAATATATCACACACGAGGAGTAGTGTTGTTATCAGGATATCCAAACTCTGAGGCGTTTGTTGAAAACCAAGGCGAAGCCGAGGTTTTTGAACAAACTTCGAAGTGTTTGGATATCCTCATGAAACACGCCTCCGAGTGTTTGATATAGCATCCCAAACAAATCTGTATTTTAAGAGAAAATCATGCTAAAAGTTTGCTTTATTTATGTAATTTCTTCATCCGATATCCAAACCACAGACATGGTACTGAGTTCCTTTGTGTTTTTCTCACGAATTATTAACGAGTTTGAGATAGAATTTAGAACAAATTATCATTCAATGCCACTTATGTTTTGTAGGGACTACAAGCTGCAGTGTATATTACCATAATTGAGTTATTTGCTTTGAAGTATCGAAGCAAGGTTGGACCGATATTTACCAGTTATTGGGGAATCGGTGTCATATTTCTTTCCCTCATTGCTTATGTCATTCAAGATTGGAGATACATCCAGTTGTTTATAACAATGACAACTGTTTTTCAGATTGGTCTACTATGGTAAGTGAAATATATGAATGTAATCAGGAGTATATCGGCCAAACCAAACGTCTAAAATTCTGCTTTGTCGCTGAAGCCATGACATTGTGTGAGTCAATTAAAAAATTATCACCATCAATCAGCGGCACCATATAAGGGGACGTTTACACTATACCGGATAGGTTTTGTTCAGGTGTGACAGGAACAGATGCGCACACCCCCCCCCCCCCTTATAATGGCACCAGGGCATCTGGTACTAGCAACAGATTCCCGGCCCCTTCCACAATCCTTTAAAATGAAAAATGAAAATATAAAACCAAGTCTAGAACGCTAGAACGTATTGCAACTTGTTTGGAAATGAACAGTAGGGCTTTTGGATTGTTAAATTAATTCGCCAGCATACGATTACGAATTTTTTTTTTTATTTGAATTCTTTTCAATTTCGTTTGTTGTCTTTGCTTTTGTATATTTTCAATAGATCTCAAAAACTGAAAATGACGTCAGTGGCGGAAAATGACGTACTCTATTAAAAAAGGGTCTATAAGTGATTGACCGCGCCAAAGCGGTCATTGAAATGATAATGATGATGATGAAGAATTATTTAAACACAGTATTTTCTTCAGAATTAAAACATTACAAATATATGAGTAAGGTCTATAAACATTGTATTTTACGCCTTCGCTCGAAATTTAAGTGATATTACACTTTTGTTTAATTTCAGCAATATATAATTGTATAATTACAATAGAAAGTTGTGCAAACACCTGTTCCGGTTTCGTAACATCGTTTTATGTTTCCTATCCAGTTCCCCTTCGATTATCTATGTTGAAAGTATGTGCCGCATTTACCGCCATCAGTCATGAACCCCGTTACACTTCAGCGTTATTGATATTTTAGAGCGGTGCAGGTCAGATTTTAGCGTTATGTGTTATAAATAGCGCCGATAAACTCATAAAAGAGCACTGCTTTTCTGAACACTGTCCACTGAATCGATGATGGCCTTGATGAATACTTCCGAAAGCAAACAAAGACATGATGTATCGTTCTTACCGTAAATTCTTCTTCGAGGAAGAAAGTAAACCGCTTAATTACGGCATTGCCAGTTTAGAAACTCATGGATTGTTGTCGTGGTGTTATAAACCAACTTCAAACCTAGCCTTCGAATACAGACGACCCTAATCTCCCGCCTTATTGGGCAGCAGATGAGGGAACGTCTGCGAACTGTCCAGAATCCGAGCAAACCATTTGATTGGTTGAACCAAAAAATTATCATAATTATTGCCTTAATTGACTCCCGAGGAAAACAACATGGCTTCTTCGCAATCTTTGCTAGTGGAACAAAACCTCAACGATACGATTATCTGCGGAAAATTTAAGGTGTTGCGTCGGAGAATTATCGCTTGTATTTGGTATATTAAAATTCCTTATCTATTAATCAGTTTGATGGTCTATTGAATTTCTTCAACGGACGAGATTTATTTGCCAGTTTACCGACTGGAGACAGGCTGGAAAGTCGCTGATTTTTCAAATGGAACCATTGGCCGAGATGTAGTTTGCAGGAACTGTCTCACAGAATAACTGGAGAAAGGATGCAATCATATAATCGTGATTTGTCCCTTGATAGCCCTTATAAATATGCTTGATCAAATTGGTCGTTTGACGAGCCTACCAGGGCTTAAAACTGCTTACATTGGGAGCGATCGGACCGATGATATTTTACATAGGTTTGGAAAAGGTGAATATACTTTTATGTTTATGTCACCAGAATAAAGTCTTTCTATTACAAGGTGGAGCAATATGTTAGGAAGCAAAATATACCCAGAACTAATCGGTATCGCAGTTGACAAAGCTCACTCATAACACATTGGCAATGGGAACTTCTCCTAACAACAAGAAGTCAGCTTTCCGCATATGGTATAGCAGACAAAAAATGGATCAGATAAGCGAAATGCTTGAGATGAAGTCGCCGTCAGGCCTACTCTGGGATCTTAACTCGCCTACTGTCTCACCAAATTAATGGGAAGGATTAGATTATATGCCGATAATTTAAAACTTGAAAGTAAAATTAATTAAATTTTAAATTTAAATTAAAATTTTTAATTAAAATTTCCCTGAAGGAGTCTATATATATATATATATATATATATATATATATATATATATATATATATATATTCAAACAAACAAAGTGTTGTTCGTGAAATGTCGAAAAGTGCTCAATACCGTAAAGATAGAGCGAATATACTATAAGTGGGCTTACCTCAAATGTTGATGGTCGCTACTGTCAGTTTCACGCTGGGCGTGAAACTGACAGTAGCGACCATCAACATTTGAGGTAAGCCCACTTATAGTATATATATATATGTACTATTTACCGAATGAGTGGCCGTTCTGTATCGGGGTATACAGAACGGACACGAATTCTGTAAATTACTTCTAAAACTATCTATTTGGTAAGTTCATTGGCGTAGTAATTGTTTTAAAAAAACGTTGTCTAAGTCGAGAAAATCAAAGCTAAAGTTTATGTAAATCAAGAGGAATCTATATCACATATATAGACCCTCATTAAAGGGCAAAAGCACTAAAAATTAAAGTTTGTCTAATTTGAAAGAACACATAAAATTGTAATAGAACATCCTTTACAACTTTTTCGTATCTCTCTTCGTTTTCAAGATATTTCAATTTGTTTGATATGTAAATGAGATGGTCTCTGACGTCAGGTGTTTTGTAAAATATTTTCACATGTAGAAAAACCAGTTATATCTCTAAGTTTCTTCAGCGAAATCATTTGAAAGTGTGCACATAAAAACTCCTTGCGACGCTGAACATTTCATGAAAATATTTTACCACTCCTGACGTCAGAGACCATCTCATTTACATATCAAACAAATTGAAATATCTTGAAAACGCAGAAAGATACGAAAAAAGTTGTAAAGGATCTTCTATTACAATTTTATTAGTTCTTTCAAATTAGACAAACTTAATTTTTAATGCCAATACCCTTTAATTTAAACATAGATTTTCTTTGTGTTTTCCTCATGAATTATTAATGATATTATAAATATATCTCTCTCTATATATATATAATGGCGGATCCATTAAGGTAATGTATGAGTCAATTCCAACTGTGATCATCCCCTCGGGCAAACCCCCGGGAATTTGACTTTTCCGAAAAATTTTGGTCAAATTCCCCACTATGCGGACCGAAAACACAGTCAAATGCCCCACCGTCTGTGACTGTCAAGGCTCTATTAAAATATTTTGTCTGAAATATTTCATTCATAGAAAACAAAAAATTCACTACCATGAAGTTTCAACGTCTTTCTTTGCATTCCTGACTTTAAACAACGGCATTTTCAAATGTTCACGTGGAATATCGACAGATAAGATCACGCAGAACTGAAGAGATGGCTAGAACGAGGAGATTTTTTAACGTGCAACCGCTGACCAACATTTTTCAATAGTCACATGCCCGACCGGGTGGGATTGCTTTGTGTCAAATTTCCGCCTATACGGAGCTCACCTTGTGTCAAATGCCCGGGGTTTGCCCGGGGGGGTGGATGAGGGATGATCGCAGTTGGATTTGTACATAAGCCCACTTATAGTATATATATATATATATATATATAAGTGAGTGAGTTATGGTTCACGAAATGTTAGAGAGTGCTCAATACCATATATAGATAGAGCAAAATACAAAGTATAAAGTATAGTTTTACCTTAAAGTCTTCGCTACCAGAGGTTTCACCCTAAACGGGATCATCAGGCGCCTGATGATCCCGTTTAGGGTGAAACCTCTGGTAGCGAAGACTTTAAGGTAAAACTATACTTTATACTTTGTATATATATATATATATATATATATTTATTAAAAATTTATTCAAAATCTGGTCTAAAAAGTTAATATAGAGAAATTTTCGGCTGCAGAACTGTCAGCCTTCGTCAGAACATAAAAATTATATTACAAGATGAATAGTAAAATTTATACCTAATCTAGCTCGCTACTAGTGTTCCTATGGGATTTACTTTGTTGGAAATTCCCTACGCTCGTTTACCGTTTTTACATCTAAAGTGGAATGCCACGACTCCAAAAACATTCTTTGTTCATAATTTAATACGCCTCGTTCTAAAATTTTGGCACATTTTGGATGTATGTCATGCCCTGATGTCTCCGCGTGGTGCTTAATGGGAGATTCTTGTTGGTACGTCGACGTGGATTATGCTCCTTCCCTCTCGAGTCCCACGAGCGCTTACTTTCTCCAACATATGTGATGCAACAATCCTTTCACTTGACTTTGTATACGATACCTGTCACTTTAAATTCGTCATTCCTGTCCTTTGGTATTTTAAAAATACTAGAGAGGGGTTGTAATGGTTTAAGTGCGACCTTAATGTTGACCCGTTTCAAGGTCCGCTTGATACGCTCCGCTACTCCCTTGACATACGGTAAAACTACAAAACAGGTATTCGGCATCCTTTTGCTGTGGTGGAGCTCTTTGACTTTGGCATTTGTTTTGGACCGTCTGGATAAACTTTCGGTGATACCCATTTACTCTAAGGTCACTACAAACTTTCTCTATTTCCTGTTGACGAAGTTCCTCATTTGTAGGGATTTCCCCGGCTCTGTGCAATGGCGTGCTAACAACTCCCGCTTTGTGTTGTGACGGATTGTGTGAATCGAAATGCAAATACTTGTTAGCGTGGGTCTCTTTTCGATAGATAGTTACCTCGACGGGCTGGTGTGGTACAGCTGAGATATTACAATCTAAAAATGGTATACATTGCTTTCCTTCAATTTCAACGGGGTGTTCCATGGTAAACTGTATATGGTGGTTAATAGAATTTAGGTGGGTATAGAAATCTGCAATATGTTTTCGTTTCAGACACACTTTAGAGTCGTCAACATATCTTCGCCACCAACGTGGTTTTGACGGAAATGTTGCCAAAGCCTTCGTTTCTATAGACTGCATGACGAGCTCAGCAATGACGGCGCTGACCGGTGAACCCATAGCGCATCCAAAAATCTGGTGGTAGTAGGTGCCCTCGAACACAAAAAAAACTGTTTTCGAGTACAAGTATTTGCATTTCGATTCACACAATCCGTCACAACACAAAGCGGGAGTTGTTAGCACGCTCAGTCAGAGGGCTCACTCAAATCGTTCTGTAAAACAGCAGTTTCAGTTTTTCGGGGATTTTTATCCCACCCACCACAACCCTTTTGTAACAACATATAAATAGTCTATACTTATAGAAATTATAATAGTAAAAAAAATGTAATAATTTAATTATCTAATAAATGAGTGGCAGGATGTGCTGTCATCCTTATCACTTCACAGAAGTGCTGCGCCTCATGCACTTCACCCACGTGAAGGATTTGGATGGGTCAGACATCGACCTTACGAGTGCTGAGCACCCCTCAGACTTAGTTAATGTCTCTAAAATGGGCGATCCCCATTTTAGGCCGCCGGACAGGACACCCTCCTCCCAGTTCAATTACTTCCTCGCTATCTCATTTTGCCACATTTCATTACAACCAATGCCTCTGTCTCAGTTTGTATCATTAAAATACGACCGTGTTCGTTAAAGACCAGGTTATGTTGAAATTTTGTTTCTTTTCTTTTAAATCCCAGACGTGTTTCGAAAGTTCGGTTTCGTTTGAATATTTTTTGTTTTGGAAAGATTTAGTGTGATTTCTACTCAGGAGGTTCAGGCAGATCGACGAGTGTTTATGCACCAATGTTGCTATGCTATTTGCATAAATATTCTATTTATTTACAAACATACTTTCGTATTACGTCATCGCCAATTAATTAAAGCTGTCTTGTATATCAGAATCAGTTTAGGTTTATGAAATAATTTATTTCTTTATACATTCTTTTCCAATTCCACTTTTATCTTCACACTGGTAAATGGGCATTATGTTAAATTCACCATTGTTGCGTTGCGCTAAATGTTTGCTGACTGGGAGATGCCTGTAATGTTTGTGCCTAATCTGTTCTTTGTGTTACGCTACTCCAATACGGAGATTTTGTGTCTGACCAACATTTCGGAAAAATTATTATATAAATAACGTTTTTACTTTTACATGCATGACATGGAAGACTTTATCGACCAATTTTTACCGCATTTGATTAATTTTATAGAGTTTCCTTTTGCCGACGATGCGTGGGTTGTTCGGATTGTGTGTAATTACTAAATTAATTACTTTATTGTTGTTCGGTTTTGTTTTTTTGATCACAGTTCCACAATTGTTAGGCTTCGTGCCTTTTCAATTCATTTTCTAATGATTCCTTCCGGGTAGTTCATTGTAATGGTGGTCCCATTGTTCCTGTTTGTAGTCCCGTTGAAGCTATTCGTTGTGCCAGCAAGACCATTTTTGACAGATTGCAAACATACAGCGATTGTAAAGAAATTTATAAAGAATTGACTTAAATAGTTAAATTAATTATAAACAAAGTACAACAAAGCGGCCTGATCTTGCTACTTAAGAATGTGATTTAATTCGTCGTTAGTCTTGTCTTCGTTCTAACATGGTGCAAACTTTTAACAAAATTAGACTATAATTTCTAGTTTTTGAAGCGGTGTTTGATTTGAACTAGAAATCATGAAGAGGTTAGTAGTTTCAGTCTACTACGCCGATACTGATACTGAATATATAGCTAGAGAGAATTGACCTTACCAAAAAGATGGCGACTTGTACATTTAACCACAATCCTTTGAGCATAGTAAATATTGTTTCTTGTAGAATTATCGGAAGATAATTCTTTAAAAAGTTGAACATTGGGTGGAATGAAGTTCTTGCTTACTTAATCCATGTTAACATGATAAAGAATGTTTATAGTTATCATTTGAGCTGATTTGAAGTTGCAAAGCATTGTGGTTAATTGTACCGCCGCCATCTTTTTCGGTATCGTCAATTAGTAGTGTCTCTATTTTGTTTAAACCAATTAATTGACTAGGAGTTAGCGTTTCACGAGTATTTGTCCATAGAATAAGTAGGCGAAGTTTGGAAAGTTGGAGCGATTTTTTTTTTCTCCTGATTGTTCACCTTCAACCTTCAACCTTCATACAACCTTCATTAATTTTATTCACGGCTCATGCCGAAACTTTCCTTGACGAGGATAGGGAGCTTAAGCAAGCTAGGACGACGACGACGACAATCTAAACTTCAGTATCTAGCACAAACCACGAGTCATTTACGTAATAAAAACAGTTCCAAACGCTTTGGAATTTTAAAAGGATTATATCCTATAGTTAGTCATACTAAACTTACAGGTTTCTCCGTTTCACGAGTTAACGTCGTCCTGCAGAGGACGTGAAAATGATCTGAATAACGTTGTATGTAGCACAGGGGTGGCGTTAGAATTACTTTTGTGAGAAAAATTCCATTGTATTAAGGACGTTGTCCTTGACCTTTGCTTTGTATTAGCTTAAGTTCCCTAATAATCGTCTGCCATTACTCAAAATAAAATAATCTAGAGTTAGAAAAATTGTTTAAATTAAATCGTTTGTAATCACGTGACATCGGACGCATCTTGGTTGATCTCCAATGAATTTTTGATACCTTTACCAAAACAAACATGGCGATCAGCGGTATGTGTTTACAAACCAAAAATCAACCAAGATGGCAGACGTAACGTCATGTGCAAACGATCTATTAGGATAAAATAGTCAAGCTGTCATATTCAAATATACCTACCTTTTAACAATATCTTAACTTGTCTATATCAAATAATTATGTTAAAGGTTTCTACCAGAATCATTTCGTTGGCTTCTTGCTCAACAAAAGTTTGAGATGGCTGAAAAGGTAGTCCACAGGATTGCAAAGTTCAACAAAATAGTATTTCCTCGTGATACATTCGACGGAATTGTGGAAAACGTTAATCAGACTAAAGCGTCTAAGCCGAAGAGGGAATACACAGCAGTAGACTTGTTTAGATTTACTGTGCTCCGCAAACGGTCAATTATTCTGTCGTGGGTGTGGTGAGTATCGTATATTTGTAGATATTGTTCTTGGCATTCTTTGCGTTTCTCTGGTTCAATTTTACAGTAGTATTAAGATAAGGTTTTGCTTTATTGCACAATTTGAGTTTTATCTCATTCCTGTCCGAGGGCTTCCCCAGAGATGAATAAAATCGTCTGGCGTTAGCCAGAATAAAATACTAAAGACCAATTCGGACAAGAAAGAGTTAGAGAGATAGTTTATAACTCATTCCTGTCCGAGGGCTTCCCCAGAGATGAATAAAATCGTCTGGCGTTAGCCAGAATAAAATACTAAAGACCAATTCGGACAGGAAAGAGTTAAAGCAAAGTTAGATGCTATAATTCTGCTGATGATACTACATTTTAGTGTTTTCTCTTGAAAAGCCCGATTTTTAGAATTTCGAGTTTTTGACCATTTTCGGTCTTTAGCTGTTTTCGACACTTCGCTCAGAAGCCAAACTTTTTTTAAAAAATTATTGCAATCATAAAAGTTACATTAAATTCGGAACAAAATAGACCTAATCTTTCCGAGTGCCAATGTCGTTGCAGTAAATATAATTCGAATCTTGCTAATTTCGGCGACTTTAGATTTTTGATCGTCGTGAAAAAATTATTAATATGCACTTTTTCTTGCCAAATTTCAGAATTGCTAAAACTGTAAACGAATCGTAAAAGCTACATATATACTACGAATACTATATCAAACGAATCTGGGTCATAGTATTAGTGACAATTGCTTTTGAAATCATTGATGCAATATGTGTCCGCTCATTACAGACATTTGCTTAATTATTAATAACAGTGAGAATTTCTTTGGATTTGGGCAAAACTGTCTGTTGGCAAACTGTTCTTCACTATAAAAAAATCCTAATTTGACAAAATTGGGCAGAAACAGTAAAAAAAGACGGGAAAAATCATCAGATTAGCACGCAGAAAAATTAGGCCTATATTTTGTTCAGAATTTGATGTAGATATATAAAACGTGCTTTCGGGTCTCCATCAAGAAAGTTTCAAAAATAGATAAAAACCGAAAATGCTCAAATTTTACTCTGAAAATCAAATTGTAAAATAAAACAAACAGAAACAAACAAACAAACAAACAAACAAACAAACAAACAAACAAACAAACAAACAAACAAACAAACAAACAAACAAACAAACAAACAAACAAACAAACAAACACACACACACACACAAGACTTATAATATAGTTTACATTTTTTGACATTTTGTTTAATTTCATAATGATTTAATTTTAACCATTTTAGTCGCAATTTATTTCTCACAATGCTCGATAATTTGTCGTTTCTTGTTTTCAAATTTTAAGATCTAACGTCACTGTTCCTTTGGTATTTTTAGGTTTTCGGCGTCTTTGGGTTATTATGGAATAACTTTGAACATTTCAAGTTTAGCTGGGAACAAATACTTAAACTTTTTTATTGGGGGAGTACTGGAATTAGTAGCATACATCATGGCGATTTTCATTGTGGAAAGGTACTAACAGACAACAGTAACGGCAACCTCGTACCCAGGGTCTTATCTCCGCTCTTCCGCCCCCGCCCACCGCTGCGAAAAGACCCTGGTCCAGGCTGGTCACGTGTCGTCTATCAAAATTTTCGACTGTGGGAGGGTCCCCTGCGTATCGATGCTTGACCTCGCAGGAATCGTCGAAGAAATGCATGTATATGTATCTTGTTTTGGTTTCTGGTATTAGATTTTGAAATGAATGGTTAAACCGGTGACACGATTTTAAAATTGAAACAAGTTGTTTTGACGGCTATTGTTTTTAGTTTATAATAAATCGCTGTGTTTATTTAAGTTTACAATGAAGAAAGTTTTAGATGTTCCCATTCGTTTTATAATCGTCAACCTGGGTGCTTAAATTATACAATATATAGTCGATTAATCGATATCTTATTATAATTTTTCTATTTATATAAACTCCGCAAATTTGATCTTTCGTCGCTTGATCATGAAATATGAATACGCCACTACGAAAACTGTTGCCGCTCCTCCATTCGGCAAAGTATATTAAAATATTAAACAATAGCTAGTATTAATCAACGACAAATAAACAAAAATAAACAGTACTAAAATAGTAAAATACTTGAAACCATTCTATAATGCTATAGCAAGACACTAGACACATGTAATAAGGCAAAGGTGAAATGTTGAACCTTTGTTGTCATCTGTCTGCATTTCTGAATGCGCTGTGTTGTTTACTTAAAGCAATAGTATTTTCAGTAGACTTCAAGAAAGCGGGCGAGTCTTACCGATTTTTCTGCTTCTTTGCTGTCACAAACTTCTTGTCCGATAACGAAACCCCCGTTCAAGGTAACTTGTTACGTATCTTTTAGTTTTGATCGTTTTAAACGCAACAACCTAATACCCGCCGCTTTTCGGACTATTAATAATAACACGTCGTATTAAATTATAGTCCCTCGCCAATTGTTTAAAATATAATAGGTACGGATATCGACTAAGCTTTTTAAAATGAACTTGAAAATTGGCATTTCATATCAAATATATTTATCACTTATCATGTTCGTGGATGACTGACGCTAATTTTGTCCGCATGAGAACTGGTCAAAACAACGCAGCACAGTAAACCTCACAGTGGATAATGAAATGGAAGACTGTTTCTAACTCTCAATATAAATAATAAAATACGTATGTGTTTCACCTGTACGTTGTTGAATACCACACGTGAAAGCTGCCGTTATATTTAAGTGAATACGTCCAGTTAAAAGCCTCGCGATTCGAATGCTTAAAACGAATATTCTCCCATCAATAACACATGTCGCCAGCGCTACAAAGCCAGCAAAATATTGATCTTTGAGACTTTGGCATTCTTATTAAATTATATCTCGTTTCGGATTGTTTCTCCAAGCCGTTGTGCACCTTTCGTGAGTCGTGACAGTTCATCTGGCCAGATGTTTTGCGTTTTGTATAAACACTACTCCGGTCGGTAAGTCGAGAAAGTTTTTTGTACCACCCTACCCACACAAAATTTATTTTGTACTGCCCATATTTTGGGCAGCACGTGACCAGCCTGGACCAGGGTCTTTTCGCAGCGGTGGGCGGGGGCGGGGGAGCGGAGATAAGACCCTGGGTACGAGGTTGCAGTAACGGTAACGACAGGGGTTTGGTATTTGTTAATCAGTCAAACGCACATTAATTAAGCAGCATCATATTTAAAGGTGAAATGCAACGGCGAAACATCTTTCAGTTTAATCTTAAAGTATATAATGAAATACGTAAGTCGACAAACTTTTATTGAGAAATTTGGCGTACTTTAAAAAATGTGAATCTTTTAGAAACTTAGGAAATCTATACTTCCGAACACAATGAGACATATGGCGATTTTATTCCCATACATTTCGGTTATTTTTAGACCTTTAAGAACCATGTATATATATATATATATATATATATATATATAGTTCAATCTACAGACACGGTGTTTCGCTGTACAACAGCTCATCAGTGTAGCTTGGAACAATCTGAATGAATTTCATCAATTACTTATACACATGCGATCGTCGGTGACAACCGCATGTGGGACAGCATCGGTGAAATACATTCAGATAGCGTGAGGTGCGCATGGGCCCAGAGTGCTCAAACTTCCACAAGGGTAGTGAGCGTTGCATTATCGCTAATAGGTACCCACGGCAACTTCGCAGAGTGCTCAACAACACCGAAGTGAAGGAGCGTACATAGTTCAATCTACAGACACGGTGTTTCGCTGTACAACAGCTCATCAGTGTAGCTTGGAACAATCTGAATGAATTTCATCAATTACTTATACACATGCGATCGTCGGTGACAACCGCATGTGGGACAGCATCGGTGAAATACATTCAGATAGCGTGAGGTGCGCATGGGCCCAGAGTGCTCAAACTTCCACAAGGGTAGTGAGCGTTGCATATATATATATATATATATATATATATATATATATATATATATATATATATATATATATATATATATATATGGACGGACCATACGCAGTGAAGATTGTGGGGCACTGGGAACAATATAGTTCTTAACAAAAATATTTCCACTAACAACATAATATATTCTTGACAAAAAGACTTGAGAAAGGAGTTTTTGGGACACGTATATCTCTTTCAAAAGAACAGAAACAAATCAACGTTTATGTATAAAGCACAACGACGTCTTGAGTAGAAGGAAACCCGTCAAACCGAAACTCGAAAGGGGGAAAAAGCAATAGTAAAACTGGAAAACCGACGAAGATAAAGGCCGAAAAGTTTAAGCTTAGCTAGGTAAATATATAGAGCAGCCGCTCTCATCCGCTCTCAGTATAATCACGAACATTTAGTAGCATTACTGTTCGAGTTTCTCTGTTTACATCCTATCACTGTTAAAGGGCTTATGCAGCGAAAAATAAGTTCGGGAGAGACTCTTATTTATAAGAAGTTTTCATGTTATAAAGATTGACGTTTGCAGCTCTTTCAAATATCACTTCGTTCTTTAGATATTGAGATTTGCGTGATATGCAAATAACATCACTGCGACGTCACACTGTATAATGACCTGTCGGAAAATCATGTTTATTCTTGCAATAATTCAAGTAAATCACTCGAAACGTTTCGTGTATAGTGTCACACAGAAGCACATGCACAGTTAAAAGTGATTTTGTTAAATAATCTCAAATTGATATTCAAGATTTTCCAACAGGTCGTTATGCAGTGTGACGTCTAAGTGATGTTATTTACATATTAAAAACATATCAATATTTCAAGAACGAAATGAGATAAGGACGAACTGTAAACGTCCATCTTTATAAATTCAAACGTTTTCTCAAGTAAGGGAGTTTCCTTTGAACTTCATTTTCGCTGCATAAGCACTTGAAGTTTGTTTTCTATTTTGTTTTGTATTTCTTGCATGTTTTTGCTTGTCCGTGGCTGCCGTCTTATTTTCTTTTAAATCATGGCCAGAAATCGAGGACAACATGGCGGCAAAGCATGCGCACTGAATCCCTTTTTAATTAATTCAATATGGCGTCCTTCAATAGATTTCTTAAGGAAATATAAAGAACAATCATTTTCGGTTATTTACTATTGTAAATTCCGACATGCGAACGTCCAAAACTTCACCAAATTGAACAATCGTTCAGCACTACAATTTCTATTAAGTTTGGAGCGTCCTAAATAGGTTCCCGAGCCCCTCACAAGCATACCTCTTATTCGCTGTTTAAAGTCTATTAATCTGCTATATCACTTATTTTGGAGCTCCAATTTTGGCTGCTTCTGTGTTGTTTGTCCACGATGCGAACGTCTGAATTTGCTCGGGATGAACGTTACTTTGTTTTGCGGAGTTGTTCGTTCCACTTTTTCGTTGTTTAATAGGTTCCCAAAGACCTTAAAATGTACGATTTATTGCAGCCGAGTCGTTGTAATTTAATCCATCAAGCGCCGAGATAAATACTGAACTCGGCGTGAAGAAGCAATGCATTCCTCGATAATTTCGGGTTCTTGTCCGCCATTTCTTATGGAGCTGTTGCTAAGGTTGCCAGGGTCTTAACCGCTGTTATTATTATTAAATGTGACTGTGGATTCAGAAATAATAACCGAAATTTATGCGGCAATTTTTGTGAGTATGAGTGTACAGGCCTGTCTAGACGATTAAACCTTTTGTAATTTGATATTTGGGTAAGAAATGGGTCAATAAGACACTTTAGCGAATAACTCTACTTTAATTTATTGCTATAGACTTCTGTTTATAGCCGAAATGATCGATATTTAGCCATCAGAATTTTCAAATTAATATTACCATCTAAATATGAGCCCTGAGTGTCCTGGATTTCTAGCCATGAGTTTCCTTATTGTAAAACCACTGGAAATACCTTCCCACTTCTTCTGTAGCTGCTACCGAAGCCTGACAATTATTTTTGTTGAAAATTGTACAAAAATAGTATAATTTAGCTTTAAATGGCATTTCATCATAATACAATGGATGTTTATCCTAAATCGATATCAAAAGATGAATATACATCAAGAATTGGCGACTTTTATCACTATACTTTCCTCACGCTTCAGTAGCGGCTACAGACTGAATACAGTAATACACAACCAACTACAGAAGCGGAAGTGGGAAGGTATTTCCATTTTGACTGTAACGTAGATTGTCTATAATTTGGCATGAAAATCGGAAAATAGGCAATTTTTCTTCTGTTAAACGTACAAATTCTGTTGAAATATTTATTAACATGTAGGTGAAAACAGTTTCAGCACTTCAGATTTTGAATTTTGTTATATTAGCTTAAAGGAATTTGAAATGCCATAAATGAATATAGCCGTGCCATCCAGCCAGGCAGTTGTCTGAGTTGTTTTCAATCAATTCAATGCCTTTTGGAAAATATTTTTAGATGCTCTGGTAATGTTCTTTGCAAACATGGAAAGAAAAAATTGTAAATTATAACCCTAAATGCGACGTGCAATTTTGTTCATCTCAATATGTTTTACACTTTTACGAAATAACATCCTTCAATTTTTCTTTGTTCCTCGTTACCTTTTTCTTAAAAAAATTGAGTATAACATTTTTTTTATTTCAAATATTCTCCTAGAATTAAAACTATATTTTAAGGGTTCCGATAGTTAGCAGTGGCTATTTCCAGGCCACAAATAAAAAAGTGCACAACGGGGGTTGCATAAACGTTTTCTAATCATGGAGAATTACAAAAATTCATGTAAAAACGGGCGACGGGTTATTGCCTTCTATATTTCTAGTTCAGTGTTCTATTTTAAGAGCTAAAAAAAGCGTGTGCATTGACATTTCCAACACTCCGAAGGCATTTCCGATCATACGCCATTTTGAATTTGACAATGCAGTTATAAAAACTTACTTAAATTACTTGAATTACGTTTTGGTGATATTGATATATCACCAAAACGTAATTTAAGTAATTTTCCTTTAAAATGTTGTCGTCAGTCCAGCATAGTTCTGAATTATCTGAAGAACCCTAACAATCGTAAATTGTTCCATTATTATTTACTAATCAAAGTAACAACAATTTATATTTTTTAATCTATTTATTCATTTACACATCTAGTCATCGACTCAACTAGTCACCTAGTCACCCAGTCACCTAGTCGCCCGGTCACCTAGTCACCCAGTCACCTAGTCACCTAGGTCATCCGGTCATCCAGTCATCTAGTCACCTAATTAATTTTCTTATATTAGGTAAATTGTTAAATTATTTATTTGTTAAAGTACTTATTCATATATATTACATTTAAAAAGTTTGTAAATCTCTACAGAATTTGAGGAGTTAAACCTACCTACCTACCTACCTACCTACCTACCTACCTATCTACATACCTATCTATCTATCTGTAAGCGTATATTATCTTATCTATTTGCTTATCTACTTATATACTTATATACTTAATGTCTACTTATCTACTTATCTATTTATCTACTTATCCTTTTGTTTGTTTGTTTGTTTGTTTGTTTGTTTGTTTGTTTGTTTGTTTGTTTGTTTGTTTGTTTGTTTGTTCGTTCGTTCGTTCGTTCGTTCGTTCGTTCGTTCGTTAGATCGTTCGTCCGTTCGTTCGTTCGTTCGTTCGTTCGTTCGTTCGTTCGTTGTTTGTTTGTTTGTTTGTTTGTTTGTTTGTTTGTTTGTTTGTTTGTTTGTTTGTTTGTTTGTTTGTTTGTTTGTTTGTTTGTTTGTTTGTTTGTTTGTTTGTTTGTTTGTTTGTTTGTTTGTTTGTTTGTTTGTTTGTTTGTTTGTTTAGAATCCCATCAATTTTCCAAATACAAATTGAACGAATACATAATTATAGAGAAAAATAGGAAAATCACAATAATAATAATTTTAGTTAGCATGACGAAGGGAAAACGAACGGACACGAAACGAGGTTAACCGCTTACATATAATAACAATACACATGTAATTACCAATAGCTATAGTTTTGTCAATAGCTCCGCATTGGAGGAAACATAGGGACATGCAGCGCTTGTTATCATATTTGGACGTTTATTTCTGTCCCGATCATTGTTTTTGTTGATTCATTTAAATCGAATCTAAACCTTTTAAAATATTTGGTTTTTAGATTTGGTCGTCGTAAACCACTTTTTATCTACTTGATGATTGGGTCTTTAATGGGGATAACAGCTGGCGTGTTGTCTGACAAAGGAGGTAATATATATATATAATTTATTTTAAACTATCTAATATATATACAAGTCGTCATTTCACTGTGTTTCATGCTTACACAATCATCAGTTGACTAACGACGAACTAAAAATTCAGTGATACATCGTTAGTCCGTTAGTCATCTGATTGCGTTAAGCATGAAAAACAGTGTAATGACGACCTGTATATATATATATATATATTAAAAATATATTAACCCAGTGTGAGGTATGACGGAAAAGTATGGGTCTTTACTGGGGATATCAGCTGGCATGTTGTCTGGTTATGTTGTCAAAAACTTAGTAACCCTGTGCGAGGTATGTACGGAAAAGTATTTGCCTGAGGATTTCGTACACACCGAGCGACGAATGAGCGAGGTTTGTGCGATAAAACCGGGGGCAGATTCAATTTATTCACTTCGCCACTATAGAAGATTACAAAATATATGTAGAAAATCGTGGCAGGGTATCCACAACAGCGAGACGCCAATCACTGTCGACCCAAATAACCAAAGAATAATTAAAAACAACAAGTAATAGGAGCATGCAAACTACGAGCTGTGTTACAATGTAAACGCACCGTTTTCCATGTCCGAGAGTTTTCAGGATCGTAACAATTAGATTAAGCAGTAGCATAATATTTCCTTAAGTTAGCTTTAAAGAAGGATTTTTTACGAACGTTATTGGGTAAGATGTTCCAAATTCTAGATACTCTAATCATATAAGAAGTCTGATAAGTTTTTGATCGACAAAAATGTTGTTGAAAAATTATTTCATCAGCAAGAGCTGAAGACCTTGTTGATCTACTACATAGTTTGGGTTTTGGTAACACTTCAGCCGGGATCGATGTCAACTAAACCATTTACTGCCTTGAAAAGTAAGACCAGGTCCAATAATTCATACCAATAACAAATTGGAAGCAGGTTAGTTTCAAGTAATCTCTGATATAGTCTTGTTAGAAAAATGATAGCCCAGTAAATAACTTAGGAAAACGATAACGAATACATAGTATTTCAAAAAAAATTAATACTAACGTTTCGTTACTAACCCAGTAACATCTTCAGAGTCAATAAAATATTTACAGAGATTGATATTAAATAGCTAACTGATACATAAATAGACGGTGACAGAAGTCACAGAGGAGTAATTAATGAGCATAAAGAAGTGAGAACTCAGGAGCATGCAAAGGAGAGGAAATAGGTGATGACAAAAAAAACCCAACTAAAAGCCGTAAGCAAGATACTATTAAAGAAGTGTAAAACGAAAAGATCGAATGTTTCCTTTGACACATTTTTAATATTATCTTGCCGTAGAGAGCCGTAGAGCAGGGAAGATTGAAATACGAGAGAAAACAGGTATCCGT
The DNA here is from genome assembly GCA_035771165.1 of Paragorgia papillata. Classification (NCBI taxonomy): domain Eukaryota; kingdom Metazoa; phylum Cnidaria; class Anthozoa; order Scleralcyonacea; family Coralliidae; genus Paragorgia; species Paragorgia papillata. The sequence goes on along the minus strand of JAWNZC010000193.1, from coordinate 835,150 downwards.
TCACGAATTGGTTCATGCAGAAAAGGAAGTTGCGAGATACGTTCAGAGCACAAGTTTCCAAGAAGAATTGTCCAGCGCAAGTAATCTCAAGGAGTTTAACAGTACAACGAGTAAATCCAGAAACGGCCTCATTAAGAAGTCTAGTTTGAGGAATGCACCTATTCCAGCAGAAACCAGACATCCTATGATTATCCCAAAGAATCACCACATTTCCATTTTGATCATGCGACACTATCACCAAATTTCAGCTCACGCTGGCCAGGAACATGTTTTGTCCCTGATAAGAGAACATTTTTGGATTGTTGGAGCACGGGTTGTGGTGAGAGGAATTCTTAACGACTGCATTGACTGTAGGAAGAGACAGGCCCCAGGTGAACACAAAATGGCTGACTTTCCAGAACACCGAGTTACTCCAGACAGACCTCCATTTACATTCGTGGGAGTGGACTGTTTCGGCCCATTCATGGTAATTAAAGAGGGGGAGAAGCCTTGTGAAGAGATATGGGGTTTTGTTCACCTGCTTGACAATACGTGCAACTCACATTGAAGTTTCTCAAAGTCTCGATACAGATTCGTTTTTACAAGCTATGCGAAGATTCGTCGCGAGACGAGGCCATCCAGAGGTTATGAGATCCGTTGTAATTTTGTTGCTGGGGAGAAGGAGCTTTGCGCCGTAGTTTCTGATTGGAATCAAGAGAAAATACATCAGTTTCTTTTACAACGAAGCGTGAAATGGATCTTCAACCCTCCTGGCGCCTCATATCATGGTGGAGTGTGGGAACGTTGCATACGCACTGTTCGTAAGATTTTGAAAGCCCTCCTAAAGCAACAAATACTGGACGACGAAGGTCTTACGACATTGATGTGCGAAGCAGAATCCGTTGTGAACAGCAGACCGCTGACTAAAGTGTCTGATGACCCTAAAGATGTAGAAGCGTTGACACCTGCTCACCTGTTGCTGTTACGCTCTGGCCCGTCGTTGCCTCCAGGGATCTTCAAGAAGGAAGATGTTTACACTCGTCGAAGATGGCGACAAGTACAATATCTTGCCAATGTGTTTTGGCGTAGATGGATTAAAAAATATCTTCCTAGTTTACAGGGGAGACAAAAGTGGGTTAAGCCCCGTAGGAATTTCGCGCCTGAAGATATAGTTCTCATTGTTGATGAGAATTCCGCGAGATGTTCGTGGCCTCTTGGTCGCATCCTAGAAGTCAAGAAAAATAGTAAAGATGGCCACGTAAGAAGGGTGGTTTTGAAGACAAGGTCTACGATTCAAGAACGTCCAATCAGCAAGATTGTATTCTTAGAGTCCACACCGCTGGATGATGACAAGAACTGATCTGATATTCGTGCTTAAGTTTGGCAAAGAGAAGAGATTTCAACAGAATATTTGGACTTGATATGTATGTTGTTGACTATTTTATTTAAAATTTATTTATCAACTTTATTTAGAACTCAATTCTATATATATATATATATATATATATATATATATATATATATATATATACATAATTTATTGTTTGAATCTTTGATCAATTAGATGTAAATGTCAACTATGCATTTAGGGGCGGGAATGTAGGATTCAAACTGTAGTTCTGGTCGGATAATATAGTCAATAATTTGCATAATAATAATTTGAATAATATAGTATATAAATAAGGGGCTGAGAAAGCAAGCGGGGTTTTCTCCTGGTGATGTAGTCTTTGAAGTCGAACGGATCTTTAGAAACTTTAAACGAACTTGTCAATTGATTATTGTGAACTGTCGTCTTCGTATTCCTACCTTTCCGCCCTTTTAGAGGAAATATTTGTAAGTATAGCCAAAACGAGAAGATTTGGACAGGTCATATAACCTTCGTAGACAGGTCATGTACGTCCCTACGGGATTATATTTTACCTTCGAAAATGTCGAGTTGCCAGATGTAGGGAAGGAAAAGTGTCCGATATCTACAATACCAAGGTATATCAAAACAACACCACCAATACTTAGTGTGGATTATAGAAAAGTCATGAAAGAAGTTAAGGCAAAGCGTGATGCCATGAGCACGAAGATAAGGAGAAGATAGGGAAGATAAAGGGAAGATAAGGAAGATAACGGGAAGATATGGAGAAGATACGAGGAAGATAAGGGGAAGATAAGGGGAAGATAAGGGGAAGATAAGGAAGATAAAGGGACGATAAGAAAGATAAAGGGAAGATATGGAAGATAAGGGGAAGATAAAGGTAAGATAAAGGTAAGGTAAGGTAAGGTAAGGTAAGGTAAGGTAAGGTAAGGTAAGGTAAGGGGAAGATAAGGAAGATAAAGGGAAGATAAGAGGAAGATAAGGAAGATAAGGAGAAGATAAAGGGAAGATAAGGAAGATAAGGGGATATAAGGAAGATAAGGGGAAGATAAGGAAGGTAAAGAGAAGATAAGGAAGATAAGGGGATGATAAGGAAGATAAGGGGAAGATGAGGACGATAAATGGAAGATAAAGGGAAGATAATGGGACGATAAAGAAGATAAAGGGAATATAAAGGAAAGATAAGGGGAAGATAAAGGGACGATAAGGAAGATAAGGAAGATAAGGGGAAGATAAGGTAGATAAGGGGAAGATAAGGAAGATAAGGGGATGATAAGGAAGATAAGGGGAAAATAAGGAAGATAAAGGGAAGATAAAAGGAAGATGAGGAAGATAAGGAGAAGATAAAGGGAAGATAAGGTAGATAAGGGTAAGATAAGGTAGATAAGGGGAAGATAAGGTAGATAAGGGGAAGATAAGGGGATGATAAGGAAGATAAGGGGAGGATAAGGAAGATAAAGGGAATATAAAGCGAAGATAAAAGGAAGATAAGGAAGATAAGGGGAAGATAAGGAAGATAATTTAGAAATTTATTATTAATGAATTTAGGTTAATGTTAGGGAGTAAGAGATAATGTATCTCCTGCCTCAAAGCGATCATTAAGTGTAGTTCGTGTGGCATGTGAACACAGTCAGATGCAAAAGCCAGATAAATAAAGTGCGTAAAAACACGCGGCAAAAAAGGTAAAGCCCAACCCAAACCTTGTCTAAAGATTCCCCCTTATCAAAACAAAATTCCTCCTTGAGGCAATGGTATAAATGAATGCGGCAGTAAAATTTTCTGTAAAATAGCACTTTAAGTTTTTCGGGGATTTTTAACCCACCCACCACAACCCCTTTTGTAATAACATAAAAATAGTCTATTCTTATAGAAATTATAATAGTAAAAAAAAATGCAATAATTTAATTATCTAATAAATGAGTGGCAGGAAGTGCTGTCATCCTTATCACTTCACAGTAGTGTGCCTCACACACTTCACCCAGGTGAAGGATTTGGATGGGTGAGACATCGACCTTACGAGTGCTGAGCACCCCTCAGACTTAGTTAATGTCTCTAAAATGGGCGATCCCCATTTTAGGCCGCCGGACAGGACACCCTCCTCCCGGTTCAGTTACTTCCTAGCTATCTCCTTTTGCCACAATTCATTACAACCAATGCGTCTGTCTCAGTTTGTATTATTAAAATACGACCGTGTTCATTAACGAGAAGATGAAGGGAAGATAAAGGGAAGATAAAGGGAAGGGGAAGATAAGGAAGGTAAAGGGAAGATAAAAGGAAGATAAGGAAGATTAGGAGAAGATGAAGGGAAGATAAGGTAGATAAGGGGAAGATAAGGAAGATAAGGGGATGATAAGGAAGATAAGGGGGAAATAAGAAAGATAAAGGGAAGATAAAAGGAAGATGAGGAAGATAAGGAGAAGATAAAGGGAAGATAAGGTAGATAAGGGGAAGATAAGGTAGATAAGGGGAAGATAAGGGGATGATAAGGAAGATAAGGGGAGGATAAGGAAGATAAAGGGAAGATAAAGCGAAGATAAAAGGAAGATAAGGAAGATAAGGGGAAGATAAGGAAGGTAAAGAGAAGATAAGGAAAAGGAAGATGACGGGATGATAAGGAAGATAAAGGGAAGATAAGGAAGATAAAGGGAAGATAAGGTGAAGATAAAGGGAAGATAAGGAAGATAAAAGGAATATAAGGGGATGATAAGGAAGAAAAGGGGAAGATAGAGAAGATAAGGGAAAATAAGAGGATGATAAGATGGCAATGTCCCTTGTTACCCCTACATCTCCTGAATAACCCCATAAAAGTAATTTAATATGCTACGCTATGCAAATATATGCTCTACGTACGTGTGCACTCAGCCATCCCATGGCCAAATAATATTTCGTTTATATATCACCACTTAAAATCTTTCTGGTTATGATTTCTCGAATTAATTCCTCATCCACAATCTTAATTCTTCTCACGACTTCTCGATATCTTTACAAACTAGGGTTAAGTTAGCAATGATCCTGCGATGACTTAATATATTATTCAAAGCTTCCATACTGTTAGCAGAATTGAAATAAAGCGACGCGACGCTAGCTTTTCTCTATGGTCACACTCTTGCTGCCCAAACATGTCTCATTGTTTTATTCGCAAATGAGATTTTAATGAGTTATTGATGGATTTATGCACGCAAATATTACTAGCACTTATAGATACGTCTCCTGAACATCCTCAACATCAATTAAATATACCACACTGTGCAAATACATCCTCTATAATATAATATATTGTTTGTATTTTGACACGTTTTTCTTACGGTGTCTCTAAGTAATTTCTCATCCAAAATCTTAAGTTATTCTCACGACTTCTCGATTTCTTCACTTAGCCGAGTAAACTTTTTGAAAGAATGAATCAAACGGCGTTAAGTTGTAGATCTAGTTAAGTAAATTATTTAAACACCAGCGTACGTACGTCATGATTGGGTAAATGCATAAATTAATATAAGACCATAAATTGCGACGTCACCGGACGTAGAACCCCCCTTCTGTATACTACTTACAACAACCAGAATTCTTTGCCAGTATTCTAGGGTTCCGGCTGAAAGGGATGACTCAAAAGGACCCGTCCAGTTCTTTCGCGGCTTTTCCAAAATATGTCGTACAATTTGTTTTTTCCTACTTTGTCGTCAAGTTTCAGTGAGTTTCAAGATTTTAGCAATCTTCTCGATACCCTAACCACAACATAAACCCTAACCCTAACCAGAAATCTGGTTTACTCCCTAGCTTTTGGAAAAAAACATATTTAACGACATATTTTGGAAAAGCCGTGAAAGGACTGGACGGGTCGTTTTGAGTCATCCCTTTTAGCAGAAACCCAAGAATACTGGCAAAGCATTCTGGTAGTTGTAGTCACCCAACGCCATATCACGTCATCGCAAATGGCCTATTGAACTATGCAGATAACTTAACACAATAAGCCAATTCGTAATATTGGCTGCCCATCAAAATGACCCGTTCTAGATCTGTGTCGGGATAAAGCCTATTTCAATCCATAACATCAGGCTAATTAAGGCAACAGGACCTATTTGGATCATTTACATATGCAAAGTCGTTATACTGAATTTTCCAGCCTCGTGTTATAAATTGAAATTAGTTTTATCTCGGCGCAGAACGCGTCCTTTTGATGCGCAGTCGAGATTACTGGCTTATAGAAGCCATAATTTGTGGTAACACCACCCTCATTAATTGTTGCAAATGTTGCTTAACTTTCGACCTGTTGACTCGGGCCTTCATCATAGCAAATGCCAACATTGCGTTAACTTAAGCAATAGATGTGAGTCAACAGGTTGAAAGCGCAGCAATAAATATTAAATTCGAACATTCAAAAAATTAATACCTTAATACATTTTGTTATTAGACAGTGACCTCCAAGCCTTAACAACGGCATTGGCAATTATCGGAAAGGTTGGTTGTGCTGGAGCATTTAGCGTTCTTTTTATCTACTCTGCGGAGCTCTTCCCGACAGAAATTAGGTGAGTTTTTTAGTAGCCCGAATATCGATGTTTCATTACATGATTCTTGTAGATTAATAATGAGGATACAGCTATTTAATTATTCTCATTTTAGGACTGTTGGCCTTGGAACATGCGCTTCTTTTGCCAGATTAGCTGGTGTGATAGCTCCTCAAGTTTTCTTGTTGGTGAGTTGGAGAAACTTGGAATATTTTAATATTTTTTACGCTTTCATTGTTTCTATTGTTTTGCATTTGTTAATTTACTCTTTTGCTATACTAGTGGTCCATATCAAATCGACAGCGAGCATAGTTTAGCCAATCAGAAAGTAAGATTTGTAATAGTTAACTATAGTTCGTTTATATTAGAAGTGTAAAAAAGTAGAGTCCTGTGTATAGGCAGTGTTTTGCACATAGAGCAAAGTGAAAACGTGTTAAACTATTTATTTATTTATTTATTTATTTATTTATTTATTTATTTATTTATTTATTTATTTATTTATTTATTTATTTATTTATTTATTTATTTATTTATTTATTTATTTATTTATTTATTTATTTATTTATTTATTTATTTATTTATTTATTTATTTATTTATTTATTTATTTATTTATTTATTTATTTATTTATTTATTTATTTATTTATTTATTTATTTATTTATTTATTTATTTATTTATTTATTTATTTATTTATTTATTTATTTATTTATTTATTTATTTATTTATTTATTTATTTATTTATTTATTTATTTATTTATTTATTTATTTATTTATTTATTTATTTATTTATTTATTTATTTATTTATTTATTTATTTATTTATTTATTTATTTATTTATTTATTTATTTATTTATTTATTTATTTATTTATTTATTTATTTATTTATTTATTTATTTATTTATTTATTTATTTATTTATTTATTTATTTATTTATTTATTTATTTATTTATTTATTTATTTATTTATTTATTTATTTATTTATTTATTTATTTATTTATTTATTTATTTATTTATTTATTTATTTATTTATTTATTTATTTATTTATTTATTTATTTATTTATTTATTTATTTATTTATTTATTTATTTATTTATTTATTTATTTATTTATTTATTTATTTATTTATTTATTTATTTATTTATTTATTTATTTATTTATTTATTTATTTATTTATTTATTTATTTATTTATTTATTTATTTAATAATCTTTATACATGGTATCCTTATCAGCTATAAAAATAAAAATAAATACTAAAAATAAAAAGCTGTTTTTCAAAGGGCCGTGTTATTAACTATCAAAAAATTATTTAAAAATTATAATCTAATAAATCTAATAAACTATCTTAATGTTCTAAAACTATTACAGTGGTTATCTTACAATATATGAATTAAAAATTTACATAAAAACAATACGTTTCAGCTTATGTTAAATAGTACGTACATTTTAAAAATAGAACGTTTCAGCTTAATATGATTGTGCTTACATGTTTGAGTCAATTAAGAACTCTATTTTTATAATCTATTGTTTGAGAATTCCAGATTTTGGCGGCTGCGTAGCTGAAGCTCCTCTTCATAGCATTTGTTGTTGGTTCCGATAGCATCAACATTAAGTTATTACTTCTTAAACTGTATTTTTCATTATTTGAAACACGAAACATTTCGTTTATACCTTCAGGGCACTTATTTTGCAGAGCTTTTGTGACATACGATATAGTTTGTGAATGCCAATATGTATAAAGCAAGGCTGCTATTGGTTGATTGCTTCATTATACCAGGAATAGAATATATTCAGCAAGCGTTAAGGTGGAATAAGGTGCACAAACGTGAACAAAAACATAGAACAACTGAGACTTTGGCCTCGTTTCCAGACTATTTATTTCTGGGGACTATGATGGTACAAACCTTTATTTTTGAAACAGAAAGGTTAGAAGTATTGAAATGCCGGGTCACAGGTTTGTCAACGTCATTGTTCCTCGTGCCAAGAAGATGTTCAGCAAACCTGACTGATAGAGGTCGACACATCGTCCAGTTTTATCGATGTGGCAAATTTTCAGGCGAATAGTGATCGTCACGCAAGCTGATTTAATCATCAATCTCAGAATATATCCACTTCTATTCACCTCTAATAAGTGTTAATTGTCGTATTTTGTTTGTTTAGGGCAAGCACGCCACGAGGTCTGTTCCCTTTATCGTGTTTGGTTGCTGCGCTTTCGTGGCGAGTTTAGTTTCCCTTCTTTTACCGGAGACCTTGAATAAAAATCTCGTCGATACAATTGAAGAAGCTGCACGGTTGGAAAAAAAGGCGCACGCCGATTGCGTAACTGTACCTTTGACTAACCTTGAGCCTGCAGTAGATGATGGGAGCCTAAAATAAATCGAATTTACTTGCGCGACGACTTCTTTCTCAGTTTATTGTAGTATTTTATCTAATTTGGTGTAGTATTTTATCTACTTAGTGTAGTATTTTATCTACTTTATGTAGTATTTTTTATGTTGCGCATAGTGCAGGCAAACATATACCAAGAGCCGAAATTTAGGACAATGTGGAACGTTTAGTTGCTGAACTACAGATCTTTTAGACCCCATCCACACGTATACGTTTTCGTAGCGTTTTCATATTGTTTCAGGTAATGAACCATTGTTTTCTGCTCCCCTGAGGACGGAGAACAATATAAAAACGCTATGAAAATGCATACGCGTGGACATGGCCTTAATAAGTATAGAATACGTAATTTTCACCCTAGACGTAATTTCGTTTCAATCTTTCTTTTGAATTATTTTCAATTTCGTTTATAGTCTTAGCTTTTGTTTATTTTCAATAGAATTAAAAAGCTGAAAATGACGTCAATGACGGAAAATTACGTACTTATTAAAGGGGTTTTAGGAAAATTAAAATCTCAAATATTCGCTTGATTTGCATTTTGGTCAACTTTGGTGAACCAACATGGTGGACAATATCTCCAAAACTGCTTAAGTTATTGAAGTAAAACCTGGTAGGCTTATAGAACAGCCATACACATTTCAATCTTTGTTCTAGCCTGTGTAGTTGGCCGTATTTTGGGGTTGGGCGCGGGCGGAAGTGCCGGAGGAATCGGGAGGAGGCGAGAAATACGGCCTGCGTAAATACTATGGTTTTTCTGGACGAGGGTCGCTGTTTCGTTGATTCTAATTGAACCAATAACCAGACAATAGATGCAACAGAACGGCCTACTTTTCATTTATCTTCGAGCATTGCAAGTGACAACCAAGGAAATCTATTGAAAAGGATTGACAATTGATACACTCTAAAAAATGGTGTGTTCATTTACACACCAAGATGTGTTGATTTACACACAAAGGTGTGTTATTTTAACACATCTTTGTATACATTTTTTTAAAAACACACCTTTGTGTGTTAGAAAACACGCCTTAGTATGTTACTTAACACACCTTGATGTGTTGGGAAACACATCTGCTGTGTTTACTAACACACCTTCAGTTTACACATCTTTGGATAACACACCTTTTTGCAACCCAAGGTGTGCAATTTAACACACATTAGAAAGTTAACACATAGTTGACAACAACACACCTTTTACAGTAACACACCCTTTCAAAATTAACACATCTTTTGGATAACACACGTTTTAAATAACACACCTTCAGAACAACACACCTTTTAGACTAGCACACCTTTTTTAAAAACACATGTTTTCAAATAACACACCTTTTCAAATAACACATCTTTTCACTAAGACCACGCGAGGCTAACACCCATGATGACGCGGGAACCCTGTGACACGTTTATTTTCGATTTTCGAATTGGAAGTTTGTTGGAGATGGTTTGCCATTTAGCTTTCAGGCTTTGCAATATTGCTTCTGTTTTGTAAATGGTTCTTCGCTAGACGTATACAGACGATGGATGCGATCACATTATTGAAGGTATGTCATAGATTCTTTAATCAGCAAGTTTGTATACTGATTTGTATGTATTTATACATGTAAATTTGAAATAGTCAGCATATACTGTAGCCTTGAAGCCTTCATGGCTTCATGGCTTCATCCTTCATTTATTTATTCGCTACGGAATAGAAATGTTCTTACAAACGATTTGCGGTTTGATTCTTACAAAATGTGTTTATTTTCGTAGTTTATAAGTATTACAATTAGAGGATTTATGGTTTGTTTTGGGAATCGACAAATTGTTTTGTGTTGATCAACAACGGCGGCAATTTTGAATACATATGCTCAGCATTGCTCAGCATATAATATTAGGAATACATACCCTCTGCATATTCATTTACTAAAAGTCATCATTTGAATCCCTTTTTGGTGTATACAAATTTATGTTTCAATATAAGAATATTAAACATGTTTCCTTTTAGTTTGCTGATGTTCAGAGTTAATTAAACAAATGTTCAGCAGTTAATGCATGGTATTATTGAAAGTTAAAAATAAGGGTTTTCTTCTGATATATTTGTATTGTTATTTAAGCACTTGCCTGATACAGGCTACAGTGCAGTTACATGCAAGGTTACAACAATCTTTAAAAAGTTATTCCAGTAGCTAATCAAGTCACATGGTTTGTGCGAAGCTTCAGCTATAGGCTAAACTTACTATAAATATTGAAATGTATTGGTGCAAACCTGATTTTCCATTTGATCAGTGTTTTACGGTCAAGAAGGGGATACACAGTGCATGTGTTTGGCTGTATACTAACGTTAAAATCTTTGTCTTAGTTTATTAAAGGATTATAAAGAACAAAAACATATACCGTAGACTGGAAATGATGGTACTGGAACCCTAATTCATGACAGAACAAAATAAATAAAGACAACATTATTCTTTAATAAGATGTCAACAGTCAACTTATTTATTGGTTAGTATCTAATTTAAAGTTTTATTTCTGAACAGTTCTGTAGTTATCACATTCATGCACTTGGTACGGTCATGTTTTTTTCATGTGCATGTCATATGGCCATATTTTTAACGTACTGCGGTTAGTTTTGCTTTTCTTTTTTTGATTAAAATATAGCATGTTTGTTGTAATTAATTGGTCGACCGGAGTATCACTTTTATCTGTTAGCCTGTTGGGGACTAATAATTTTACTTTATACTGTATGTGATTATAACTGGGTCAGGTAAAATTGAGTCCAATAGGAAAAGAGCTTGTGACGAGGTTCCATTGTTATTGCGAGGTTTATATATGGTTGGGGGGGGGGGGGGGGGGGGAGTTATAACCTGTATATTAACTGCAGTACCTCAAAGAAAACCGACTTCATAATATTATTCCTGTAAGTCATGTTATGAACACACAAATGTGCAGTGTTGAGAGTTCGGTTGAATCTGGAGTCCACTTTACATGCGTGTAAAAAATGCACGAGGGGATCTATTTGAGTGTTTTGAATATTTATTTATTCATTTGATTTTGCTGTACAGTATATCAGGAATGCTTATTTTAATTGGGGTGCCTATTTACAGTAAATTCTGAAATTATCCTAAGGTTTATCATTTGTTTTTGCTGTATGTCAGGAGTGCTTATTTGAATTGGGGGTTGGGTGGGTGGGTGTATTTCAAAAAAGCATATAAAAGCAGGTGAGGGGTTGTTGCATTAATGTATTTCTAGTATGTCATTACTTACTGTAAATATATACTTTTTCTTTGCAGCCATCTACCAATGTGGAAAGTCTTTTTAAAGACAAATGATTTAATTTAGAATCACTTGTACTGGCTCTCCAGAAGCTATACAACAAATATTTATTTCTGGAGAAGATCAAGTGTTTATGGAATGTCCAGACATAGAGCTTACAGTACAAAAGCATTGGTGGATTTGATATCCTTATACTACTGTATGTTTTTCATGCCACCTACCCTGATTCTATGATTGGAATCCTTTCCTTCATGCAAGATATAGCTTTGGGGTGCACTGACATTGCATACAAAGACACTAAGTATTCTTCTTTTATGGCAGAACTCATGCAGGAACATAATGTGTTGACACACATGAATTCAGATTCAAACTTTAGTCTTTAAATATTAGGGTTTGATGACACTGTTTAGTTTTGTCTATCGCAAACTATTTTTAATCTTATATTATATTATTAGCTATCAACTTTTTAAAAATGTAATATTTATTTTTTGAATAACTAAATTATTTGTTGGATGCATGCATACATATAATCAGATTACTTTTGTCATAAATATATTACCGGGTAATAATTTTTTTAATTGTAGTTGCTTCTTAAATTGTGCTTTAATGTATAGTTGTATTTTTTACTAGACTGTGGAGGTGTGTTCGTTAACACACATCTTTTAAAGATGTGTTTGGTAACACATCTTAAGGTGTGTTAGATAACACATTTTAAGGTGTGTTAGATAACACATCTCACATCTTAAGGTGTGTTATAAAACACATCTTAAGTGTGTTAGGAGACACACCTTGGTGTGTTAAATAACACACCTTTTCACAAAACACATCTTAAGGTGTGTTGTTTTTGGGACAAGCCAAAAACACACCTTATGGTGTGTTATATTACACACCTTAAACCGTGTTTTCTCGCACATCTTTTGCTGTGTTTTCTCACACACCTTAAGGTGCGTTGTTTTTGGGACATAAAGGTGTGTTGCATAACACATCCTATTTTTTAGAGTGTACATACATGTTCTGAACTACAAGTTCTAAACAACAAGTTTCGGTGAATTACGTTCCTGACAAGGCCGATTAAAATTCGACAATGGACTACCGTGACTTCAAATTACCCTATGACATAGAGGCGGTTAATATTAAAAGCGTTAACAAGAGTTTCTTCACAAAAGCTAAAACTTTTTTGTTTATGAGGGATTGGGTTCTTCTACAAATGTACTTCACTGTTTTTCACTCTTTTGCTGCCATTTTGTTTTCATGAAGGGATGTTTAGACTTCTACGCAAAACCGACGATGCATGCTGTGTCTAAAAATAACATTAAAGAAATAAGGATAGAACCAGACCTATTGTAAAACACTCCTTCTCTTACCTTTATGTTCTTTTCCTATAATTAACTCTCGTCGTCAAACGTTTCCTCTATTGCAGCGGATAACTCAACATTGGATCAATGTATGCGTTGCGTATTTTCTCAGGTGTCTTCAAGACGGCTACGTTGACTATATTTTGAAACTGTGAGGCCGACCTGAATTGACGGCTATTGCTTCGTAAAGCTGTCGTTATTCGACGTTGCAAATACAACTCACAATCATTTTTTTGTTCGACTCCGAATGCGTTTAGTTTATTATAAATACTGTAAATCACCCGGCAACGATTTTTTATCTTTAAATTTAACTGTGAATGTGATTGGCTTTCCAAAACAAGCAGACCAATGGGCGGAATAAATATACCTCTAGTTATTCTGCAGGCTGTTTTCCCCTTTCTTTTCCCCTTGTACTGCCCCAACCCATAAAAAATAGCCAGCTACCCAGGTTATCTTTGTTCGTGTCACTTTACTGTCACGTTATATGACGTCATAGGAGACGCGATACATAAAAATACTTGCTTCCATGGTGGAGGAAATTAATAGACAAAAATAGGTACGCGATGCGTACATGCGGAATCTGGTATTTTGCTAACAGATGACATCATGACTGAACAGTGTGAATTGCATATCGCAAACACACTAATGTACTAAAGAGTTACTGGTGTAAAGTAAACATATGATGCTGATTATAAGATGAGTTTGGAAAGACCTACAAGAAGCTGAATACTTTGATCTGAGTGCTTTGGTGGGCCAAATGAGCAAATTTGATAGACTGAAATTTTAACAGGAATTTACAAACAAATCACTTTAAATTAACAATGCAATTTAATGGGGAAAACTGCAGCCTGTTTAAAACCTCCAAGGCTCCAAGGCTGGCTCAAATTTTCAGCCCATTCAACCAGGATGAAATTCCCGATCCTATTTCCTACATAACTGTAGAAAGTGTGTTCACCCAATGATTCACAGTGCGGTTTCACAGTGTTAACACCCAGTGAACACAGGGTGTAACACACAGTGTTCACATGTGTATTTGGGACATTTTCCGCATAGTGAACACAGCAGTACCGCTCGCGGGAAAGTTAACAATCTCGTATCCCGTCCCACGGGACGGGATTGCTATCACGCGGGACGGGAATCCCATCCCGTGAAAAATATTGAAATGAAGTCAGAGATGAAGTAATTTGCAACAACTGGATAAATAATGATATTTAGTAACAATTTAATAACCGAAATACCTATACGTTCCTCAATATATACACTTTTTTAATCATACCCGTAACAATTTACATCTAGCCCTATTTCCTCTTCACAATAGTTCATCGGTTGCTTTACGGCATAGTTGCTTTGTAACTTCTTCTGATCATCGGGAACCCCGTAAGCTTTACAAACATAACAAAAAATGGTATTAAGTTTATCTTAATCTAGTTTCTTCTATCCGCCTGTGCCCGTAACAATTTTAAACAAGTTGTTCTGGAGAAAAAACGAAGGGGATCAACTTGGCCACGAGATTTCCAGCACTTGAACTTTTTGGCTTTAACTGAAGCGCTTGAGCTAGCATTTCATCATTCACAATTTTGTTGTTGGTCATCATTGGGATATCATCATTTTCTGTGATTTCCATAGGCACAGGCAGTAGCGCCGAAGGTTTCTCCACTGGAATTTGTCGAATAGTAGCGACATGTTCATCGCGAACGTTTAGTCGTGAAAGAATTTCAATTTGTTGTTTTTTAATTTCATCGAGCTTTTTTATTTTTTGATTGCGATCAGCTGATGGCACTGGATCTGGAGAAACATGAACTACCGCGTCATTCCGGTTTAGTTTTGGCTGCTCGGGTGTCTGATTTATGAATGTAGAGCTGACTATAGTGGTTCAACGTCGTGTACATTCATCGACTCAGATTCTTCTGACCATAGAAGTTCTGACCCAGTTGGGCTGCCCTCTTCCATCACAGTGATGTTGTCGTCAGTTGGTTATTTCTCAACTGGAGTCCGGAGCACTCTAAGCATCTTCGCGCGAATTCCATACGCTTTGTGGTCGGTTGACTTCCTTGAAAAGTTGACAATATTTTTACCCAGTTGCCAACCATCCTAGATTTCTCCGAATTCGTTTAACTTTCGAAAGAGAGAATTCCATTCCAAACGTTTCTTTTATCTTAGCTCGAAGACCCGGGGATGTCAGCTCGTCATTGCATTGCATCTCCTCATCTATGAAATTCAAAACGGCAGATGGAACGCTTTCCTTTGGACTCGGCTGTGAAGATGAAAGCGCTTGGTTTTGTTCAAAATGTTTCAGGAATTTCCACAAACCAACCCGTGACAAAGCAATTCCCTCTCCTTTCAAAACTTTTAAGATATTGTTTTGATTGTGATCTTCCTCTTTTAACTGAACAATTCTCTGCTTACTATGATCATTTAACCTTCCCATGCTTCGACAGACCAATCAGTGAAATGACGATTTGTTGTCACTTCAATTTTCAATCCCACGGGACGGGATTATCATTCCCGTTGGACGGGATGACTTTCCCGCGAGATAGTTATCCCGTCCCGTAGTTATCCCGTCCCGCGGGATAGAAATTCCGTCCCGTGCGGGACTGTTAACTTGCCCGTGTAGAGCGGTACTGCGGGGTTAACACACAGTCACCACACAGTATATTTCACGGTGTTAACATACAGTGTTCACGCAGTGCGTTTCACGGTGTTAACACACATTGGGACATTTTCCACGAAGTGAACACAGGGTTAACACACAGTCACCACACAGCGTATTTCACGGTGTTAACACAGTGTTCATGCAGTGCATATATTTCACGGTGTTAACACACAGTGTTGACATGTGGATTTGGAACATTTTCCACGTAGTGAACACAATGTCCACACAGTGCATTTCACGGTGTTAACACAGTGTTCGCGCAGTGCATTTCACGGTGTTGACACATAGTGAACACATAGTGTCCACAAAGTGCATTTCAAAGTGTTAATACACAGTACAGTATTCACACAGTGCATTTCATGGTGAACACAGGGTAATTACCACACAGTATCCACCCAGTTCATTTTCATGGTGTTGATACAGTGTTGGAATGTGGGTTTAACACATTTCCACTTAGTGGAATTGTCTCCCTATATTAATTAAGGGCCTGTTTACAAGGAGGTTATCCTAGCCACTGGGTTACTCTAGCACACTGGTTACCCTAGCTCTCATACATTTCCTGTTTTTTGTTTGTTTGTCGACAAGGACAAGGACACTAAGCGTAACCGAAGTGCTACGGTAGCCCTATCACCGCACTAGGGTTACCCTAGCCCTATCACCGCACTAGGGTTACCCTAGTACACTCTTGAAACAAGGTGCAAAAACAACACACTTTTCTTGTCCAGAATATAACACACCTTAAGATGTGTTAATATGACACACTAATGTGTGTTATTGCAACACACTAAAGTGTGTTAACATAACACACCTTAAGGTGTTTTTTTTTTTTTGCTTGTCCAGAATATAACACACCTTAAGGTGTGTTTTATAAAAAGGAGTGTTATTTAATACATCTTGGTGTGTTAACGAACACACCTTGGTGTGTTAATGTAACACACCTTAATGTAACACACCTTAAGATGTGTTAGTTTAACACACCTTAAGATGTGTTAGTGTAACACACCTTAAGATGTGTTAGTGTAACACACCTTAAGAGATGTGTCAGTGTAACACACCTTAAGATGTGTTAGTGTAACACACCTTAAGATGTGTTAGTGTAACACACCTTAAGATCTGATGAATAAATACATAAAGAGTTAAACTGAAAAAATATATTAGAAAATATTTAATTAATTTCAAAAAATATCTATACAGTACTAAAACTATGAAGTACGTTATAAGATGTGTTAGTGTAACACACCTTAAGATCTGATGAATAAATACATAAAGAGTTAAACTGAAAAAATATATTAGAAAATATTTAATTAATTTCAAAAAATATCTATACAGTACTAAAACTATGAAGTACGTTATAAAAGCAATTTGTTTCCTAGTTGATATATTTTATTTAAATAGTATGGACATAATTTTGAAGTTCAGCCATGAAAGTTGAGTACTTAGTTCCTCTAAATACATTGTCTTTAATTTCTAAACCAACGTCTTGCAGGAAAAAAAGAATTCCTGACATGATATCAGGGTAGCTCACATCAAATACAAAGTAAGTTGATATGACATCCACAAGTTTCCCTGGAAAAGCATTTCCGTCAGCTGGGATTGCTGATGCAGCAGGCTAGAAACTTAAGAGAAAATGTTTTCAGACTATTACTTCTAGCAGTGGGGATATTAACCCATTCCTGGCTAAGCCGGCTAAAAACAGCAGCTTTCCTATTTTACTCTGTCTACTGCCAGACAATTTTACTCATTAAATGGGGAGCCCTCACCAGTCACCATGCAAAGGTGGTTCAATAATAAGTGTAACACATGGTTGGGAGAGACACAAACCACTGTATAATGCTGTTACAGTGTACAGTACCTGTATCAAATGTGCCATTTGCCATGGCAGCTAAGAGATGTGCCATCTCGCTTTAACATTGATTATGCATGTAGCCCGGTTATGTTTTGTCCTTATAAATGCATTTGGTAGGGATAACTTGCCTACACAGGACAACTTTTTACCTTTCCTAGGCTTCTTGTTATTAGTGCTTGGTAACCACATCTAATCAAGTTGACCCGGGTGGCAGGGTGACTGACCCTACCTGTGAAATTTTGCTTGTAAACCCAGGCTAACTGGGGTAACCCCACCTTGTAAACAGCAAAACAGGTCTTAACTATGGTCTCACATAGTATAACATGCATGATTATGATTGCCAGAACTCACTATCTATTTTATGAAGTAGTCTACACTATCGTATCCAATCTTGACAAAATCCTTTAGCTTGTATTTCAATTCTTGCTACAATGCTAGTCTCGAAATCATAATATTATTAAAATAGGGTGATGACAGGGAAAACCCTGAATGAACGCTACACACACGTATATATTAATACTAGGAAAGAAAGGATAGCTAGAAATATATTAATAAATATGATTCTAACAATAATAAAGGTCACGTTTCATTTGAAGAAATGCCATGTGGTCTCAATCGTGGCGAATGTCTTTATACGTCGAACGAACAAACTAGAAAATAAATAAGGGAGAAAATCTGCTTACCTTAGAGCAATACGAGATTTATTCTTGTCATTGTTGGCGTATATTACCACGTATATCTCAGCGCCAAAATTCCTTTGTAGCGTCTTGCCAATCTTGGTAAAATGCTCCTTTGCGCAAAGCATCCTTCGCTTGTTGACCCTCGAACTTATCGTTTTATAAATCTCTCGCAACACAATCTCGTCGTTGTCCTTCAAAGCGAATACTCCAAGAACTATGACGTTTGTATTAGGCAAAGCCATGTTCGAAACGAAAGAATCCGCGTGTAGTGATACGACCAGAACTGGTCTCAGCGCAAGTTAGTCAGAATCGGGGTTTGCTCAGAGGAGGCCGGACAAGTGTCATGTGATTGTCACGTGATTTTGTCGACCAATGAAATGGCTTCATTTTCTCATCGTTTGATCGGCTGAAATTTTTGCATTGGACTTAGAATAGCGAATATTACGCTATTGTCATTAATTTTTTTCTTTAAAAAAGCAGCGATATCGTTTGATATATCGTTGGACTATCCATATCTGCAGGATTGTGCAAGTTAATGTATTTTTTCTACTTTGTTTTGATCGTTTATTTATGTCGTGTCGCGCTAAGCGAAGACCCTACTTCCGGTTTGTCAACAATCTTCAAAGCAAAAAATATCGAATTCCAACGGTTCGAATTCCCTAATTTTAGCGTAATACGTTGAAGTTGATTTGTACACCCATCACCCATGAAGTGAATACTGTACAATAGGTAGGCATTGGCTGTACAGTCAACTTTTAAGACATGAAAGGGTTAATAATTCCATCGCACTTCCTATTTTTTTACAGGAAGTGAAGAGATACAGTATAGATGTCAGTGTTGGAATAACTTACTTTGGCAGTGTTCAGACTGAGTTGCACGTGCCCAGTGCCCGGGCACAAGCACCAATCTGAACAGGATTTTTATGATGATAAATAAAATTGATGGACTCTCTTTTGCCAAATGACATTCAAATATGTAGTTTGAAGTTTTGCATGTTGTCAGTTGTATAATTACATAACAATGCATAATTGTCGACAAAACTAATAAACTTTTAACACAGAGGTATTATCTCACATAGTATTATACAATTCAAATGCTGCGTCTCAAAGCCTAATTAAATGCCTGGATATTATTCATCCCTTTGCCTTTGAGTGCTACTGCATGTATATACTGATAGACAGTGAACTCTGTCTAAGACAGACACCCTTGGGCTGGACTTTGTCTGTCTTATAGTTCATTTATTGGACTTTGTCTGTCTTATAGTTCATTTATTGGACTTTTTCTGTCTAATAGTTCGATTACCCATTCACATCATTGTCTACCTTTAATAAACTTTTCTGATGCCCTCTTTGATGTTTTCTTGGCAGGGGGGGGGGGGGGGGGGGGGGGGGAGGGGTGCTTGACTGCAAAAATGTACAGGAAATACACTTTATTTGATAAAATAGAAATATTTGACCAATTATATACCAAGTTTATCAATAGATTCTGGAGGCAATTCAATAAACTATCTCGATTTCGGATTTTGAATTCACCTTAATACAAAGAAAAATACAAGATAGTTATTGAATAATAAATTTTAGGCAAGCTTTATTCACAATTTTATAAAATTTGGGATACAAGCAAGTATGAAGGAAGAGGAATCATAAACAAATAATGTTGATTTCTCAAATCTCACCTCGCGCTTTTCTCCAGTTGTAACGGATCACACGTTGCACCGCACAACCAAATCCTTCTTTGTTGTAAATATATAATTCATTTCTGATTTGTTCCATTATTTGTAACATAAAATGCGTCGAATCCGAAGGATTGAGTAGTCCTTGAAAAGTGAAAACTATCTTGAATGCCCATCCGCCATTGTCACGAATATACGCCAAATAAAGCACAATCTGATCATATTAATTGTCTATAATCGTCACGAATTGTTCTCGTATTTTCCTGACCATCAGATTTATCAATTCTGGATCAACTGTGACGAGTTTTCAAAAGTTTTTGCGCATCTACTCCACCGGGCAGAGTTCATTCCTCGTCGGCGGTCAGATGCAAATGAATCAATAATTTATCAATCTTAGCGTTAGGACCATGATGCTTTGCGGCACTTGTCCAACCTCCTCTGGGGTTTGCTATAACCCGGGCGATGATCGAGGATGAGCATGAAATCGTTTTGGTCAGCGGTCGTCAAGATCTGAAAATCTCGGCTCAGACGCTATGTATCTATCGATTTTATATGGTATACTCTATAAACTTCTAATATCACGCCCCACCGGCCAATCTCGAGAATAAGATCCGATTCTCCCTATTATTAATAAATCTCAAACGAAAAAAATATCTTCGGTATTAATAATTAGCCCTGCTGCAGCAGAAGCCAAATAATCGTATGAATATACATAGCCGCAGGCTAATTAAGATAGACACAAATTACCTATTTTAAAACGTACCCCCTCCCGAAAATTAAGAATTTCTTAAATTAAAATTAATTTCAACAGAAAAGCAGTTAAATAGTCTCTAGAAAAATTAAGCAATTCTAGGTTTGTGTAAAATCTAACTATATAATATCAAAAAATTATTTTTTTAATGACCGGCATGAATTAAAGGTTTTAGGTTATTATAGTTCCACGTTTTTTGTGCAGAAAGTCATTCCAAGAAAAAATCCACCGCTAATTTAATTTAATTTCAAGTAACCTTTGAAATGTTCAATAACGCACATGCATGCAAACATATGCAGTAATATTGGTTCCGTTTCACTCATAAATATGTTTTTCTCACGCTCCCAATATGTAAAAGCACTCTTTTATATATTCCAGAAAACAAAATTTTTTTATATATTTTTACTGAACACACACCCAGTGGATCAATGACGTGTAATTGGCACGCGTCCCGTGCACGAAATTTGTTGTCGACCTTATTATTTTTTTATTTTATCATCTTTTTTTCCAGTTTGGGATAAAAAGATTTCTTTCGCGTGTTTGTAAATTTAAACTTTAAAAATATGGGTCATAACTCATGACACTGTGAATATTGCGACAGACAATTATAATTAAGCTTCAACGCCAATCTCCGGTTCACACAAAAGAAGGGCTTTCCCCCAGCACGAGAATATTTTTTGACATCTGTTCTAGAAAACAGACTTAACAGTTGTTTTTTTAAGGACGAATTGGCTAGACGTGTCACACGAATCTTCATATAATCCAGTGTTCGAACACTTTACGGTTTCCATTGATGTTATGTAGTTAATATGACTGCTGACCAAAAAGATTTCATGCTCATCCTCGATCATCGCCCAGGTTATAGCAAACCCCGTCAGAATCGATCATCCACAAATCAGTCGAGAACGACAAAGTAAAACGCCGCTAAACCAATCCATGCTTTTGATAAAGAGCTGTTGAAAAATTAAGCCAATCAGAAAGGGTGATACAAGGGGTCTAAAACCGTCGAGAAAGACAAAGAAATCCGGCGAACACTCGGAAAACCAATCACAGGTCGCTATAAAGGCTAATTTATAAGTTCAACCAATCACAGCGGCTGATACAATAGGCTCAAATCCGTCGAGAAAGAACAAAGTCAACCGCCCGGCGCGGGTTAGCATGCCGGTCGGCGGTCTCACCTAGTCGATTATCTCGGTGATTTATACAAGCGTACATTATTTTTTCTTGCAGATTTTTTTACTTCAGTCGTATGACTTATTTGACTAACGCTAAATCCGCCCCTGGTCACAATTCTCCCAGTTCATTAATACTGTATGCATGTTCATTAACATTTACAGTATGCAATGTAACAAATTTATGCCAATATCAAGAATGACAACTATTGTACACCAAATAGTAAATACCATTGTCACATAAAACAAGGTCAAATTAATAAATATTTTCATTTTGCATCTAAAATTTCAACGAAAATATCCAATTTATAATGAAAACAAACAACTACAGTAAGAACTGGCACAAAACATTTAGCAATATATGCATTTAGCAAATATGTAACAAATACGGGCTTCCCCTTGTTTGCCATCAAACAAATTTCAATAAATATTATATTTGCTATACATCTACCTCGTCGCAAATATGAGTAAATCCATTTTTTCGTGCAGTGTACAGTATTAAAGTTTGTTACATTTCATAAATTGACCAAGGTGCAATTTAAGTTTCCTTAAATCTGTTAAAATACCTCAACAACACACATATTCATGATTTCTGATTTAGTCAAAATTCTATGCCATCCACATGGCTGACAAATTACATGAATTACACAAATGTCAAACACATCTAAATACAAACAAAAAATAATAAGTAATATACACTGTAAACTCTCAATAATAATCTCCTGTGCCCAAAAATATAACAGCACGGCATGTCCTTTAATTAAACAAGCAGAAGCCTGTGGTTTATTATCAGATGTTTCATACACATGTACAATAAAAAGTGCTATTATACAATACCATAACCACTTTCTATAATTATAAAAAATAGTTAAAATTTGAAACATACATGTATGGTAGCAGTAAACTTTTGTCCATTTACATGTTAAGGCTGCAAAAATGACTGAGCAAGAAAGAGACAGTGTACTTCTCTTAGACGAAATGGCCATAAACCCATCATATGACTTTGACTCCAGGACTGGATTAGTGATTGGGCATTGCACAATTCCAGGAAGCAAAGGAAAATCAATGGATGACACTATGGCAACCCATGCATTCGTCTTCATGCTATATGGCTTGACAACAAGATGGAAGCAAGTTGTGGCATACTATTTCACTGCCGATACTTTTTTTGCAGATCAAATCAAAAAGATCATCCTAGAAATTATCATCAAGGTGAGTGAATACAATTTTAAAGTTTTGAATGTCACCATGGACATGGGTGGAGGCAACCAAGGTGTACTTCGAGAGTTTGGAGTTTCCTGCAAAGCAAACAGAAAAACAAATGAGGGAGCTACAACATGTCAAGTATCAATCACAAACACCTATCCACATCCTGTCTTTGAAAATGAGCAACTCACCTTTATGCCAGATGTATACCTCACCTGCTGAAAAACATCCGCAATCACTTGACACGTTTGCAAGTAATCTATCTGCCAGATTATGCTGTTGCTGATAACAACTTGGCATCTAACTGTGTGCCAATTACCTTCATCAAAAAGCTTCTACAACATGATTCACTTCACAGCCTGAAAACAGCCCCACAACTCAGTGAAAAAGCAGTTGATCCTGGTCGCTTTAACAAGATGAAGGTAAACCCTGCCAGAAATCTCTTGTCAAGGAAAACTGGTGCAGTTTCACAATGCGTCACAAGAAAAACAACATCATCTTATGAAGCTGATGACAATATGAACAATGCTCTTCAATCCTTGATATTTCATTGCCATCAATATCGAATACTTCTCTACCCTCTATGGAGCAGACAGATGATGATATTAACATTTCTCCTATTGAGACAGTAAGCTTGGAAAACCTTGGAGGCTATGCAGACATGCAGTACATCAGTTCATCAAGTTAAATCGTCACTTTGACACTTGTGTTAAAGCTTTAACAACCCCTCCTCCTGTCCCACCTCAACATGATTATGCCCAGAGCCACAGTCTTGTTCAGTTGCGTGATTACACGAAGCAAGCATTAGTTTATATTTCTCCTGCAGTAAAGCACTTGCATGTTAGAAGCAGCTGAGAAAGTCTTCACAAAAATTTGGAAAGGTATTATGACTACACAGAATGTCCTGAAGACACTTGTTGATGCTTGTTCAAGTTCTGGTCACCACAACATTCCTGACTTCCATCAAGCTGTATCCAGAATATTAAAAACATTCTTCAGGGTACGGATAACAACGTTACTAGAGGAAAAGAAAAAACAAATCAAAGAAGTTCAAGTGGCAAAGGTCAGTTGCAATGAGAGAGTTAGTGGACAAGGTAATGGAACACCAAATTTGAAAGGTCTTTAGAACCAAATCTTATTAAATGGTTCTTTTAAGAACCACCAAAAATTTAAAAAGCTAACAGCAAACGAAACTCTCGAAACATAACTTACTGTAATTATACAGTATATATAGGTTGTGTCTTATATATAGTTTTCAATAGTATTGCTATTAAAAATAAATGGGGGTTACTCTACTTAACATGATCTAAGTTTTATAAATACTAAACCCAGAAATTTATAATGTGTCGGTCAGTACTCTTTAAACTGATTCAAATTAAGTTTGAAGCTTTTAGATCTTATCGTAGAAAAAAGATAAAGACAAAATCTATACATGATCATCTTACTTGTTTAGCTGTAGGGAAGGAACCAAGCGGCTTTTCTTTCAGGCTTTTATTTCGACGAAATTTTCATTAATATTCACCTAAACTCTTTACAAATGACTCAGATCAACTAATACACCTGCTATCCAAAAAAAACCCACAACCATCAAGTCTTCTGAAAAGCGGAGTATAATATTTGTTTTTTTTACGGCTATCACGCTATTTCTGCCTTGTTAGTTTAGGACCCAAAATGGCGGACCACTCACGCCCACACTTCCGGTGTCCCAACTCTTTCGTATGGAGGGCTCTGGGTTATGCCAGTAAGTAAAAGGTGAATTTGATTGATGTACTGTATACTATCCTCGATAACAGTAGTGCTTCAGTTGTGTATTACATTACGCTTTATTGCATTATTATAAGTAATACCATGATTGACTCAGTTTCTTTTACTAAGTAAGCAGTATATTACCGAAGAACACGTAGTCAGACAAAGGTGTCATAGACGTAACCATGCTATAAAGGTCCGCCATCGCATTGCGAGTTTAATAATTTTTTTGCGTCGAGGGTTGCCGGCTTTACAGAAAAAAATACCTTTTCCTAACGCATTCCGATCCATTCACCCCAATATCCTTCACGTTCCCCTTCTCTCGCTCTTTTTCATACTCTATACTCTATACTCTTCTTTGGGCCCTTACTAATAATTACATTCGCACAACTTCATTTTATATATACATATCTCCTAAATTAGTTCGTTTCAGTTGTCCTCCAATGCGCGATGGTTCTGCTTAAGCTCCTTAAGCTACTTGTATTGTTTGATAACGTATTACACACAATGTTTAACACCAGTGTGGGTCCAATTACCTACCTATCAATGAAAATCCTGCACATCTACTACCCATCCCCCTACTAACCCATGTTACTGTATGAGCTGTCTGCTTTTCAGGCACCAGCAACCCAAGTTCAATTCCTGTCCAGTGCAATTATCAGATTAAAATTTCATCTTAGCCACATGTGAGAAGAAGGCTTACTTGATGGGTTGTAGAAACGTCACAGATTGCTTTCGATCTGTTTCCCATACCTTATTACTTATATGTTTAAAAGTTATATGTTATAACTTATATGTTATATGTATATAGACAATTAACTGACTCGTAATATGAACTGAGGACGAATGTATTATGTAAACTATTGTGGAAAGGCAATCTATCTCCGCATCACGGTTATGACATACTAGTGAGTATCTAGAACTGAAACACTACTAAGTAGTGTTAGTACTACATGAAGCATTTAATAGCGTTGGTTATACCAGTGTGCTCAACGCAGATTATGCTAATATGGAACATATATCAACAAAGGTTAGAGAAGTAACATGACAACAGGCTAACATCGATATTGAATCCATATTGATAAACTACTGTACATGTACCTATAAGCTTACCTTAGAGCGATATATGGCTTGCTCTTGTCCGCCTTCATGCATGTGCTGTGGTAAATAGGCCGTCTTAGCACCGTTATCTCGGCCGTATATAACTGTCTTCCCAATCTTGGGGAAATGCTCTCCCGCCGTCGGTACTCGACAAGAACTGATTCTCGCAGACAAATCAATATACATTTGCCGCAAAAGGACATCATCATTGCTTTTTAAAACAGACAACGCACGATCTAACAAGCTTTAGAAGCCAGATCGAACAGAACCCCAACGAACTGAACGAAGACCTTTGACGACTTCCGGTTGGGCATACTTTCAGCAAAGCAATCAACCAATCAGATTCAACAATTCGCCTCATTTTGGCCAATCACAATGGGTAAATCGGCCTAAATCCTGCAAAAATCTAATCCAGTCAGCGCTCGCGTTTTGGCTGGTTTGGACCAATGAGAATGGCTAAATAGGCCTAAATCCTGAAAAAGTCTAAACCAGTCAGCCTTCGCAATTTTCCTTGTTTGGACCAATTAGAATGGCTAAATCGGCTTAAATCATGTAACACGTAACGTTACATAATGTTACTTCACTTCTAAGCATAAATATATTAATAATTATTTTCAATTCTCATTTAACAATTTTCACGTTAGTCATCTGACTTATTTGACTAACGCTAATCAGCCCCTGGGCAACAAGCAAACAACGACTGAGAAACAGTGAAATGGCTATTTTAGCCTGCGAATACAGCCGTTTAAAAAAACAATGGCAATAGAGACATTCAGCAAAGCCTGTTGGGGCAATATCGCGCGGCTGGGAGACTAATGATCACGACCCCCCAAAAAATAAAATAACACGACCGAAACCTAGACTCGGCCACAGTAGCCCGAGTAATGAGTGACAGAGTGTTCTCAGAGTGTATGAACTTAAATATAGATGCTGTGAACGGCCACGTCTGCATAATATGTCTTTTAAATTAGCTGGGCTTCGTGTAATTACTGTAAGCGCAGTGTTTACTTTACATATCACAAAACAGTACTGTAGGTTGTTTTCAAATATTTTGAACTGAAGTACAGATAATATAGAAGATTTTTATTAAAACAGCAGACATGCGTTCACCACTGTTGGCCTCCACTGAGCATGCACTATCAGTTGCTTGGTTATACAGTACAATTTGTCGATCATTCCCAATTTTGGATGAAGGCAAACACGAACATGCAGGGATAGAAATGTTCCTATGTTATTAACTGATGGTGACAGGCTGGGTAATTACGTCCGCCAGGAGGTTATGTTTTCACCCCTTTCTGTTTGTCTGTTGGTTTGTCTGTTGGTTTGTTTGTTGGTTTGTTTGTTTGTTTGTTTGTTTGTTTGTTTGTTTGTCTGTCGCCAGGATATCTCTTTATTTCACCGATTTTCATGAAAGTTCGCAGAAGGGTTCGCCATAGAACGACGACCAATCCATTAGTCAAGAGATATCATGCTCTAGAAGAACAGACCTTGAATAGGAGAACGAGAACGACGACCAATCCATTAGTCAAAATAAGTCATGCTCTAGAAGAACAGACCTTGAAAACACTGGTCAAATAGAATCATTATGGCTTGAAATAATGTTTACTAAATCACCATCTATAGTAATCTGCACTGCATACCGTCCACCAGATTCTGATCCTGGGGCATGGATGAATCTCTTTGAAAATCAAATGGAAAGTGCATACCTCGACTGCAAAGAAATAATCATAATGGGCGATTTTAACGTGGATCTCTTAAATCAGAATGATATTTCAATGTCTTGGATAGAAGTGATGGATCTCATGAACCTTGAACAAATAATTAAAGAGCCCACCAGAGTAACGTCATGTACCGCCACTCTTATCGACCATATTTATGTGTCAAATCCTGAGAAGGTTCGAGCTGTTAAAGTTTCAAAGATTGCCATAAGTGATCATTACCCGACTATTTTTGTATATAAAGCCAATTTTGGAAATAAGCAGAGCCATTCTAAAGAACTTTCGACTGTCTAAAAAACTTCTAAAAGAACTTTCGTGCTTTTAGAAGTTTCGACGAAGATCTAATTCTCGCTCATCTGCGAACAGTGCCCAGGTCAGTACTTGAAACATATGATGACCCATCGGATGCACTTGATGCCTGATACTCGCTTTTCCTAGATGTAGTAAATTTACATGCACCTCTTCGAAGTAAACGGGTTAAAAAGAAGAAACAACCTGATTGGATGTCTGATGAAATAGTGAAAGCTATGTCTCAACGGGATCACTTCAAGTCAATTGGTGACATAATTCATTATAAACGCTGGCGAAATACCTGCGTTTCACTAATTAAATCGGCGAAAGTCAATTACTATCAATTAGTAATTGAATCTGGTAAAAAGGATCCCTCAAAGTTATGGAAATATCTTAGATACCTTGCTCCAAAAGAAATGAAGGCTAATCCATTTTCCAAGACGGTGGAAATAATATCTCAGATCCCAAACTAGTAGCTGGAATATTTAATGACTATTTCACCTCAATTGCAGAAAATCAGAAACGTCAGAACAACGAGCAGAACGGCTACAAGTGCTTAGACAAAATGAAGCAGAGCGTATTGAGTCTGAAACGTCTGAAGAACGAGCAAGAAGACTCGAGCAAGTCAGGCATAACTCCTCAGAGAGAAGAGCCCAAAATGTATCTGAACAACAGGCACACGTTGACAGTCGAAAAGAGTATCTACACCAAGGGGGTTGGCAAAATGTTGAGAGTCCATTACAGGAGCAACAGTGGGCTAAAAATGAAATGCAGAGTTTTCACACTGCCCAAGAAGTGTTAGACCATCGACAGTGCACTATTTGTAAAGAAGCCTGGCCAACCAAGCAGAATCGATGTAAGAGAGATAAGAAATCTCCAAAAGTGTACAGTATGGAGAATGACATGGATCCAGGTATTGTACCACAGCAGCTAGAGGGGTTAACCCAGGTAGAGGAAATGTTAATTGCCAGGGTCTGTCCCATTATGAGTGTGTACAGGAAACATGGTGGGCAAAGAGGGTACAAGAGGCATGTACTCAACTTACCCCAAGATATCCAAAGTTTCTTATCTAGGTTGCCATGCCATGCAGCTGATTTACCTGTTTTGGTAATAAGAAGACATGGAGTGGATAACACACATCGAGATTTCACTGTTCGTCGACACAGAGTTCTCGAGGCTGTGTTATGGCTAAAGACAAACAATCCCTACTTCAAAGATGTAGAGATTGATCAAGAGGCAATACAGAACTTGCCTGAAAATGGAGTTCCAGATGACCTCAGGTATGTTGTGGAATCAGATGTACAGCTAACAGCTCCTGAACATGAAAATAAAGGCCCACCACAGCAGCCAGTAAGTACTAATAACAGTGTTGAAGAATCTCTTGTAGGTTGTGGGAGCAGCTCATTCATTCCTCATCGACAAAGGCAGAGGAAGGAAGGCGATGCAATTCGAGAGACTGTGAATGAGAGGGATCCATTAGACTGGCCATCTACAGAAGGTAATGTAGTGAATGAGTTTAAGACAGATGGTCTGGCTACAATGGCTTTTCCCACATTGTTTCCATTTGGGAAAGGTGATCCAACCACAAGGGCAAGGCAACATGGTGTCACTTTGACTGAGGCATTTAAGCACCTGGAAAAGTTTGCCGAAGCATTGCCAAATGGTGAGTATAGATGGAGGTTTGCATCCCACCCACGTTTTCCATACTGGGCACTAGATATGAAGCAAAGACATCAACTATTGTCGCAAGCAAATATTTACTTCCGTCAACATCCAGCTGATGCCAACTTGACCATGGAAGAGCTAAAAGAGATGGTCAATTTCATGAGAGGTAAGCAAATGGCAAATCGATTGCAACGTTATGTGTCTAAGGTGCAAGGTACAAACCAGTACTGGTATCAACGCTTGCAAGAATTGTTAGCACTAATAGAGCAGAAAGGTTGCCCAACTTTCTTTTTTACATTTAGTGCTGCTGATAGTTACTGGCCAGATCTGCAAAGACTGCTGCAGACAGGGGAAGATGCGACAAGGTCAGAACGAGCACAAGCTGTGATTGACAAGCCCCATTTAACTGACTGGTATTTTAAGCAACGCCTCGATGACTTCCTCAGGCATTGGTTGAATGGTGTTTTGGATGCACAGTGACATTGGTTCCGCTACGAATATCAGGCCAGGGGAAGTATTCATTCACATGGGTGTGCCCGGTTGAACAACGCCCCTGATATTCCATTGTTGCGAGCTCAGGCTACCCAGGGGTGGGGTTACAGCCAAGCTGATACTACAATGTCAATGGATGATTTTGATTTCTTTTACCAGGATGATATTGTCCGTGGGAGAGAAGCCGAGAGGCAGTTAGTGAGGTGAGTAACCTAAATTCAGTGGAACAGTTATAGTGGTAAAACCTTCACATTACCTATGTAGCTAATATTGTTAATTATTGGACATTAATATTTTTAAGATTATATTTAACATAATTGGCTTTTGGACCATTTAAACACCATTGAGGATCAAACGGCTTATCTAATTCAATGTTAATAATAAAAAAAAAAAGCAGAAAAGTTATGATGTTCCTGCAGAATGCAGATTTGGTTTCCCAAAGGCATTGGAGGAGGAAACAAAACTGTGTTATGAGAAGTTGCCACATGACGAGGTGAGTACAGAGTTGGTGACAAAAAGAAATGACCCTAGATTAAATTCACATAATAGGGTCATGCTTGAGAATTGGCGAGCTAATGTTGATTTGCAGGTAATTGTTGATCAGA
Source organism: Paragorgia papillata (assembly GCA_035771165.1). Classification (NCBI taxonomy): domain Eukaryota; kingdom Metazoa; phylum Cnidaria; class Anthozoa; order Scleralcyonacea; family Coralliidae; genus Paragorgia; species Paragorgia papillata. The sequence goes on along the minus strand of JAWNZC010000193.1, from coordinate 804,724 downwards.
ATGCTCGTGCTAGATATATGGCCAATTATGCTGCAAAAGGAGAGCCGCGGTCAAAGCAAGCATCAGAAATTTTGCAATATTGTGAGTCTAGATTACATAACGATGATCAAGTATCTTCAGCAATCAAGAAAGCAATGATCCAAGTTGTTGGAGATCGTGACATGGCAGCACAGGAGACAGCACATATGCTACTGAGCTTGCCTTTGGTAGGATGTACTTATAACTTTGTTACTGTGTCTTTAGATAACAGTAGGAGAGTTGTCATGGATACTGAGGACCACGGTGATGAGGTCTTGCAAAAATCCACAATAGAAGATTATGGTAAGCGTTCAACTGAGAATAGCAGGTATTATGGTTTATCTCAGTTGAATTTGATCCAGTATGTGTCACAATACACAAGAATCAGGTCTGGCATAAGAAGGCGGCCAGTACCATATATTGTGAGGACCTTTCCAAAAGTGTCGGCAAACCCTCATGGGCCTGATTTTGGCAGATATTGCAAATTTCAGTTGATCAAGTTCAAACCCTGGGAGGGTGAACCATCAAATGCATGGGACAATAATGATGAGAATGATGAAATGTTCATCAACACCGGCCTACTACATGTTCCTTGAAACTGATTTTGCTTCAGAGAATGTTTTAGGTCATGAGGAAGAGCGTGACAGAGTTTTCCAACACATGTCAGTTAAAGGAAATGAAGATGATAGTAATGATGCGAACACAGGTAATGATAATGAGGGCGAATATATGGCCAACGATCCAGAAAATGAACTTGATGACTGGATGCTGTTATGCAGATTGAACCAACGATATGAGGAGTTGGGTGATCAGCTGTTGGGGGTTGGGAACGACTGGTATGCAGCTGCAAGATCAGTTCCATTGGAGATGCTCAGAGAATGTCCTGGGTGGATCTACAAGCAGAGAAAATATACAGAAGAACAAGGGCAACGCCACAATGTACAACTGAGCAATGAAGTGCCCATTGATCCATCAACGCTAAATGAGAAGCAACGATTGGCATATGATATTGTAACATCTCATATGCAAAATGGTGAGAAACCTGACCCAGTCAACATGATTGTATGTGGTACTGCAGGAACAGGTAAGACATACCTAATCACTGCCTTAAAACAGGTTTTGGGTGACAGTTGTATAATAACTGCAACAACAGGCATTGCAGCATTCAGTATTAATGGCCAAACATTACACTCTGCTGCACAACTTCCTATACGTGAGTATAAAGACCTACAGGGTGAGCCATTGCAACGCTTACAGTTAAAACTGGAAGGTAAGGCTAACCTCATTGTTGACGAAATGTCGATGATTGGTAACAAAATGTTGTCATGGCTAGACAATAGATTGCGTGCTGGTACAGGGAATGAAGATAAGCCATTTGGTGGTATTTCAGTGATCCTCCTTGGTGACTTTGGTCAGTTGCCACCAGTGCGTGACCGTCCATTGTATATTGCTGGAAATGGATCCACTATAAGTGATCACGGTCATTCATTATATCTTTTGTTTGATTCTGTAGTTATTTTTAATGAGATTATGCGACAGGCTGGTGAGAATGCTGAGGCACAAGCATTCAGAGCCTTGCTGATGAGAATGAGAGATGGACAGGTAACCGAACAAGACTGGCATCTCCTGCTGCAACATTCCACACCTAATATTGCCATGGATCAGTTTAATGATGCTATTCGGTTATACTTTGACAAGAAGAGTGTAGCTGAGTACAACTATGAGAAGTTGAGGGGCAATGGACAGGCAGTGGCAAAGATTCAGGCAAAGAACTCTGGTCATGGAGCATCAGCAGCAACATCTGATGAAGCTGGTGGCTTAGAAGCAGTGCTCTTCCTGTCTAAGAAAGCAGAGGTCATGCTGACATCTAACCTGTGGGCTGAAGTTGGACTTTGTAATGGTTCATTTGGAGTGGTCGAGGAGATTTGGTATGCAGAAAATCTCGGACCACCAAACCTACCCCTTGCTGTGTTGGTACATTTCCCTGCCTATTCTGGCCAAGGATTTATTGATACATGTCCCAAGTGCATACCAGTACCACCAAAGGTATTTGAATGGATGACTGATGGGAAGTACATGTCAAGACAACAGGTACCATTGCGATTAAGGTATGCAATGACTATTCACAAGTCACAGGGACAGACTTTAGCAAGGGCCGTTGTTGACTTGGGTAAAAGTGAGAAAGTAGCTGGATGCACATTTGTTGCTACATCTAGGGTGAGATCCATTAATGATATTGTGTTTGAGCCAATGACATTTGATCGATTAAAAGCCATTGGTAGAAACAAAAATTTTTGCAAAAGCGACTTGATGAAGAGCACAGGTTGGTGTTGCTTGCACAAGAAACTGCACAAAATTTGAACCATCATTGATGTACTTAATTGTTCACAAATCAATATCAGACCCATAGCTGTCATACTGTACTAGCCAGTGTAGCTTAATATTGGCTAAATGGCAACTTAACATGTGATTTTCAGTTATACCTACTGTACAGTATAAATATGGTACAGCTGTACATCTAGAATATATCATTGGTCTGTTACTGGGTACATCAATACATGTACATAAATATCTGTACAGTGTATTATTACGGATTAGTACTTTATGTGCGTTCAAGGTTGACCGATTTAAAGCCGGGGCTCAACTAAAATAGACAAAACTGGGTTACCATGATCATAAAAATGACATTGGGCAAGACCAATTCTATGTCTGTCACTAGGTGCACACTACATTGTATTGTGTGCTTTCAAGGAAGACAATCTTGAAAGTGCTCTGCATATGCTTGTGTGTTACCAAGATTGAAATGTCTGTTACTGGACTGGAGCAAAATAGAAAAATGTCTGTTACTGGGCACATTACATATTACTGAATGGTATCATGTAAGTGCTTTCTAGGTAGACAAATAATACTAACCACTGTTTTAATGCATACAATACAATAAGCATTAATATACAGTACATTTATACTGTATTCCAGTGGCAAAAAAAAGGTTGGTATATAATTGTCTGTTACTGGGCACAATTACATGATTGTAATTGCGCTTTCAAGGTTGACAAGAAAACTGCCGGCAAAGGTCTAATTGCAAAATCACACACCATAACTTTGGAGGCCAATGTACATGTACTGTATGTTTCAGATTCTAAAATTGGAAATTATCATCTGGGTAGGAAACTTCAAAATGTTGTGAAATGTTGTGATTGACAGATTCTTCTTAGTTTTATTTCGATATCCAGATTACTAGATTACTGGTACTCAACGATATATCATTTGGCATGCTATGGTATTTCTACATGAAGAGCTCTGAAGAAACCAGACGAGTACGTTAAAACTGGTATGTCCCGCTGAATAAAGTACAAAACATGAAAATCATGACAAAAACTGGTTCACCTACATGTAAGCTATTATAAAAACAATGCGGATATACTTTTAGGCATTACATTGCTGGTATACTTTTAGGAAAGGCATAAATTTTAGACAGAATAATTTGAATTATCTAGCCAAAAAGGTTTAGGAAATGCAGACAACTTCATTGATGTTTTTGGCAGAAATCAGGTTGTTCTTGGGTAGGGGCCATGCCACACATCATCGCATTTGGTAATATTAATTTCCAACATTTTCTTATTGTCAATGTTTGACTCCTTTTCAGTGCCAGCTAAATGGATTTTGGTTTTGCTTCCCGAAAAATGAAGGGCATCACTGCTAAGTAACAAGACAGCAGCCTCACATTCTACAGCAGGTACAGTAGGTACACCACACAATATTAAGACACCAATGTATGTATGTATGATAATCAGTTGACCTATTAATCATGAGTTAAAACCACAACATAAACCAAACATGAATACTTTACATTGAGGTAAAAATGTAGAGAAGTGTAGATTTTAGCAGAGGAATCAATTGTGTCTAATTTTTGTTGAAGTTCGTGCTCTGATATCTTTTTTCCAGTACTCCGACTGATGGTTGACCTGCAAGACAGCAGTTGTTTACATTCGCCAATTAGTAAAATATGTCTTTTACAACAAGCAAAAGAAATACACAAGCACCGAGAGACAACACATGTTTATTGACAGAACTTTTAATAAATGTAAAATCACCATTACAATGTATATTAAATTACCAGTAGCCCACTAAATCTACTTTTAGAAATAAAATGTCTCTTTCAGTTTAAATTAATATTGCTTCCAACAAAATTATTAAAATACATTATATACAGATTAAAATACAGATTATTATGCTGCTTAATACGCACTTTTAAAATTTGTAAATAATTAACAATGTTCAATACAATTACGGTATTATGTACTTACACAACTTTTCTCAATTGTTCCCGGAGAACTGTGGGGTCGAATGGCTAAGTTAATTATTTAAAACAGAGTCTTTTCTTTCCTGATCAAAATTCACGTGTAGCCACTCCGGCATTTCATTTTCACCGTATTCCATTCAGCAATTTTCATTTCGTTGCTACTTGCTTGTACGTTTATTGCTTTTTTTCGAAGGTTTCTCGTAAATACATAACGATGTATACTGCCCGCATGGATAGTAAAAAGTCCTTTTACAATCCATTCTCTCCCTTCTATCCTCCACAAAGAAGAACGTCCATTTCTTTATTAATATCTGAACGAACCACGACTAAGTGACGTTACTGCGTGGAACGTACGTGGAATTTGCGTGGGAAACCATAGCAACGAAGTTAAAAAACGCGCGAATTTTTTCTTTTTTTGAAAAAGTTTGAAGGAGGTACAGTTTTTATTTCTTTTTACTATTTCTTTTACAAATACTCTAATTGCACTGTTTTAAAAGTTTTGATAACTGACGAAAATATAATATGACTACTTTCTTGTTTTATGTATGGCTATTGGATTTCAACAGCGATTGAAATAGCGATTGAAATAGAGGTAAGTTTCTTAGGTTAAGTAAAAAAAAATAAACAAAGTGAAAACACATTTTTTCCCCTATGAAGTTCTTCTCACATAACAGCATTATAAAAATAACTGGCTTACCTCCTTGCCTGAGTATATGGATGATGTAGAGGTCTTATGTTTTGCAGGTGTTTTCGGCAACAAACCAAGTTGTTTTCTTTTTTTCAGAGCGACGCTGCAAGTGTTGGGAGTGAAGGCACGCAAGGTACTGTCTAAGACTTTAAAATTACTGTGCAAACTATTTAAAACATCCTTTAAAATTTTATTTAAATTAAACATGTTTTATTCATTGCAGAGGAACAAAGTCAATTACACGACGAGCAAGATGAGTTGGGAAAACCTATAAAACGATAGACTGTTACATAAATTGTGAACCAATGTCAAATGATTTGTTTCTTTTTAGATCCTGATTATGATATAAACCAGGAAAACCGGCAAGAAGGTAAGATTTTCGATAATATAACTGCTGTTTGTTTAACTAAAATGGCTACAAAATTAAAAGTGATTAATAATTTGAAATTTTAATTTTACAGAACCCAGACGAAATGAAAGAGGTATGAATTTCCCTTATTCTACTTTTCCAAATATTACAGACCTACAAACACCAATTTTTAAACCATTTCCTTTTCTCACATATTTCCTTTTATTTCAAAATGTTAATTCTGATCTCTCGCAAAATAGTTTTCATCACATACAATATCAGTACAGGCGAATAATACCTTCAACACTGGATTTGAAATAAAACAAATGTAACTCGGGATACTATATAAGCATCTTTTCATAACATAATCTATTCTTTCTTTTACTCCTTCAGACTGCCAGAATTAAAGAGTAATCGTGCAATTGATAAAAAATTCATATCCCAATAATTCTGTTTAAGAATCTATTATATGTAGTTGTTTTAAAAACATCTTAATTTGGCGTAATTACATGGAATTCTATTTATTTATTTATTTATTTATTTATTTATTTATTTATTTATTTATTTATATTACTTATATTTTAGTACAATGCACTAAATGTGGCATCCTTGGGCATGTCGAAGAAAACTGCTACTTACGTAAGTTCTATATGTGTGTTTATACCAAACCTATATGGTACTCAATCATTCTATTTAAAAAAACAACCTTTTTTTATTTCTATTATTAAAGGAGTGGTCTGTTGGTTATGCCGCAAAAGGGAGCACATCTCAAGATGTTGCCCCACTGTTGTCTCACGTGGCCGAGGACGTGGCCGAGGACGTGGCCAAGGACGTGGGGGTGGCCAAGGACGTGGGGGTGGCCAAGGACGTGGGCGTGGCCATGTGGTTAACCCGCGGCCCCTCTATATATTTAAAAACTGTAAAGTATACACAAAGTAATTAAGTAATTAGTTTACTTTGTGTATACTTTACAGTTTTTATAGATGTTTTTAAATGTTGACTTTCCTTTTCCATTAAATAAACATTTCCATTTCTTGTGTTAAACATTATGTAACTAATTGTTGGTGTTAATTCTATGCAGAATTAAGAATTGGCAAAAACGTTAGTAATTTTTAAGTAAAATTATCATTTTTTTTGGACGGTTCTGCACGACTGAACTTACAACAGAGAAATATACCCTATACCGTATACGCCTTTACTCAGGCGGCAAGTACACAGCATTCTATTTATTGGGTGGCAATAATTCGTTTCATACAATACAATTTAATAACTCCAATAACTTTCATCCTCTTTCTCAATAACTTTCTTTTTTATCATCCAATAACTTTCTTTCAGTAACTATTTACTTTCCGGGCGAGGGGTTGTTGCGTACCCGTATTTCTAGTATGGCTGTTATTCAATCACATTTTGATTATTGCTCTATAATCTGGGGCAAATCTTGTCGCACAGAAAGGCTTTTTAAACTACAAAAGCAAGAAAAAAGATTAATCCTGATGTACCTGCGAGAACTCCCACTCATGATTTGTTTTTACAATTACGAATTATACCACTCAAAGACCGACTGGATTTTAGAATGTTAATAATGGTTATCAAAGCTTTATATAAATCTGCACCCCCTTATATTGCAGATATGTTTTCAACGATGTCATCAGAGAACAGAATGAACACTAGGGCGTGTGCACGTAAAGACATACAAATATCAACAGTTAGGCTAAAATTAACTAAACAAGGGCTGCGATACCAGGGAGCCTTGTTATACAATCTCATAAACAAAACAAACAATTTAAGTGGTATATCAGTTCAAAATTTTAAGAAATTATTTATCAAAACATTTTTTAAAACTTTTTAATTTATTTTATTATTAGGTTTTCACTTTAGTTTATTGTAATTAATTTGTTCCTTTTAATAATTCAGTAGCTATAGTTAACAAATAGATGACATTTTTCCGTGCGTGTGTACTGTAACAACGCACAGATGACGGCACAGCGTGTAAATAACAAAAAAGTACGCCACGAGACGCAGTCGAGTGGCGTGACTGTTGTTCTTTATACGTTGTGACGTCTTCTGTGCGTTATTACAGTACACACGCACGGAAAAATGTCATCTATTTGTTTTATACATCAAATTTTATTGTTTTAATAAGAAATGTTTGATATTTTTGAATCGTCGAACAAGCAGGGCTATTGAAAAGGAGGTAAAATGTTCAATTCAGGTTTAATTACGTCATAAGTGATCTATACAAATAAAGCAATCTGATAGGGTGACAGAAGAAATAAGGCTGTCCTGATTGGTTAATTTTTCAGCTTCCGGTTACGTCACGTTTAATTTATGCAAATCATGATCATGACAAATTGAAAGTTTATTCAAACTTCGTGTCTTCGTGGGCATTTCTAGCCAAAATATTTATTGTTGAACAGACAGATTAGTTCTTCTGGACGGGATCTTGCTGTCCCATGTATATTTGGACGCTTCTTATACTGCAAATTAAGCTGGGAAAGCATTTATCGTTGGAGAAGGCCGAGAAGCACGCGTACTATTAACCAGCGAAATTGTATGTTGTGTGTTTGGAAATCTTGTTGACAATGGCTGATGTCTCCTGGATTTGTATGGCTCAACAGTATTTCCATAAGAGGAACGGAAATTGTATCCGAAAATTTCTGAAGCTGTGGAGTAGATTGCGTTGTGCGCCGGAGACGAAGGTATTAAATTACCGTATTTATGTCGATAATTTTAATATGTCTGTGTCGTCGGACAACGACTTGATGGCCGTGTCTCTCATCACTGAGTAATATGTGTAATCCTCAGACAGTTGAAATGTACTTTATTTTGTACCAAGTTGCATCTTCAAACGTGTAATTTTATCAATTTTTATAAAACAAAATTTTTTTGCGACTTCGTTACGTCAGCTGTGCATGTGTACGTTAATAACGCATAGTTCTTAGCCAATCAGATTGTTTGTTTTTCTTAGGTTGTTGTACAATAATATATAACAGTTGATGTACTTAATTGATAGAGGGCCCTGGGTAAGATTAGCTTTTGCTAACCAGGTTTTGTTACCCTCTTTAAATAAAGTTTCTTATCTTATCTTAAAATTTGGATGAGAAATTAATAAACATCTGACTCCAAGATTCTCTGTGTAGAAGAAATGCTTGATTGCGCTCATTATCTTTATTTCATGCAAATATTTTGCATAATTTTGGTACGAGTGCAATCACGCATTTTATTTATGCATGTGTTGGTCTCGTGAGCTTAAAGCCTGGTTGGTAACAACTGTGTGACCTACTATACGCTTCAAGCTCAGGTATAAAGTATACTTTTACGTCTGTTGCTACTTGCTTGTGAAAATCACCTGGAATCGTCAGGTAGACAGGCAGTTATTTGAAACCCTGAAGAATAAGGCAGAACCCTTTTCCCAGCCATAAAACCGCAACTACAGGAAAAGAATGCTTTGCTCACAGAATATAGATCAGCATTAACTTCAAACTTACTAGTAATGGCATGAATTTTCTCTTGATCAAGAAGTTCTCTCTCTTGATCCTTTTTTTAATACATTTTCCAGTGACCAAAGATTTCGCCATTACTTCGACTGAGAAAAGTGCAGTCATGAGATTACAAATAATTTTATTCTCATCTTCTGAACGCCTGACATTTTGAATTGTGCTGCAATCAATATATTTAGTAATTTCATACTACAGTAAAATAAAAACAAAGAAAAAAATATGTATCTAAATAAAAGATATCTATAGCCAACCATATTATATGGTAATAGCAAATACAAAATCAGAATGAATACAATAATTAATCAATTTCTTTGATTAAATAAAGCTACAGTTAAACACAACCAACAACTTTAGAAATATGTATAATGTCTGATGTATATACCTTTGTAAAAAAATCTGTAGCAATGCCCAACCAATAAATACATACATACTGTAATGTGTAATTATACACTGTAAATGTGGTTACATGTACCATACATTGGCACTGGTATAGAGATTGTGACTACAAATACAATATACATGTATTTCTGCCAAAGGGACGAAGCATATTGGTTGAAAAACACTTGCTTTTCCCAATACTTGTCCAGGAATACCAGGGTATTGTATAGAACTTATCATTAGAATATATATATATATATATATATATATATATATATATACATGTACTACGTATATACGGAATGTACAATTAGTGTCTACCAGTAGTATGGGAGTGTGATAGACGTGAACTTCCCAGTCTACCATAGCTTGAAAACCAAACCATACTAATTCACAAACTTCTAAAATCCTTTTAAATATCAATTGACAATATGTGTACTGCAAGTTTTCAAATTTTGCAGGCCATTCCTTCTTGATATCTCACGTTAGGCGCGGCGGTATCCCAAACATTTTCTGGAGGTCACATTTGCTGTAACTCCTCGTAAGCTCCGTCAATTTCTTCAGCGTTCTGACTGAAAATGGCTTCGTTAACACGAACTCTTTCTTTAACATGGTCAAAGTGGTCTTTAAAGGAGGGAAAATTGGCTTGGAGATCCTCATCTTCCTCTCGCCATAGATAGTACAGCATGATCAGCTTCCTGTACTTCTCTTCTCCTTCCGCTTTCTCTTTATGAAACCTGAAAATACAAAATCGTCAACCATTTTTCGCGCCAAAGAAAAACAAAAATTACGAAGTCGGTGATGTATTACGAAATGTATGAATTGGATGATGAGATATCTGAAAGTATAAGTTTTACTATATATCCATAAGTAATAAGAACAACAACATTGAAAATGATTTTATGTCACACTACACGTATGTAAAATACTTTAAGCTTGACCACTTGGTTTTTACGGGAAAATATCAGACCTCGTTTTTTTATGTACTGTCAACACCTCGGGCTGATATTTTTGTGTAACGACCGCACTCTCGGTTAAGAAAAAGTTAATACTTAATAATTAGCATACTGCATATTTTTTATTTCATTCGTTAACCTCATTCAACATACCTAATGACACAGTGTCGTCTGCGCTTTCTCATGCACTCAAGTCCATTCCGCAACGTAATAGAACAAGGGTATGTGTCCTCGTTATCACCATCATTCTCTTGGCGACCACTAGCTAGCTTGGTTGATGGTGCTGTTATCTGGCACTCCTTGGATGTCATCGGTTTGCTCATTTTCTGCACTAGTCGTGTAAGTTGCTGCGAATTCCGCCAAACACATATTTTCTAGTTCGTTCGGACGAGATGCGTATCTATCGAGAGGTGATGTGTAGAAGATATTCTCATCATCATCATCCATACCTGCCTGTACACTCTGAGGCTTCAGCATGGACACTCGTTTGCTTTTTGTCGCAGTATTTACAAACACCACCATTCCACTTGCGTTTTTCAAAGGAAAAGAGAGCAGCCTGAACGCAGCTTCTTGAGCACTGACTTCTCGGTTATTGAGGAAAACTGATCCAACTTTCTCAACTTGCACTTTACGTCATCTCCTGTGCATTTCTCTGCAACATTCTTGAGCAGCTCACTCATGGCTCTCTCGCTCTTCATCATGTAACTAGTGATATGCATGATGCAGGAGTATGGATCGGTTATGTACTGCAGGTCCATGTTTGCACGCCATGTCTGTAAGATCTTTGGGTTGTACTGGTTGATCCACCTCTCAGACGGCTGGCGCTGGAGCATGATTTGTTTCCCCAACTTTATAACCTCCTGATATATGTACGGTTCCACACATGCTTTTTCTAGCAAGCACTCCAACGTAATCTCTTCTGGAACATCTTTGTCTTCCATCAGCTTTCGCACTTTACAAAGCACCTCTTGTTTCGTGTTTAGATCTCGTTGACACGTTGTGCAATAACGGGATCTGACTCATCTGATGGTCTGCCTATTAGTATTTCACTGAGCGGTGGATGAGGAAATTTGAACCTGCACGAGCCACTTCTTCTGCAAGTAGACGAGTGTACATGCTTTTGCATTCAGAGGTCAATATTTCTCAAGTCACTTTTCTCCTCATCTGAGATAGCGCAAGTCTGGTGCTTGTCAATGAAGGCGATGACTTCAAGTTTTGGCGCGTCCTTGATCCAGATAATTGTATGCGCATGAGGAGATCCCCGAGCCTGAAATTCTATACGGATCATGTAGTCTTGAATTTCATCGATTGGATTGGCTTTTCCACCTACGAACTCCTTATAAAATAGGTCGAGGCGATGTTTGAGCTGACGAGATGTTGTCACTGGATTTGAACGCAGCCACTTGCATTTATCCTCCCATAGCATTTTATTTACATCATCGGCTGTCAGTGTTTTTCTATACTGATGTGCGATGCTCTGAATAATCTCTGGCCACTGCATATCTGCAGTCGAAAGAGTGAGAAACCATGTGGGCATTCCTAGCTGTCGAACCATGGCCAACAAATCTAGTAACACATTGTTCCAGTATTCCAGAGATCCACGAACATTTTTTAGGACTTAAAGGCGGTATCGGTGCGAATCATTGCTTGTATGTTGTTGGAGCACTTCATAAAGCCAGCATTAACCGTTCGGTTTTGGAATGTTTCACCACGGGTTTGTCGTAAAGATATCTGAATATTATCTTTGACCTGTTTTGCTTCGACTGCGTATTGAGCAGCCAGGAGACAGTCAATGTTTTTGGCAAATCCACCATCTTTGTGTAGTAAACTTTGATTGAAGTACTTTCTAGCTGTGATCTTCTTTTTTCTTTCTGTCATTAAGCCACCACGCCCATCGGGGTATTTTGAAGGGTTAGCCAGCTCTTCAAATGTTTTACCATTAAAAATGCACACGGTGTTTGGTTTTTATGCAAAAGGGACATATTTAACACTTTGAGGCCTGGACCTCTCCCTGTGCTGAATAAAACCGTCTGGCATTAGCCAGAAAAAAATACTAAAGACTCGTTGTCAGGCTTCAAAATGTTAAACAAAAACATTCTAGTGAATAACAGATGGTTCTTATCCAGCAGAGTTTGTGTGCCTGCCCATTAATGGGTTGTTTTTGTTTTGCCAATATATTTTGTTTAATATACCACAAAACTCTAAATCTATTTATTTTTAGGGCGTAGAGAGCCTCTTCATAGAGAGGGGAGACTGTTAATATAGAAGGGGGTTACTACAAAATCTTATTGTCAGATGGGGATTTAAAAGGAGGTCTTAAGCCGGCTACATAAGCTTAATCCCCGAGCCCGGGCGTAGGGCCGAATGCCCGGAGCCCGGTGAGGGTGCTAATCTCGACATGCGTGGAGTCCACTTTACACGCGAGATGAAAAGCTGAAAGTAATTCTGAAATCTGTTTATATATATATATATTTAACAAATAGATGACATTTTTCCGTGCGTGTGTACTGTAATAACGCACAGATGACGTCACAGCGTGTAAAGAACAAAAAAGTACGCCACGAGACGCAGTCGAGTGGCGTGACTGTTGTTCTTTACACGCTGTGACGTCTTCTGTGCGTTATTACAGTACACACGCACGGAAAAATGTGATCTATTTGTTTTATACATCAAATTTTATTATTTTAATAAGAAATGTTTGATATTTTTGAATAGTCGAATCGGCAGGGCTATTGAAAAGGAGGTCAAATTTTCAATTCAGGTTTAATTACGTCATAAGTGATCTATACAAATAAAGCAATCTGATTGGGTGACAGAGGAAATAAGGCTGTCCTGATTGGTTAATTTTTCAGCTTCCGGTTACGTTACGTATAATTTATGCAAATCATGATCATGACAAATTGAAAGTTTATTCAAACTTCGTGTGATCGTGTCTTCGTTGGGCATTTCTAGCCAAAATATTTATGGTTGAACAAACAGATTAGTTCTTCTGGACGGGATCTTGCTGTCCCATGTATATTTGGACGCTTCTTATGCTGCAAATTCAGCTGGGAAAGCATTTATCGTTGGAGAAGGCCGAGAAGCACGCGTACTATTAACAAGCGAAATCATATGTTCTGTGTTTGCAAATCTTGTTGACAATAGCTGATATCTCCTGGATTTGTATGGCTGAACAGTATTTCCATGAAGAGGAATGGAAATTGTATCAGAAAATTTCTGAAGCTGTGGAGTAAATTGCGTTGTGCGCCGGAGACGAAGGTATTAAATGACCGTATTTATGTCGATAACTTTAATATGTCTGTCTCGTCGGACAACGACTTTGATGGCCGTGTCTCATCACTGAGTGATATGTGTAATCCTCATACAGTTGAAATGTACTTTATTTTGTACCAAGTTGCATCTTCAAACGTGTAATTTGATGATTTTTATCAAATTTTTATAAAACGAAATTTTTTTGCGACTTCGTTATGTCAGCTGTGCATGTGTACTTGCATGTGTACTACGCATAGTTCTTAGCCAATCAGATTGTTTGTTTTTCTTAGGTTGTTGTATAAATATCTATATATATGTTATCAAATCCACAACTTGCGCAGTTCGGAGAGCAGGGTACTGGTACCTGTTAAATTATTCAAGCTCTACTTAAAACTTAAAAGAGAACAACGAAGAAAAGGATAGTGAAAGAGTCAATTGAGATGGGCTAAGAAACAAACAGCCGATTTAATGTACAGTATCTTGAAGCGAAACCAGAGAACATGAAGAAACCAAACGCCGTATGGAAACAAAATCTCGTCACTCAGTGGTCTCAAAATCATTTTAAAGTTAATGGTAGGGGATTTGCATTTATTTAGTATTATAAATAATTATATTTATTTAGTATTTATATATTGTGTAAACGCCAAGAACGGTATACAGTTTCAGTGTACCTTGACCTTGTCCTTATGTTGTTTTGAAGTTTTCGTTTAACCTAAAACAATATACAGCTTCACCTTTTCGTGCTTTCCCTTTGCTCGTTCAGACAATAAGTCAGCTTCACTAAAGCTAACTTAAAACACTACCTTAGGCTTTATATGTAGACGTGATATTTTTCATTGACTTTACATGCACTTTTTATTATTAAAAATACTCATGGGCTTTGTCGATTTTCTTGGCTATATTTCCAAATTTTCGACTGAAACGTGGTCTGTTTAATACTTCTTTCAGGAATCCGATTTTACTGAATTATTTTATCTCAGACTCTATTATAAATGTAATTTTTTCATTCTGCCTTTGCGAAACATGTATGCATAGGGAAGCCATTTAAAGGCTTGCTAAAAATAATCCCTTTTGAAACCTCCTAAAAACAATATGTTTTTTACAACCAGAATTTAATAATGAAATTGGTATGTCCAACTTCATTAAATCAGTTTTATTAGTCATCTTATCCATAAATTATATAATTAACTTGAGGATATCATTTGTTTTTATATCTGTTTGTTTTTATATTGGCTTTATATAATCAGGAGTGCTTATTTTAATCAGGCGGTGGGTAGGTGGGTGGGTGGTTGGGTAGGGGTGTTTCAAAAAAGCATGTAAAAGCGGGCGAGGGGTTGTTGCGTTTATGTATTTCTAGTATAGGAAATACATTTACAATGCAGCCACTGTGATGTGCTAGCTACAATATCAGTACATAAGTAAACCTTTATTTTTGACCTTCTATAAGGGATTTAACTGTTGGGCGTGGAACAGACGCTATGTTTCTTGCAATGTTCCTTGGTTCATCAGGAGACAAGCTAGACTTGCTCCAAGTCCGCCTCTTAGCGCTAGTTTTTGCGGGTGAGCGGAAAGGCGGGAGAGCGGAAAAGCGGGAGGAAAGATGCGGACTTGTTTTGAGGTTTTTGAATCTAATTAAATATTCTGGCGGGAAATCGCTGAAATGTACATCGCCCTATTTTGACGTGTTTCGGGTTGTCGTACATGCAATGGAAAGTGGTTCTACCCCTATTAAAACGTTTTCAAGTTTCTGTTTAACTCCAACTTCCAAAGATAGCACTTGCATAGCAATTTAGCCTGAACATAATTACTTCCCGAATTACGTCACCGGTCGAAAAATCCACTGGTGAATTTTGGCGCGCTGCAGGTGGGAAAAGTCCTTTTCAACGAGGAACCGAAAGGTCAAAAATGTTTGAAAAGGACTTTGAGAAAGTCTAGAGACAAGCTAATAACACGATTTACACCTCCATCACTTGAGGCTCTTTCCTCGAAAACTGTCTTGATTAGGTCTGGGATATATTTGTATTCCTTTGGCTGAAGTAATTTGACAGGACGCCATCGTTTTGTCCGTTTACTATATTGAGATCTTTCTCTTGGAAATCATTAATATAACTTGATATTGTTGAAAATTATACTACCAGTAAATGTACAGTACTTAGATTTAATGTTAATGTTTCATTACATGTACACTGTAAATTCAAGAGAGTCGTTTTGATCCCAAGTCGTCATTTCAGCTCTTTTAGTCTAGGGATCGTTTCGACTATTTCAAGGAGTCATTTTTCCTCCAAGAATTGTTTTCACCCTAATGTGGAGTCAAAACAATTCTTTGCGGGAGTCTCTGAACTGAGTAGAAATGAGTCTAAAAGAAGTAGAATTGACGCTGCGAAAGAGTCAAAATAACTCCTCTGAAGAGTTTTTAAACTACCCTTGAAAAGGTAAAAATGACTGCTTCATAGGAGTAGAATTGACCCTTCGGAAGATTAGGCTTAGAAGGAGTCAAAACGACTCATTCGAAGGTGTCGTTCTCGGGTCACAAAAACGACTCCTTTGAAGGTTCGAAAGGACTCTTTTCAATTTACAGTGTGCATTACTAGTTGCAATGTTTGACATGTATAATTATAACTTATACCATAAATTCAAAAAACAATTTCTGGGCTCATATTTCAAATTTATGTTGAATTTATGGCGTGCAGTAATAGGTAAGCCTTACAGTAACCTATTACTGCACACCATAAATTCAACATAAATTTGTACGGTATTACCTTTCCTTGCCACATGATGTCTTTGCAACCTTCCTTTCCCTGTGCATGTTGTAATCAATGGCTGCTATCTGACTGCTATATATTACGCACTTTGTACCCAATAAATCTACGAAACAAATTCCGAGTAAAACACATTCTTCCTTTAATGTTTAACATATATTTTGCATTTCTTCAAACTTATGGCATGGTTTCTGGTCTAAATGCAAAAAGTAAATACATATCTCAGAAAGTTTAATTATGTATAGTTCCAGCAAACGTCCATAACTACCCACCAAAACACACCAAATACAATTTGTCTAATACCCCCACCAGGCTCATCAAGCATATTTTGACCCACCACTATTGGTGCCAAACACCCTATCTCCCTGGTATTTCCAAATGCCTTGTGGAGGAGTTACAGATGTTTTCTGGAACTACACCATATCAGAAAAATTGTAAAAATTCTTATAAAAAATTACTTACGAATATGAGTGTCGCTTCGGAGAATACATCAGGATATGATTGTGAAATTATTCAAGGTTACTAGTGTGTCTAAACAGATTGAAAAAAATGTTATATAAACAATTTATAGCCATTGTGTTGCTTTAGACAGCAACAAGGTTATATAACAGTATGTATTTATACTTATAACTTGAAACAGAATTAAATATTGATGATGTACAGTGATATTGTACCTAAAATTGGTATAATAACCAAATATTTTGAGTAATCTCTTGTCCAGAACAATCTTACGCAGGGCTTTGTGTGCAGAATCATTTTTCTCAAGCCAAGGTTTTTCCCTTTGTGCATTATCCAATGGCTCACGATCACATTTCCCTTCATTAACACCCTCAGATAAAACCCACTCATGTTCATCCACAATGTGATGTAAAATACCTATCCATTTATCCTGTAACAATACAGAAATACACAACTTTAATATATACATGTACTGTATATATATATATAGTATTTCCACCACAATTTCTCGACACATTATATACACAAACATTATACTGTATATCAGTGTCGAGTAAGATGTTTTTATTATCATCATCAGTAAGTATGCTACTATAATTGTATAAGTATGCTACTATAATGCTTCCTTACTTTGATAAATTTCTTGATTATTCCTTTACTGCCATGCCAAACATCCATTTGGTGTTTAATGTCCTCATACTTTTCAGACTTTTCTATAACACAAGTCAAATTGACATAAAATGTGATTATATGTATTGAGAATAAAAACAATTGATATATTTTGCTATATTATAAAAGACAGATTTACATAATTTGAACAAGAAGAAAGAAAACAAGAAGAGATGTTCAAAAGACATAAAATGTGCTTTTATAATAATGCATATGACAGGCATGTTTTAAAGTATGCAATGTAGGCAATTGCTACTGTGCTCACTCATTAAAGCTGCAATTTCTAGGTGACCATCGGTTACCACTTCCTTAATAGCAATGTTGGATGTAAGTAATTTATTAAGTCCTCTTTCGTCTCCAATCCTCTCCATATTATTGCTCTTTCCATTAACCTCCCTAACATCTACCACATTAATTTGAAAAATCTCCTTGGTGTTAATATATAGGTGCAATATTGTGCTGAATGTCCAGGTGAGTCATTTCGCCCATCACCTCCAAGAACAATCTCACTGCCATTTATTTAATCCCACAAGTCAGTTTGAATGGTTTCCCAAATCTTGTTGACAGCTTGAGCAATGTATAGCTTCTGGTATTGATAAAATAAACCCTGAGAAAAATACTACAATTTCATGAACTTGAACATCAGGGCAATTTTGGTAAAGGAGTCTCCAGACAACAGTAAAGCGGCTGCAAGGATGATATTGCCTGCTCTCAATTTATGTGTTGTTGGCTGTGATGTCCACCGCCCACCAAAATGTCCAGAATTACATCCCCATGATACAACAAGACAGGTGCCTACGTAGGTTTTCTTGTAGTCCAAAACTTTGTCACAAAGAAGACGTTCACATTTTTCACCATGAAGAGTTTTTAGTAATTCCATTATTTTGTCAGTAAACACGATGCACTTCTCAGCTTTGACAACATCATCTGGTGACATTTCTGTTGTCCCACATTTTGCATTATCTTCATCTTGCATGCTTTCATGGCATCAATCATCACCATGGCCATCAAGTATAGTGTTCATACACCTCATCTCTAAAAGTTTAACAATACAGATATAAAACTTCAAATATAATGTAATTGATTAATCATCGGCAACAATCGATTAATTGTATAGTATTACATGAATGTGTAGTTCCAAAAAATATCCATATACCCTCCCCTCCCCCCCCCCCCCCCAAACACACACACACACAGAAGGCACTCAGAAATTCTGGGAAGAGGGGAGTGGTGAGTCATTTCCATAGTGCTTTTAGGAAATTCCAAGGAAGTGTGTGTGTGTTGTGTTGGTACTATGGCAGTCCATGGGGGGGGGGGGGGGGGTGGTTATGTATTTTTTCTGGAACTACACAATTGCATTGTGTGTCCTCACAGAGGCTTCATGTACCACAAAAAGAAATTAAAGTACATACATATGGAAATCCAACATAATTAAAGACAAAAATATGTATGCGTAGTTGTTGTTGATTACCTGGTCATCAATGGATATGTGATAAACACTTACTCTGAAAAAGAGCTATGAGATCCATCATCTTCTTGATCATCAGGGTCATCAGATTCACTTGCACTTTGAGATATGTCATCAAATGTCTGAGAAAGTTGTAGGCTAAAACAAAATTATCACAGATACTGTAAACAATAAAAAATTATTTTACAAGCAAAAAACACAACAATGATGTATGTACATATAGCTGTACCGTGATGACTTGATTGACATCTGTGATGGAGGGTGATGAGTTAATCTTAGCAAAGGCTTATGAATAATGGGAGTAGATTCCCCTATAAAATAAAAAAACAACGAGGTCAAATATTTAAAAATAATCATAACCTACCAAAACCACTTACTGAGAACAAAGTGCTAAAATGAATAGAAAATGAAACCAACCTATGGGAATCAACTGTTCAGATAATGGAGATGACAATCTAAAAACAAACAAAAGTAAACAAATTAAAGAAAACTAATCTAATTCATATTATCTGGAACACATCACAAACTGTAGACCAATACTGTAATTTCTCTATTAAGCCTCCCCTCTCTTTAAAGCCCCCCCCCCCCATTATTCCCCCCTCTTCTTCCCCCCTCTTCTTCACCCTTTCTGGAAGCAGAAAATAATTAAGCCCTCCCCTCCCCAAATCAGTTTAATGATAAATAGAGGAGAATCTTTTTGAACTTAAATCAGTTGATATACAAGTAAAAGAGAATCAGATTTTGTTTGTACTTATTTAAAATAAGCCCTTCCCCCTCTCTAATAAAACCCCTCTATTAAGCCCCCACCCCCCACCCCCACCCCTCAAAGAAGCTTGAAAAAAGTGGGCTTTATAAAGAAATTACGGTATCTGTGCATATATATATAGTCTATGTAAGATACAACTTGGATTACAGTACACCTCATTGATGAATACACGTAGAATGTGGATACAAACTGAGTTTCCACATGTAATTTTTCAAAAGAAATATAATATAGTACAAAGGGTGGGCATTGATAGGGCGGACTTTAGCGTAAATTCGCATTTGAAAATTCGAGAATTCATATGAACAGTCGAGATATAACTTACATATCGTACAAATAAATCAAATGTTTCGCGAGATATTTATCTATGGCTAAACCAGTTTTGTGCTACAAAGCTCTCCATCTCTCGAAATTCTGAATTCCTGGTAGCGTATGGTGACGTATGGTAGTTTCTATTCCAGTTTTGCCCGCTTTTTCGCCTATGTTCTTCAACATTTTCAGCGTCTTGTGCACTAAACGATGATATCGCATGTTCGCGCACATCATCCGCCATTTTGAAAGGCAGAATACAAAACAAAATTGTTTTCCTCCCTCCGCAAAATCAACACAACTGAGATTGGAATGGTGCCCACCCTGGCTTTTATAGGGTAGTAGCTAACGAAAGAGAGGCCTTCTGGCTCCTCCGACTGTGGTCAGCCGGTATAGGATGTACATGCACGTACTCATTGATGAAACGTAGTATAGACTCTATAGTTGTCTGGCCATAGCCATAGCAAAAAAAAAACAAAAAACAGTGAAAGGACACTTATTGGGAGGGATAATTAATCTACAATCAGTGTCAAACGTGTTGGGACACCTCAACCTAAAGGACAATACTTTCCGCTCCAAGTATCCCCCGGCCACCCAACAGTGACTCTTTAGGCGTTCGTTTCAACGTTCACGGAGTTCCTCACTTTAAATTCAACATTGAATAGGGAGCGGGAGGGAGGGATATACTTTACTACCATAATAATTGAAAGAAATACTAGGTAATTATCAACAATGCGATATATCCCAAGGTATTTTGTCACTGATTGTAGAACATTCCCATTGTTATGAGTAAAGTCATCCGGTGGTACTGTATCTTTAGAATAAAATTCTAAACACATTAACATGCAGAGAGATGGTCTTTAAATTGTCTACTGCTAGGATGGTCTTTAACTTGTCTACTGACCCTGGGGTTGAGGGGGTTGCACAGGTCCCATGTTAACCTTTGCTCCATATGGCCCTGTTGCTCCGTTATATCCTTTGATATTGCAGTCAAAAACGCTGTCGAACTTCTCTAGAGTGGAACAAAACTTGTTGACCGTTTCAGGTGGTACGAGGTTGCCAGGGTCTACCTGTACTGTGCATGAGTGGTATGTTGATGTCCTAGAGGAGGGTCGATGTACGTCGTGAACATTTGGAGGGTCATGCTTGTTGTTGGTGAACAAGGGATAAAAAAACAGGATTAATTTGGCAGAAATGTTCGTTCCGCTTTAAGACATGTGATTGTCCGACAAATTAGGGCACTTATTTTACGGTCAACGCTGGTTACGATGCTTGGTGGTGGCCACGCTCTGGTAGTCTTTACAGGGCGAATGCTGGGGCGTCTGTACGTGGTTCCAACGCGTATTCGGTGTCTGGTGGATCGTCGCTGGGGGCATCGAGTTCGAGGTACTCCCCTGGCCAGATTGTGGTAGTTGTTGGAGGAGCACGTAATACCACGGCACGACGTGCGGTTTGAGTTTGGTGGGTTTGCGTAGACGATCCATACACGTAGGTAGTTCCGTTTCCGAGAATGACCTGGCATTTAGCTGGTCGAACTGCCACGTCATTGGTTGTCATGAAGGGAGTCCCAGCGAGCACGTCTACGTTAAGGTCCTCGACAACTATGCCCTCAAAAAAATTGATTCTTGCCTCGGGAAAAGGTTATTTTGGTTTCGCCAACTACTTTTAGGGGTGAAGATCGTCAGCTTGTTGTGCAGATAGTGAGCTTGCTGCTATTGTTATGCCCAGTCTTTTGGCGGCAGAAAGGCGCATCATATTGCCGGTGGTACCCCTGTCAATTGTGACGCGGACAGGTATATGACGGTAAAATGTGTCGATATACTGTGACTGTCGTACCTGGACTAGGCGGGCTGACTGACTCGGGTCACCGTGTGGGTGGTCATTGCCCTGCTCCTCGTCGCTGATGTAATATCATCCATCTGATTCTGGCAAGTAGCTGCACTGGTTTAAAAAGTGTGCATGACGACGTCCAGCTTGTTTGCAAATTGGACAATAGTAGTAATACCCCCCCCCCCCCCCCCCCCATATGGAGTACAAAGGGATGCCGCCTCATTAAATATTCAACTTATTATGTATTCATTCTCAGGCTCCTTTGAGACCTCCTAACCCTAATCTCATTATTTATGCTTACGTAGTCATTATTTCTCAGGCTCCTTTGCGACCTTCTAACCCTAGCTTCCCCCCTAACCCCAACTTTTATCCAACCCCCCGGTATTATACGTCACTCCCGAATGGTCTCCGACTAATTTCCGAAGATCGTCTTATCAAAAGGCACTCGCCTTATATCCTTATAAGTAATAGTAATTATCTTTTCATTTATACACTTTACCTTACTGTCAGTCAACACTTGTGGGATACGTAGACGTACAGAGCATGCATACAGTAAACTTTAACAAAATAGACGTTCTTTCCAAGGGGAGAGACAGAAATTGATAGAGGCACTTTAAATTTTTTATCTGAAACCTTGTTTGGAGGAATATAGGGAGTTTTGAACAGCCTAAATGTCTGAATTGGTAGAGATAAGATATAGACTTGAATTAATAGCATTCATGAATATCATATTAAGTGTGATAAGCTAAACGGCCAAACAGTTCTTTACCCTTCCTCTGCTTACGACTCAAGAGGCCTGCTGGATTATTTTTCTGACCAAATAGGAATATCAGTAGAGTAGATGTAAAAGGCCGTACTTAGGATAATTTTGAATTCCGATCTCCTGATACCCCTACGAGGGAGGCCGATTTTGCCCCAATCTCACATTCCAATACATTTCTCTGACTCGGTTTGAACACATTTACCGGTGTTGAAAACTGTAGTCTTTCTTAGGTCCGCGGTTCACCTAAGGTCCGTAGTATGTAGTGTCCGTACGTTGGGTCCTTTGAAAGAAATAAAAGTGATTTAATAAGGAGAGTTCTTAAAGCCTTACATTCGCCCCTCCAACACCAAGGCAGCGTCCTCATCGTGTGTATTATCGCGTTCTCTTTGCGTTTCATTGATAGCCTCCTGAAAACTGTTGGCCTGTAGCTGAAGAGCGCCCTCGTTCCCTACTCG
This sequence comes from Paragorgia papillata, assembly GCA_035771165.1. NCBI lineage: Eukaryota > Metazoa > Cnidaria > Anthozoa > Scleralcyonacea > Coralliidae > Paragorgia > Paragorgia papillata. Next base: position 781,805 of record JAWNZC010000193.1, on the reverse strand, counting down.
GGTCTCGGGTAGGACGCTGTCAGTTGGGTTGAGGACACCAGACAACTCACGGTTCTCTGTTTCCGATAGACCGTGCATGGATATCTACGTTCTCAGGCTCAGTGTCGACCATTGGGAGGCTTCTCGCGGTCTCATCTCGATCGACCGCTCCCTTGATCAGATGGTTGACCTGTTTTATGGCTTCCTCTGATTTTTTGTCTTTGCTCAGCTCTAGAGAACCACCTCCGACGCTCTTTACAACCAATCTATATGCACCGCGCCCACCACCTTTAACCTCAGGGCTGAAATAAAGGCTACCTCCTTTGACCTTGGAGTGGAGTCGGAGCACCGTCATTTCTTCACCGCGCAAACTCGGAGTGACCCCATATTTATCTTTCACGAATCTCTGTATGACCCCAGTCGTGGTCTTTGATGGGTGTGTCGTGTCTAGGATTCCCACCGTTGGAGCGTGTGTGACCTCTCCGCTGCCGCCGATGGTTATATTCACAGACTTACCATCGTTGCTGTCGGTGAACGACGTCTCAGTGTAACCGTCCCGCCTTCTGTTGAGCTCCTATCGTATCTTCGTTATTTTCTCATTATAGTTTATAGTCGTCGTACCGTACCCGTTCCGTGCGCGTCATCCTTCCAATACTGGTCTCACTGGTGAGACGGTCGTACTCCTCCCGGTAGTTGTCTAGATTCTCCCTTAGCTCAGCGTCGCTGTAACTCTCAATCTCGTCAGTGTTGAAGTCGTGCATTTATGGTCTTCGTAACCTCCTTCAGCCATCTCTTTACTCTATGTTTTGAATATCTTTCTCTGGGGTCCAGGTGTTATAGACATTATCGTAACCCAACCACTTCACCAACACCATCTTCGTACCCTTTACTCTCTTCCTCTTCAGTATTTTCATAGACATCGTCCCTTCTACCCACTGCCGACAGCTCCTCCTCGTAAAATTTCCGAATGATCGGTTCTCCATCCACCTTCTCCTCCAGCTCGTACACGTTTGGGTCGCCGCGGAAAACTCTCACCACCTTGAACTCTTGAAATTAGCCTCTGTGAAATTAGCCTCATACCCTTTTGCGAAGATATTCTTGTACTCAGAAATTCTCACCGTGTCTCCAACCCTGAATTTCTCTAGAGGATAATCACCGAAGTTGTGACTGTAGAGTGTGTTCCACCCCTGATTTTCGTCAGATTTGGTCACATCGGCCGGTTTCATGAGGATAGCACTGTGTTTGGTGTTTTTGTAGTTTTGTACGAGCTCGTCCAGGACATCAACACATTTATAAGCTTCCTTACTGTAAAAGTACTTCCACATCGGTGTCTTAAGGTCCTATTGAACCGCTCCACAACAGCAGTCTTTTTATCGGAGTTTGTAGAGAAGTACCTTACACCGTGTTTCTCCAACAGTGTCTTTGTCCTACATTGTGGAACTCCACAATCACCGAATCGGTCTCTAAACTGCTTCAGCAGTTCCGCCACGGCTTTCGTCATGTTTTTGGTGTCCTTCCTGTAGACTGGGATCGCAAAACGAAATCTACTGAGGTTTTCAATAGCTGTCAGGATCCAGTAGTATCCTTTGTTTTGGTTCTTATACTTTCCCATATCAACAAGGTGGATCTGTGTCTGCTCACCGAGATAGCTCATATATGTTTGTCTGAATTTGTGTATCTTAACAACTGGTTTATACCTAGTGTATGTGTCCTGTGTTTTTAGCCAGTCCTTCACGGTCTTTAGGCTGACACTCAGACCCTCCTCTAAAGCTTTCTGATAGAGTCTTTCAGCTGATTGGTAACCAGTGGATGGACTATAGTAGATTTCCCTTAACGCCTGTTCCGTTTCCACAGCGCTGTCCATTTTACATAATATACAGTTCCAGAAGGATGCTCCCAAATTCAGTGATCGGTTCTCCATCCTGATCTGTCACGTTGAACTCCAGCTAGTTGATGACACCTTAATTACGGATCGCGACTTGGGATTCGATGTCGCGGAATGTCTGGATGCTTCCGAATAACGATTGTGTGCTTGTTCCTGGTAAACTGATCAAAACGTTGCTCTTTTTACCGTTCTCGATGTTCAGCGACTGGTCTATAACGTTGCATGTGACTCGCAGATACTTCAGCCCGTTGTTTATTTGGATGATATCGCTTTTAGTCGTACTATCAGGCAGAAATATACGGGTGTTGAACCCTAGTAAAGTAGCTAAGTTCTGATGCAAGACTACCGTTGTTAATGAGTCAAGGGTCATCGTGCACGTGGCTTCGGGCTTGCGTAAAACAAATTTGACACCACTGTTCGACTCAAGAGCCGTTTTGAAGTCCTGAAACGTATAATAGCCCTTACCCAGGAAGTTGTTGTACCGCTTATTTAGAACATAGTAACCACTGTTCGAAACATTGTACATCTCCCACATTATATATGCTATTTTTCAGTAGGATACATGGGGGTTTATCGAACTGGTTAATATGGTCTCCTGTTAATCGATCGTCTTCGTCTACGTGGATGTGGATGACGATATGCGTAAGCATATCTACTTCTCTGTGCAGGTATTAGGAGTGAACTTCGCGGATCCCGACATAGAGAGTGGTTATTTTAAGAGCCATTTTATCAGGTATCTAACAGTCAACAAACCAAAGGTTGATAGTGGGGAGAAAGCCTTGAGAGAATACTACGGTAATCACTACGATACAGCTATTATGAACTACAAAAAGGTGATTACGGTTGCAAAGAGAGACCTATTAAGCAGATACCCCCATGCAGCAATGGGGAGATTCGAATTTGAGCCCAAGCTTGACAAAATGGGGAACATACTGAAGACTGAGATTTGGTTCAAAAACAGCGATATTTTATCGACAAATATAGATAGTGGAACATTTAAAAACGATAAGTCTATGTAGATTTGGCTGCATAATAACAAAGAGCTTACACATACAGGCAATTCGAAAAAGAAAGAAGTAAAGGATTCCCTAAGATTTGGCTCGGTGACAGAACGGCCCAACAACTACCAAAAGGGGGAGAACATATTATGTATGATTTTGCTAGCCACAAGGTACATGAGAGATATTACGATGGCTTTCCAACTGAATCAGTCCTTAATGATCTAATCAGTAATTTTCGTATTTATGTGAACGGAAAGGATTACTTTATGAGTAAGCTTCCGGAATTAAGTACACAAAAGCCCGGTGAGCCTTTAGTATGGAACGACGAAGGGTTGTTCTTTCAAACAGTGTTCGCAGTGTATTGCGCCACGTTTTCCTGCGGCATTTCATTAGAACATTTAACGCCATCAGCCAACAGATAATGTGTATCCGGTTATAACAAGCATTATGCGTTATCATGTATATTTCACTGTTAAAAGGCTTATCAGAAGGATGGCTGGTGATGAGGGCATGTACGCAATATCAAAAGAATTTAGTGCTTCTGCAATATACCGACAAGTGGATAAATTACCATGGACGTTTAGCTATGAACCGTACACTGACGATGAAGGTGTAAAAGGGGTGCATAACGTTAAGTAATACCATGATCGCTTCGGATTATTTTGTTCTCCGAGAGAATGTAAACCTCGTATTTCCCTCATCGCTCATGCAAGAGGGAAATTTATCCTTTGTCTTCTAATTATAATATATCATCATCATATAATATATCAATAATAATTGATGAGGGAAGATTAGAAGACAAAGAAATCCTTTGTCTTCTTCTAATTTCCCCGTGCATGTTGATGAGGGGAAATTAGAAGACAAAGAATTCTTTTGTCTTCTTCTAAATTTCCCGCTTGCATATATTTTCCCTCATCAACATGCACGGGAAAATTAGATGTAACTTCTCTGATCAACCGTGTAAATTTCCTGTTGGTAAGATTCTCAAAGTTTTCCTCGGCGATCATAATATTACAAACTAATAACATGACCTTTCGGGAAATTAGCGATTAAATTTCCCCTTTACCTCGCGGGAAGATCTTCCCTCGGCGGCGGGGAAATTTAATCGCTAATTTCCCTCAAGTCATGTTATTACTTATAAGTATTATACGGTCTGGATATAAGGACCCTTATAAGCGGTATGTGCCCAGAACAAGCAACGGACTTACTAAAATAGGGCTCCAATACCTGAATCAGAGCATTGGGGCATACATTTATGCAGTTCTTGGATCACAAGAACGTACACGAGTGAGTATTGCTGCGGATACGGCGGGAGCACTGGAGACAGCCGCAGTCGTTACCGTAGTTTAGTGAAGGACAGTATTCTTAATTATAGCGTCTCAACATGGATCCTTAATATATATGAACAAATAGATAAGCGATACTCACGTGGTCCAAGATCTAGCCCTTTCACCGGAAACGTGGCTGGTTCCGAGTAAAATGGTCATTCTCAAGAATCCAATCAAAGGATACAATAATTTACAGAGGACCTCCACAAAGGGTATGACGTTTGGTGTAATATGACTGCGGACATCGATATGGGGATTAAGAGCCTTAAAAGGCTTGCTCCCCCAAATGACCGTTTGGACGCAGCGAACAAGGGATACTGTGAGTCGCGGTACAAAATAGTCGATGGTGTGTATAACCGTGTAGTCACCACATCGCATTCACTAAACGGGGTTTTTGAAAATAACAGATCATTTCATGACGGATGGCCATATACGATTCACACACAAATCAATGGAAGTCAGCTGTTTAGGTACCGAGTTCTGTCAGTTCTGATCGATAAGGATACTAGCATATCAGGTGACCTCATAGTTGATATTTACTTTGTGACATACTTTAGGGATGGAGCTCAGCAGAGCAGTACAAGCACTCGAGTCCTCACAACGCAAAACAGCGACACAATAGGGACAGTAGCCGATGGTCAATACACAGGGATGCTGCTGATTATTCCAAAGGATAGAAGCAGATGGATAGCGTATCCTGAATTCTCTCAATGTCCCGAAAAGAATCAGACCTATAGTTAAATGACAGCGAGAAAAAGCGTGGTTAATTTCAACCACATCTCATCAGAGCTTTCAGAGGAGGAATGAAAGGAACTGGTCAGCCTGTACTCATTCTACCATAAGGTGACAAACGTGCTACAAGTAGAAGTACAAGAGACTGAAACGGGTAAAATTAGCGTTGAACCTGAGCAGCATTGGTGTTACTGCTCTTTAGGTGGAATAGTCGGTGGGATCACACTGAACCCAATAATTAGCGGCTCTCTCGCAGGGGTCTGTGCGTTAATCCAGGGTTACGTATCCAAGTCGGACCTACGCAACAAAGTCCAGCAGTGTTGGTTTGCCTACACCTCCTACAAGAAGACGCTGATTGAGATTAGGAGTCACCTTAGAGGCGATACTTTTGACTCCGCTAGACTCCGCTCTGAGGTTAACGTTCTGGATGACATCGTCACCGACACATGTCCAGCGGTGGACAGCATGTCAAAACGGTATCACGAGATGTGCGAATGATACTCCAACCCTAACTTTTTAAACAGCTCGGAACAGATCCTCTCCTGGACCTTGCGGCCGTTCTAAGATTTGAACCTGGGGAAGTAGAGCCCCTTGCAGGAGTGACCGTTTTTAAGGAGCAACTGGAAGAGGACGAAGTAGGAGTCTAGAAAGTTCTTCCGTTCAGTGTTCTCACTCCTTCCATCGAACGCCTTTACGAGAACACCAAAGTCCCTGAGTAGGGTGGGTTCTAAATGGCTTAGGTTGGGAGGTTTAACCCTTTAACCAATTACGTGGTGGATCAAGTGGATGTCCTTATAGTGCTTTTTGTGCTTGTGCGGTTTCTTGAGAAACGCGAGTATCTGTGACTGAGTTATGTCCTTGAGATTATGGATACGGAACTGCTCACCCAGATCACGGTAAACACGCTGGGGGACATTATAATTCTGTCTCCCTTGGTACCGCTCGAGGAAATAATCAAAGTTGTTCTATCTGTTGTAGACAGATCTACTAGAGAAGGCCATTCTAGAGTGGTCACTGAAAGAGGAATCGCTGTAATGAACCGGTTGCTGCGCAAAGCAGCTGAGACAGATAGACGCGTACACATCCTTCCCCTCAAAGTCCTTCCCTCCGCACTCGGGGCACACAATTCCCTCCAGGGTGCGGATACCTCCCTCCGTGTAGGAGGATGCAGCCTCAACGAACTTCCTTACCAACTGCTCCCTCCTCTTAATGTCCGTAGTCTGTTTATACTCATCAATAACTAGTGCAGTCCCAACCAGGTAAAAATCCAATTTGGTTTCACCCCTCAGACCCCCCCCCCCCCCCCCCCCCCCCCTTATCTGAGCGTCGAGATCAACGATGTCCAGTTCAGACATTCTCCTCCTCACAGTCTGCTTCAACATATCCTTGTTATCTTTGACTTTGATTAAAAAAAATTCACAGATATCTTTTACGTTGCTTAAGATCTGCTCCCAGATACCTCCCAGATACCCCACAGATGTCAGTAGTAGGGAAGGGGGGCTTCTGGCGCATTTTGGGAATTCGGGGATTTCCCGTTTTGCGATTCCCAAAATTCTTGTTTTTTCCGGATCCGGGTACTTGTCATTGTTTGTCACTTCGTTTCACTTCGTTCCGCTGTTCGGTTTACACCTTTCCGACTTTGCTTTACCAGTATCCGACATTTTCTATGGTCTCCCAGTATCCTAGGTATTTCTGGCGCGTTTTCGCGTTCCTAATATTTCGGTGCCCGATTGCTAAAGTCCGGATTCCGTCTTCTAAGATGACTCTTTTGTCATCGTTTGCCGAAAGTGCTATTTTGTTGATGTGCTCTGTGTAAATGTTGTGCTGCCTACTTCTAACGTGTTCATCCCCTTTAGGATGTTTTTCTTGGTGAACAGGCAGTTCTTGTAGTCGTCGAACGTTATTTCCTTTTCGACGACACCCTTTTTGACTCCCTTACATTTCTTTTCCTCCTTTGACGTTTTGTCCATCTTATAGGCATATAGCTTGCTTCTTAGTCCAACAAACTCGGCTATTTGTTTTCCTCCTGCCTCATCCTTCATCATTCCCACAACCTTTTTGTTGACTCCGGTTGGGATTCCTGATGGATGGTTTTTGTCAAAGTTGCTGGTGTCGAAGTGTGTGTGAACATCTTTTGAGATATCCTTGTAGAAATCCTTTGTCTTAATTTCGTAGCACAGGCTGTCGGTGTCTGTGAATAGCAGTTGTGCATTGTTTCCGTAGTTAGCCTTAATGTAGTTGTAATGGAAGTCATACATTAGTGTTTTACTGATATCTAATATACTCATTCCAAGGTATATAGGCTTGTTCAGCTTTATGGTTGTTTTTTCCATGTGTACAGCCACAAGGTTTTCTGTAAAGATGTTTACACCCTTAAAGTTCGGCTTCTTCGTTAGCTTTTCTAGCTGATGTTCATTAGTTACCAGTCTGACGTCGACCCTGTTTCTGATATTTTCCATCGTCTTGCCGAACACGCTATTATTCATTAGCTTAAATAAGTTCTTTTCAAAGTCTGTTGTTCCCTTAGTTCTTAGATTTGTGTTAAGCTGTATATATTTTTTAAGCCAGGGTTTTTCGTTGAATGTTATACCACTATGTACTTTTACTAGTTTTAGACCGAGTCCAATATACTGTTTTAGATTCTTATAGTGTATTACATACTTTTTCTTATCGTTTAGGTTTGGTACAAGTTTTTCTACGTTCCCAATTTTAACTCTTTCAGCTGCGAGCGGATACTCATTGTGTTTGTTATGCAACTCATCAGGGTATTTTAAATCTACCTCTAAGATACAACCTTTTCCTTCCTTACCTGCTATGGTTTCCCAGTTATCTAAATCCTTCTTTGTCATCCACTTAAAGTTGTTGACAGGTAGGGGTTCGCTCATTGCATACCCGTACAGGTTGTTTGCGTCTAGGTAAGGGATGTAAACACTTTCCTTTTCTGGATTGTAGTTTGACATGTACACGTTGTTTGCCTTTGCATGTCTTTTTGTTATCGTGCTGATCCCTCCTCTGATTCCCTGTTCGATCATGAGATACATGTCAGGGTCTGATATTAGATCTAACTCAATTTTTGTTAACTTTAGAGCAGCGTCCCACGCGAGTCCTGGGGCTGTGTAGTACCATAGGGGATCTAGCCCATAGTTAACCTTACAGACTTTTCTGAGACTCTCCATAACATCTGCGAGTAGCAACACATCTGTTTTTAGGTACAGATTGTGATAATCTCTCATTGACTTACATTTGAATGTGTTCCACACATTTTTTGCATGCTCATAGTCGCTATCACTTATGTCAGTGTTATTTAACTTGCTATGAAAGTTTTCTTTCTTAGGCAGCTTGTTAAACTGTAGCTTGTCAAAACCTGACATGAACTCGTATGGGAACACACCTTTTCTTTTTAACAACTCCAATTGTTCTTGTGTGCAATCCTTTCTCATCTCCTTTTCCAATGTGTTAAACTGGTTGTTGCCAAGGTTTCCAACCAGACTGTCTAGTGAACTTAATGTAAACTTTAGACTATCGAGAAACCTTAGACCGTACTTAATTTCGATCTCTTTTCCCTTATCGTTTGTATATGATTCCATAACCACCTCCTTGTTAAACGAGATGTACTTTTCATCCGTTTTGGGAATACAACCAATGACACCCTCTGAAAGCCCAAGACTTTTTACAAACAGATGTGAGTCGTAACCCTCAAGATTGTGAAACAACACAGGAATGAACTTTGGGTTTCTCATTTTGAGATTGCACGCGTTGTGAGCTGCACCTCTATATTTCCCTGTGTAGTGACAATGGTCTCTTACACGATCGTTGCCAAGAACTTTCCCGCATGCATAACAATCTTTCACACTTTTAAAGTTTTTCTCGTCAGCTAGACTCATATTGATAGGAATGATGTTTTTGTATATTTCGTAAATTTCTCGCATGTCCTCCTCAACACTTTCCACGAATTTTTTCCCAATATCCTCTCCAGGCTGTTTCATTGTGTACAGCACGGTTTTGTCTTTGTAGACGGACTCGTCGAAACACTTGATGGTATAGCAAAATCCACTTGGTTCGTGTTTTTGATATTTCATTGTAAAGCTTTTCTTTGGATTGTTTTCGGTGGAGTTGATAGGTACGATGAAACTTTCAAAGTCTGCGTAAATTACAAACGGGATGTCTGTCATTTTGTGATAGCTATTGAAGCTTATTGTGCTACCCTCTTCTGGGTAAACATGTGTTTGATGATTGTGTTTGGTACATAGTTCTAAATGTTGGATTAACAACTTTGGAGTGCCAAACACATTTAAACAACGGGAACAGATATGTTTTTTCACCTTCTTTTTACTAATTTGTGTTTTTACCAATCTACTTAGGTTCTTGACAACACTGTAGTGCTCGTCATACAGAAACAGGTTTACACACTCCGTGCTGTCAAGCTTGCTGAGTCTTAGGGGGTATATTTTTCTGGTTTCGTCATCGTAGCTGAAAACGTTAACGTTAATTTCGTTTGCCTTTTCAAACTTGGCAATATCCTTTACCTTAACTGGGAATTCTGTTTCACCCCAGTCTAACTTTTCAGCTTGCTTTTTTAGAATTCTGGTGATCCTTTCGGCATCTTTTTCAACAGGATTTAGTGCTCTGGTGACTGCCCACTTAAAACATTCTTCGTCGTCGTTTTTTGGATTGATGATTGCCTTCTTAGCTATTATTTCTTTCGGGAGCGGTTTGTAACTTTTACCATTAAGTGGTTTGTATGTTGTGATGAAGATTTCTAACTCCTCTACGGAATGTATTCTCCATCCACTACCAAGTTTTTGGTACTCTGCAAGCGATTCTAACATTTTACTACACATTTTTTCGTACTCTGTGGTGCTATCCTCCTTGGATATTATGTTGTGTGTATTACTACGGAAGTGGGCGATAGTTAGCACGTCTTCTCCGGTTTTGGGATCGGATCTGATCATCATACAGACGAGAACAGTGTTTACTTTTTTCCCAACACTGTTTGTGTTGTTGATTAATGACTCGACTGTTGGGACTGTGTTGTTAAGAAATACTTGTGGATCTTTGTGACCGCTACCATCTATTTTCCACTTGCTAGTGTTTTTCTTGATGGCACTGGAGATCAGTTCGGGTTTTACATCTTCCTCCTTTTTACCGAATAACCCCATTATACTTTCCTTCATGGTACTAAATGCAGAGGTTACATTTCTTTTAACAGTTTTAGGAACGTGGTTAAATAACCAGTCATTCCATGATTTCATTCTTTCGCCGGCTTTGGTGTCTTGGTAATCAGGTACATACATTGTTGGTTTTAATATTGGTTTCTTTGTTTTTTCATCTTCCTCCTTTTTGTCAAATAAACCCATTATATTTTCCTTTATGGTGTTAAATGCAGAGGATACATTTCTTTTGACAGTTTTGGGAACGTGGTTAAATAACCAGTCATTCCATTCACCTGTTTCGTCACCAACTTTTGTTTCCTGGTGATCAGGTTTATACTTTGTTGGTTCTAGTAAAGGTGTTGAAATATTCGGAACATTTGTGTTTAATAAACTTTGATTGTTCATACTCTCTTTTATTGGTACTTTTTGAGGCAAATTCAATTTGTAGTACTTATAAGCAAAAATGTGTCCCCTCAAAATGTGTCCCTTTGAAATATGTTTTCTTTTTTATGTAAAAAGATAACATTAAAAGTTTGTTTTTTACTTACGTTTAACTGTATATTTCTTTTCCTTAAACGTTATTATTGATCCTCTTTTTATGTAAAAAGGGATACAACTTGGATTAATATTAAGTTGTTTTGCCGCATTGTATATGCTTGGAAATTCTATTTTTTCACCCGAGTCTTTGTTTTCGAAAATAATACAAACCGGCTTGGTAATTTTGTCTTTGTTATGTGTGTCAAAAGATTGGTTTCTTACTAGCGGAATATTAAGTAAATCACAAATGTTGATGTGTTCATATTGGATGTGTTTTTAATTCCATGTTCTTTACCAATTTGACGTAATCGTCTAAGTGTAAATGTTGTCATTGTGTTTCTTTTATTATATATCTTTTTTTTTAAATACTAATTTATTTTTTTTACTAATTTTTTTACTAATTGTTTTGTTTGTCCAACCCATTTGTACGTTTCCCTCCATTGTTAGGGAATCTTTACCGAAACTAATACCGAACTGGAAACCTTTTCTTGTATTATGGTTCTTATTAAGTTTTTCTTTTGAGTCTTTAGGTTTACTTTTTGAACTTCCCATTTTATTTAAAAATGGGAAATTAATAGCTTTTTAAGTAGTATCAGTTCCACTGTTATCGGAATTAGTAGTATCGACACCACTGCCACTTGTGCAAGTACTTTGATCGCTTTGTACCTTAGGTTCATCTTGTTCACCTTTATTTGTGTTGTCCCACATATGTTTTGCAACTATTAGTCCGCCAGATAGTAATCCGATCATAGGAATGAATGGCGATACTTTCATCACCATTGTTTTTACATCGTCGTAAAGAAGTTTGTTTGATGATAATTCTTTGTTTAGTTTTCCATCCTTTTCTACCATATTTAACTGCATCATTAAGTCGGAAAACTTTGTAATAAGACTTTCTGTTAGTTGTGAGTTAACCATATCCATTTGTTCGCGTTGGTGATCTTGTTTAATTTTTTCTAATGCGGATTGACTTGCCTTTTTAATATACTTTTCTGAATACTTAATTTTTTTAGCGGCAGACAGACGGATTAGCTCATCCCTGAGGTTATCACATGACGGATTAGGTGAAATGTCTTCTAAATTTTGTGGTTCTTCTACATTCATTTATTAGTGCAAAATTTTATTTCTGTTTTTGTAAAGAATATAAGCAAAAGCAACAGCTAGCATCCACAGATTTTTTGCCAACCAAGCTATTCCCTTAGCCCCCCACGTTAGCGCAGTAGCCAAAATATTTACCAGCGGAGCCAATACTGGTAATACAGCCTTTGCTAGTTTCGCTAACGCTTTTGCAAGATCTCCTGTTGTTTTTGCAACTGAAGCTAATCCTTTTCTTCCAGCTAAAACTACTGTTGTAATAATTCCTGCAATGGATATGGCTACTGCGGATAGTGATCCTAAATTGTTACGTGCAAATTTTTTGAACTTTTCGTATTTTGTCAAATCATCTTCGGCAATCATTTCATTAACCCTTTCGCTAATTGGTTTTAGATTATTTTTTAGTCTAATTTCGTCAGCTTTTAGTTTTGCAACATCTGAAATGTCTTTGTATATGACCTTTTTTCTTACATCAACCTCGGCTTCTGATTTATCCCTCCAGTACTCAACAGCTATGTCAACGGCGTCTAAATTTTCTATATTGTTTGTCGCTAGTATTCCACCAAGTTCTCTTAACTCTTCATTATTAAGTTGTGTTCTGTCAACTGTGTTATCGTTGTTTGTTATCTCGTCTTGGATTCTGTCGATGATGTTTGCTCTAATTCCATTAACATTAGATGTTCCAGGTAAAATACCAACAGTTTCCTCAATAGCGCCATTTGCTGTTTTACTATGCTCTTGTCGTGCTTTTTCCATGATGCTACTATACTCTTGAACGGTGTTTCTAATTTTTTCATTACTACTTAGCACAAAGTCATTTCCTTTTTTAACAACAACTTTAACATCATTGTAAAGTATTCCGTTTACCTTTCCGGTTTTTTCACTTACAGAAATTAAACTTTTGTCTATCAACTTTTTTGAAGCGGGGCCATCCCTCATTACCACCTCAAGGTTAAACTCATTACGAAAAAATGTTTTTCGTGTTCTTGTAATTCTTCGCCTTTCAGCGGTCTCCCACCGCTTACGTCTGTTTTGAAATGTGTTTTCTTCCTCGGTTTCTTCCACATTGTTTGTTTCACCTTCTTGCAACCACTCATCAGGATTAAATGGTCTTAGGTCTGTTCTACCATCCAGATCAATGTTGTCATCATAATCATCGAAGTCATCATAATCATCGAAGTCATCAAAGGCGTTATCGAAAAAGCTTGTTTCTTCTTCCATTATTCTTTCCATGTTATTATTTTCACCAAAAGTATCTAGTTCAAATCCTTCCATTTTATTTGTGAGCGAAATAAAATTTTACTTATTGTATAACTTTAACTAACTCTTCATTGTAAAACTTACCAATAATATTTTCCCCATCTTTGTCTTCAATATTGTACATCACCGGATCACCGCGGAACACAGCTGTTATTTTAAAAACTTCACTTGTAAAGTTAGGATCGTACCCCTTTGCAAAGTTATTTTTGTATTTGTATATCCTTACATGATCACCAACCTTAAATTTAGGTGTTGGAAATTTTGTTGGTGGTAAACCATATAAAGTTTTAAATACCTCACCCTGATTATCTGAATTAACATTAATAGGTTTTCTTTTGATGGTTGAGTGAAATGTGTTGTTGTAGCTTTTGGTTAGTTTATCTAAAACATCTATCCAAGTTTTAGTTTGTTTGAATGTAAAATATTTCCACATTCTAGTTTTAAGAGTTCTGTTAAATCTTTCTACAATAGCTGCTTTACGTTCTGAAAGTGTTGAAAAGTACTCTATGTCATGAGATTTTAAAAGGGTTTTCACTCCAACATTGTAAAATTCATTGCCATTGTCAAACTGAACAACCTCAGGATATTTTTGAAAGTGGTGTTTAAATTCCTTAAGCATTTCGCCAACACCAACTACCATACTTTCTGTATTTTTTCTGTGTACAGGAACGGTAAAAGCAAATCTGCTTAAAACCTCAACACCTGTTAAGATCCAGTTAAACTTTTTGTTCACAGAGCTAAACTTAGCCATATCCACTAAGTCCATTTGAAGCTGATCGGCCAGATTTTTAACAAAGGTTCTTTGCGTTTTACGTGGTTTTCTTAGCGGTTTATGAGTTGTGTCTGTACTTTGTGATGATAACCACTCCTTAACTAACTTTCTTGTAACTCCTTCCACTCCCAGTTCAACCGCCTTTTGGTATAGCTTTTCCGCACTTTGATATCCGGTTACAGGATTGTAATATATATTTCTTAACTCAAGGTCAAGTAATGTTAAAGCATCCATTTTATTTGCGCAAATAAAATTTCGTGCGAGTGTAAATAAAATGATGACAAACGTTTACTCGCCAAAAGAACTACAACGTCTTAAGGCATTATATGAAAAAGATTACAAAGGTGCGGTTAAAGGAGGACCATTAGAAAAAGCCAAACTCCGTAAAGAGTTTTTAGAAAAATATCCAAATGCTGATGTAAGCAGGTTTATTTTCTCTGTTTGGCTTAATAACAAAGGAAAAGTTGATACTAGGGAGGTGCTTTTTAAAAAACCAAATGACTTTTCCTCAACTCTTAACATTACATCGTCCGCGTTTAAAAACAATCCTGATTGGACACAATATTTATACTAGCTAAAAAAGTGGACCGTTACTCAAGATTTACCTGATTTTGAACTCAATGAGGGATTTTCATTAAATTTAGATGTTGCATCTATTTTTGTAACTGAGAAAGCAAAGTTTACTGCACATTTTGAAGAATTAAACACAACTTATGTTAAACCCGTTACTGGCAACGATACCAAAAGCGAAGAGGAAAAAAAGCCATATGCAAAAGAGGAGTTTGACTATATTAACAACCCATATTTTACAGCAATAGCTGCAACTTATGTTATTACTTATATGTGTGGAATTTCAGCTGAACACTTAACAAACAAAATTCCAAGAGCGAGTTCAAATTTAACCACAAGCATTGTACAGTATCACTTTGCATTTCATCTAAGAAGATTTTTAAGGGATCCCACAAAACTTAGAGAACATATGACAGGAGATCATCTAAAATTACTACAAAGTCAAACTCCAGTTAGGAAAATATGGAGAACACAATATAGTGACACAACCATGAAACTTGAAAAATTTCAAGAACAACAAGACAATCTTGGATATATCACAAGAAATATGAGATACGTCAAAGACCATGCAAATTACATTAATTACGGAGCAAACATAAAATATGAAAAATATATGGGTGGAAAACCAAAAGGAGATAATGACTTTCTACTTTTTATACCTAAAAGCTCGAAAGGAATAACTCCTTTGGGTCAAAAATTATTTCAACAATCCATAGAAAGCTATGTTTACAGCATTTTAGGATCTCAAGCAAGAACCAGATGGAGTATTATAGATCAAGGTGCAAAAAGCACTCAAACGCAAGATGTTTTCATAAAACTTATGAAGGACACAATATCTCAAGATGATACAACGGTAGCTATTTCAAACATGAGAACGGCAATTAAAAGTACAAATGTTATACTAAATTTTGCCATTTCACCAGGATTAATTTTAATACCTTCTGATATGAGAATTTTAATTAATCCTATTAGCGGATTCAACAATACACTTACTCTTGCAACAGGAAAGATGACATTTGGTAATAATGTAAATATTAACAAGGTCGAAAGTAAACCGCAGCGAAACGTAGTTGAGCGCAGCAATACGCAAGCAAAAGGTGTACAACAACCAAGCGAAGCGGAGCGGAGTCGAAGACGACAACCGCAATTAGAATATCCACAGTTTACCACAAAAGATTATGATCAATCAAAATCAGAAGTAGTTTTACCATTGGTTTTTGGATCAACACTTGTTGGTGTTTTTCTAATCTTTAAAAAGTTTTTCTAATAGCTTTTGCGATCTTCCACTTTTTGGGAGAGTAATCGTGTCAGCAAGATCTGTCAATTCACACTTATTAAGTATGAAATGAATAACAGCCTTCATATTTGGGAATGATCCGTTATTTCCTTTTAGCTGGTCAAACCTTCTCTCCATATCTGTTATCATTGCGTCTCCATTTGGTATGTCAACATTTGGGAACATCTCACTCATCTTTTTGTTAAAAGACTTTACTCTTTTTGAATTTATGTTTTCGAACATAGTGTGTTCTTTCATAAAATGGTTGCTACCACTTTGACTTTGTTCAAAAAGCTGTTCAAAAACTTCACCACATGTAAAGCACATTAACGAACCATCAAATTCCGATATATTATGTTTGCAATCATTATCATAATACATTGTTATTGTTTATTATAGTGTTTTTAAGCTAGCTCACAAGCAAATTACAGCTAACTATTGAGCAAATTACAGCTAGCTTACGAGCAAATTACAGCTAGCTTACAAGCAAATTACAGCTAGCTTAACAGCTAGCTATTGAGCAAATTTGAACAAAATGTAAGCTAGTTTAAGCTAGCTATTAAGCTAGCTGTTAAGCAAATTTGAACAAAATGTAAGCTAGTTTGAACAAGTGCAAGCAGGATGCAACAAAAATTAATGCTACTAATAAATGGAAACAGAGAAACAAACCATTACAAAACCAATTACAGAGGAAAAAGTTAAAAACCCAAAAAGAGTAGCACAAGGAAAAAAGCTTGCTGAAATAAGTAAAGCAGCCAAAGCGCGAAAACGTGAAAAACTTGAACCCCAGCAAAATGATGATTTTAACTCTTTTCAGTTACCTAGTTTAACAACCTCTATATCCCTAATTAGCGTTGCAACTGGAGTAGTTGGAACCTACATTGCGTGGAGGTCATTTAGTCAAAAACAAGTGGAAGATAAAAAGGAATACACCAAAAATGACTTTAATGATGAACCAAAATTTGCGGAAAAACCTACTCCAACTGAGGTAAAGTATAATAACCTTGATGATGAAGATATATAAAAAAAACTAACTTAAAAACATTTAAAAAAAATACTTAAAAACATTTAAAAAAAGTATTATTTTTTTTTACACTAATAAATGAACAGTGAAAGACAAACCAAATTAAAACCTGGTTATAAGCGCATTCAAAAAGGTGAAATAACAGGCGAACGTCATGTAATTACATTTAATCCGAACACCGCGAATCCCGGAGAAACAATATACATTACAATCCCAAAACTTAAACCTGGTACCACATTAGTTCCAGACAAAATGTTTCTTGTTTTTGACTTCAAAAATAAGAACACAAAATCCTGGTTCAACAACAACCTTGCAAGACAACTCCAGAAAAGTTTAGTAATTAAATTTGCAGGAGAAAAGGTATATGATAACACAGGAGAAAGTTTACTTGGAACATATGAGGATCTGTGGATGGACAAAACCGTTCGCGATAATATGTTAGAAGATGGCATCGCGAGTGAAAACCAACGTAAAGTAATCTCAAAATCAGATGATGCTACTGCTGACGCTTTTGCAGCAGTTTACGGAACAAAGCAGCGAATTCGCTTGGGAAAGATCTTAATGGATCACGGACTGTACGCACCATATAACATGGCAAATGATTTACAGTATGTCATTACACTTCCACCTGCTGTTGAAATCATGCAGGCCCAAAACAACCAAGTTGTAGATGGTTACAGGCTGGAAAACATGGAACTGGAATACGAAACCATTAGCAACTTAGATCTGGTCAATGAGGTTGAAAGTGGATACAATGTTGGCAGAGCTTTAAGTTTCGAACATGCTACACTAATGAAAACAGTTCCATGGCTTAAAACATCAACACTTATCAACGAAACCATTAATCTCCCTAGAAAAAGTATGCGAGCTGTTGTTCTGTTATTTACAAACAAAACTCGTGGTGGAAGTGAAGAGTTTGTATTCCCAAACATTGAAAATGTCAAAGTTACCATCGAAGGAATCCCTAACAGCGTTTACTCGCAAGGAATAGTTACACGAAGACTTTTTGAAGAAGCTGAAAGACTATTCAACCAAGCTCCAGGAGCTGTTACAGCAAAGGACTTCTTCACTGGAAACAAGTTCGCACTGGTTATTGATCTTAGATCCATTGATGACAAAAATCGTTATGGAAATGGTGTTAAACTTCTTTCCACACAGTCTGGAATCATGCTTGAAATTACCAAAAAAGCAACCACAAAGGATCTCATGTGTCATGTATTCATTCTATCCGCTGGTGTGTTAAAAGTACAAGCTGGTGAATACCGAGGGTTAAATTACTAAAAAAATTATATGTTTAGCAAAATATGGTTCTCACCAAAAAATGAATCCTTTTAATATGATAATAGTTGGAATGACAAGCTGTGGAAAAACTTATTATTTACTTAAAATGTTAGAAGAAAAGTATGCTAAACAGTTTGAAAACATCTTTTTAATCTGTCCAACATTTGAGTGGAATAAAACATATTTAGAATGGAGTCATACAAATGATCCAAACTTTTTTGTTATTCCCTGTAACCAAGATCAAACAGAAGACTATCTAAAATATGTGGTTGACTTTTGTAAGGGAAGCCCATCACTAATTATTCTAGATGATTGTGCATCCGGTCAATCAGTAAAAAACCGTACTAGCGAATTAGTTAAACTTGGGTTTGGAGCAAGACACATGAATATTAGCACAATAGTAATAACACAGCAACTCACATCTATTGCAAAACCATACCGTGAAAACATTTCTAAACTAGTTTCATTCTACAATCCAAATAGAAAAGACATGCAAGTTATTTTAGATGACTACTTAGACATTAGTAAGGAAGAAGAAAAAAAAATAAAAGAAACATTAAAAAATACAAAGTATAGTAGATTAGAAATAAACTTAAAACATCCATACAATCATGAAATAGTATCAAGTTAAATTTGAACTGCAAAGCCATGTAAAATCATATGTAAATTAAAACATATGATTTTTTTTTGTTTCACGAAAATAAATGAGACTCCTAAGAATTTTTATAGAAAAAGATGGTGGAAATGAAACCACTGTTAAGTTCGATGAACCGCTGGTTATTGAAAATGAAACAATAACGGTAAAAAGTGCAAGTGTGTTCTGGGATTTTAACAACATTACGGACCCTATTTTTATCGCAAATGGTTCCAAAAAATTATGGTTCAAAACTGGATATTGGACAGCAAACATGATCATTGAAAAACTAAAGGAAGTAAAGGCAAGTGCAGAGCTAGTACATTACTCACAGAAAATTAAAATTACCCCAACAGAAATCCTTTCCCTAGAAAAACTGGCCCCAATACTTGGATTTTCCAAAACACGAATGATTATTCCAAAAGGAAGCAGTTGGGTTTCTAACACATCTGTTAATGTAAATATCGGACTAAAATACATTAACATTAAGTGTAATGCTGTTAACAGGTCAAAAACATATTTTCAAGGACAGCGTGACAATACCATTGCGTTACTCCCAATCACAACCACACAATCACTAAAGGGTTCTGTTACCCACTATAACAACATTAACAGTGAAACTGAGCTGGATAACGGAATCTATAGTGAACTAAAGATTATAACAAGTCATGAGGTTGGAGATATATTATTGGAAATAATAATAAAATAATGTTAAAATGTGTAAAAAATTTGTACTAATAAATGGGTGATAACAAAAAGGAAGTAATTCAAGATTTATATAATGCCGCGCTAGTTACAGCAGGAGCTGTAGTCGTAAGCATGGCCTCAAAACGTTTAACAGGACAACCTTTAGCTGCACCAGCCAGCCTAAAAGAAACCGCAAAATTAGCTGTTGCTGTTGCAGCAGGAAGCTTTCTAGTCAAAAAAGGACAATCTGCAGGGTACATACCAAAAAACTTAAATGTATAAATAAATATGGTATCAATGATTGCAGGAGGACTATTCAATGCAGTTGCATTTGCAGGTGCAGGATATCTGTTCTCAACATTTAACCAAAAAGATTATCAAAAAGAAACCAAAAGACACAACCTCGCATTGGAAAAACTACAAAACTCTAAAGAAGAATATTACGAAAAAGAAACAGAAAAAAAAGACAGAGAAAGAAAACTAAGAGCTGAACTATACGATGCAAAAAGCGATATGAAAAGTACCAACAAAGCTTTCAATGAACTCAAAAAAATACAACAACAACGTAAAATACCACCTCCCAGGTTGGAAGATTTTTACCAACCATCAAATGAAATGAAAAAATACCAAATTATGGCTGTTGGACTAATGGGAGGTGGAGGTGGATGGTTACTACACAAATTAATATAAACAGTCGTCTCCGCTACGTCTCACACTTTGCAATAAAAATTTCTAAGAAAAAATCTTAGAAATTTAAACCAGCTATTACTTGTCGCACTACCACCATTCTGGAATATCATCCGGTTCACCATTTTTTTCTTTTAGTAATTCATTCCAAACATTTCTGCAATACTCCTCATTAAAACGGTTGATATCCATTTGGCTATACATTTTCCAAACTCTATATCCTTTTTCATCACCATTAAAAAGCTTGTATATCTGTTTACCAATACTAATCCATGTGTTACTACCAAAACGGCAATTAGCAACATTTTTAAGATTGTCTTTAACCATCATCTCTTTTATTACAATGTATTTTAAAAATGAAAAAAAACAACTCAATTTCTAAGAAAAAATCTTAGAAATTCAAATTAACCATTTTGTTGTTCCACTTGCTAACAATCATCGCTTTCTTCAATCTCGGATTCACTATAAGCATAAGAAACTAAATAATCCCAGTATTCATGACAATAGTAATCATTAAAGTTCTTTTGATCCATTTTGCTATACATTACCCAAAGCCTATAACCTTCATTACTTCCTTCTGAAAGTTTGTAAATAAGTTTTCCAATATCAAACCAGGTTTTGCTTCTAAATTTACATTTTGTTGCAAACTTAAAATTGTCATTAACTAACATATCTCTTTTATTATATATTTTTTTAAAGGGTACAATAATTTTTCAATTTCTTACAAAGCTAACTTCCATAGATCTGATCTGAATTTTGCATGTTTTCGTCTTGCTATGGCTAATTTCAAATTCTCACGCTCTTCTGCACTTGCCTTAAAATACCTTGGTGTATAACCCGCGTTGTCAAAAGATTTTAAGTAGTTAGTAGTTTGTTCTAACCAAAGTGGGTCATCAAGGGTATATGCATTGATGCTGGTTGCTCTTGGATAAGGTTTTTCTTTTTCATCGCTATTGTGCCAGTAAATAATGTCATTAACATTACAGCAATGGGTAAACGTTTTGTGATCCCACCTTGCAATAAAATTTTCTTTTAGTTGTTTGTCTTTAATCCGCTTACAAACTTTTAACATCGCATCCCTATCCTTTCCTGAAGACATATGATACATTGCGGAACATAAGTTACTAAGGGCAACTCTGTTTCTCATTCTTCGTATTGAAAGCTTTGGTATTATAGTTGTGAAAACAAAGTTTCTTACTTCATTGTCCTCAACAAAATGTTTATGATCTGGATTGTATATTGAACAGCCATCTTCATTTACAAATGATGAAAGTGTGCTTATGGTGATTAAGTAACAAGCTTTTTTAAATGATTCCCATTTCTTATCACAAACATTGTTGGTATAATCATCAATATCCTGTGCGGAAAACTCATGCCAAAGATCATAACCTTCTTCACTTCCTTTAGTCTGTTTGTAAATTATATAACCAACAGTCCACCATGATTTTGAGTAAATTTTTGCACGTTTTGGTGAAAGTTGACTAACGTAATACTTTAATGTTTCAATCATATCTCTTTTATTATATAGTAAAAAAAAGATATCCTTTAAAAGATATCTTTTTTAAGTTGTGTGTAATCTTTCTTAAAATATTTATGATGCTGCTACCTTGCGAATTTCCATTTTAATCATTTTAATTAGGGCTTGGTTTTCAACCAAACTTAAACCAAACGCATTTGTGTTCGGATTTTGCAATATTTTCTTTTTTGCATTGATTAAGTTATCAATGCGTTTCCTTTTTTCTAAACCTTTTTCCCGCCTTACTTTTTCTTCCTCATCTTTAATTTTTTGTCTTGCTGCTTCCTCCTCTCTAACTCGTTCTTGTTTAAGCATTTCTAATTCGTCATTAAATTGGCTTAAGGTAATTAATTTCCTTTTTAGTTGATGTTTTAGTTCCTGTTTTTTTTCATCATCTACTTTTTGTTTTTGTTTTTCTAAATAATTTTTGTAATTTTTTTCTGATACAAACAGCGGAATGATTCGCAAAGTTGCTCTTATTTTCACCTCCTCTTCTGAGTCTTTATCAAGCTCAGTAAAAATGTATCTTGCTGGAAAAGCTTGATAGTTTCGGTAATGTTTTTCGGCATCTCTTATAGCCTTTTTACTAACACCTTTTTTCTCACTTAAATCTTCCCATTGCTTTTTAAGTTTAAGCATTAATTCGTGTTGATATTTTGTAAAAGGTAAATCAGGCTTTTGTTCGTTGTATTGTTTCCGGTATCTAAAAGGGTACACCACTTGTTTTGACCAAAAGTTATGCACCTTTGGTTTGTGACTTAAGCAGTATTGCTTACCCGCATAGCACTTTCTCATGCATTTTCCTTCACCTTTCCCCAGTTGAGTGAAACACACCTTTCGCGGGGTGCTATGATACCCACAAAGCGTGTTTCCATCCTTACACCTCCTTCCACAGCTCTCGCCAACACGCTTTCCACGTGTCAGTTTGTGAGTACAAAGGTCTACCTTGGGTTCAACCTTTGGTGTTGGTTTGTCTAAAACTTGAGCTTTCTTTTTTGCTCGCTGTATCCGTTTCTTTAATTTTTCTTTGTTTCTTTGTTCGGCTGGGTCTGGTTTTGGTGTTGGTTTGGTTGGGGCTTGAGCTTTCTTTTTTGCTCGCTGTATCCGTTTCTTTAATTTTTCTTTATTTCTTTTATTTTCATTCATCTCTCCTTTATTGGGTAATATAACCCCTTTTTCAATTTGTGGTACTTATAAGCAAAAATGTGTCCCCTTAAAATGTGTCCCCCCTTACACATTAGCAAAAAATAACTCTTTTATTACTATATAATAAAAGGAAGCAACATGAATAAATTAAAGACTGTTTTACAGTTCATAACCTTCAAAATTTGTTAATCCAAAACAAAATGCCTAGTTTAAACGATTTCAAAATCAAAGTTTGCAAAGACTTCTTCATTCCATTTGAACTACTTAAAAAAGTTTATGCTTTCATAGAAGTAGTTCAACAGCATCCAAAACATGTAGAACTTTCCTTAGCAATGGAAAGAATGATTAAAATGCTTTTAAATGAAATAGCAATACTTGGGTGTTCAGAAAAACACATAACTGAACACATAGTTGAATTAAAACAAAGACCAAATCTACCATTTACAATGGTAAACGTGATTTACTACACTAACCCTCGGAAAAAAAGGTTTGTAACCCCAGCAAACAAAAGTAAGGACATCGTGCTTAAAATTCCAGTAGATTACCTCGCCGAAATAGAAAAGTTCTTTCTATACACCCCAAAAACAAACGCGTTAACACTATTAAAAGAAGACGGAGAAATTCTCATACAACAATTAGGTCGTTGTAAAGCTGATAAAACCTTTATTGGATGGATTGGATCTATGTTTGAAGAAAATCTTGATGGTAATCCATCAATAAAACTAGGAAACGTTAACATTAAATCACTAGTCCATTTTAAAGAGCCAGATCCTACAAAAATGTGGTCCTTTGGCATCCCTTTAATAGCAGAACTTTACTACACAACAGTTACACTTAATCACCTTTCTTAAAAACTAAAAAATTCCTAAGAAAAAAATCTTAGGAATTTTGTTTCCATTTTTTATGCTGAAATACCATCTGCTTGCAAAATTTTATGGTCACTCATTATCTTTTTGTTTATGTTAACTATATCATCTGTTTCTAAAAATCCGCTAATTACCTTAATATCGTAAATCTCTCCTGTAAAAGGTTTTGATAACGGCCCTGTGGTTCCTGTAAACCTATCGTTCACAAATATTGTACTGCATGTTTCACCAATGGTTTTAGGATTTGCAAAAAAATCTGAATCTGCTGACTTTTTTCCATTTATGTACAAACAGCTTCCACTTAATAACCAATGGCATGAAATTATATGTTTTTCAAAAATGCTAACATCACTTTGAATTGTACAGTTGTACTCCTTCGTAGGAAATCCGCCTCCGTATGAAAGTTGGTTTGTTGTTCCAGTTTTATATCCAATAAACTTATCGTAACCACCATTATCGTTACCAATAATGTATGCCCATTTTCCAGAATTGTTGGTGTCGCCAATAACGCGTACCACGATAAAAACTGAAACATTAATACTAACCATTTCCGGACATTTAAATATCATAAAACACTTTCTGGTATTTTGAACAAAATCTAATCCGGGTATTGGACCTCTATTATATATACTTTGAAAAAGTGAATATTCATTGTCTTGCACCCTTCCAACTCTAACTCCTTTATCGGCCTGACCAGATTTCACAGCTTTTAACATGTTAACGTCAAAAACAGTTTTGTACTGTTTTTGATCCAATAATATCTTGCGTTCACAGCAACATGTTTCATAACCATAATGTATACTCATTTTTTATTTATACTATTATTAACAAAATAGCACTTTCGGCAAACGATGACAAAAGAGTCATCTTAGAAGACGGAATCCGGACTTTAGCAATCGGCCACCGAAAAATAGCGGAGGCGGAAATGCGCCAGAAATACCTAGGATACTGGGAAACCGTAGAAAATGTCGGATACTGGTAAAGCAAAGTCGGAAAGGTGTAAACCGAACAGCGGAACCGAAAAAAGTAGTGGTAGTGAAGCAAAACGAAGCGGAACGAAGCGGAACGAAGCGGACACAAAAACATGCATTTTGAGAACTGGAAAAACGGGAAATCCCCGAATTCCCAAAATGCGCCAGAAGCCCCCCTTCCCTACTACTGATGTCTGCAAATCTGCTTGAGAACTGTTCACAGATGACCGCAACAAAATAAGCGGTAGTAGTAAAATGAGCGAGACCAATACCACAGAGACGATTCCTAAAATAACAGCAGCTGAAAAGGCAGTGAAAATAAAGGATCCGAGGAGAGTTTCCGCTTGAAAGAAGTTAGCAGCAATCTCCAAGGAAGCGAAAGAACGGAAGAGGTTGGAGAGGGAAAGGTCTGCGGACGACGGTGAAGGGCGGGGAGTCCACTACGGCTTCGCTTTAGGAGCTGTCGGTGCAGTTGTAGCGGGAGCCAGTCTGTATTACGCGTACAAAATGGTTAAGCGGAGGTGAACCGATTGGAGACCGTAAAGGAGGAGGAGGATGAGAAGGCAGGGGAGACACCGAAGGTGGAAATCTGTAAGAGGAGGAAAACCGAGAAACGGTTCAATAACCTCGATAGCTTCAATTAAATCAGAACATACTGTAGAGATGGAAGACAGAGCTACCGAGGAGATGATCCCGAGGAAGACCACCTTAGGATCTCCGATATACTCAACAGTGATGGGTCGGCGTAGGATAAGATTGACGGAGTGAGGAGTGTACTGTCACAGTGTAATCTAGACTGCGACACGTCCGGCTTTGGGAACAGAATATGGGAGTGTATAATGGAGCACGAAGCGTTCTGCACTGCTTCGTATTTTTCTGTAACAAAATAAACCGTTTAATTAAAAGATCAGCACAGTGGACCGAAAGGAGCTTATGAACGAACTGTACGACGCACTCTTCTACACAGTTGGGCGGTCGTCATATCGATGGGGTCAAAAAATATCATCAGAGAACCCCTCGGAACACCGAAGACACTGAAGGAGACAGTGAAGTCTGCAGCCGCAGTGGGTTTGGGAAAAATTGGAGTGAAATATTTACAGAGCAGGAAGATTATACCTACCGATCCGTTCAGCAAAGAGTAAATACAGTTAATAAAAAATGGCATCAGTCTTAACAGGCGGACTGTTCAACGCAATTGCGTTTGTAGGAGCCGGTTTCCTCTTCTCGAAGATAAACCACAGTTGGTACGGGGGGGAGCAAAGGAGAAATGGTAGAAAACGAGGTAGCGAAGAAGGACAGAATACAACGATTGAGGCAGCAGCTCAGCGATGCAAACTCGGACATCAACGCCAGCAATCACGCAAGTGAACCAAAACTACAGGATTACTACCAGCCATCAAGGGAAATGAAGGAGTACGAATTGGTGGTGATCGGACTGATGGGACTGGGAGGAGGTTGGATACTTCACAAAATAATCTGAAACGAAAGTCTAAAGATATAAACCGCTTAGGTGATAGTATGTGCACAATACGTGATCTACAGGAACTGGCAAAGAGCGAGAGGATAAAGTACTACATGACCATGAAAACTGATAAGCTACGTGAAGTCCTTGGACTGAAACCAGTCCCAGCAAACCCTATCTGGAAGCACTGTCAGAGAATAAGAAAAAATCCAGTCTCAGTAGTGTTAAACAACTCCGTTTCTGGGGTGGAGATGAGGTTGCACAGTATATATAGAGCATCGAAGACGCTGGGCAAAAATGCAAACATACTCTCCCACCATATGAAGGGAAACAGTGAGATCGTGCTCGACGGTGTCACTCACACCATCAGGCATGATGAGTTTTTAAAACCCTAGTTGAGTTTTAAAACGGCCTAAAGGAAGAACAACAGTGTGAAAAAGATGCCCGGTCCAATAAAACTCTCCTCAGTGAAAGAGTTCAACACTGAAACACGACGGTTCAACCCAATAAGAGAGATACCGGTCCCAGGGGACACAGAAGGTAGGATGTACAAGAAGATCTACATAGAGCGGCTCACGATGACAACGACGAGACAGTCATAATCTACTCTAGCTTCCACACAAAGAAGGTATTTTGCTTCGGTGTGAACGATAGGTACGGCTACAGCATTCCCCTCTGTCTCTTCGATAACGAGAACAGTCAGACCCAACACCAGAAGGACTTTGTGAGGACCTTCAAAAACATCGCAGAGAGCTCCAGACACCATCTACGGTCTCTCAACGACTACGATGCAAACGAAGCAGACGAGAGACTAGGTAGGTGTCTAAATGACTCCGATGAAGAGAGACCAATACTGTACGCTAAACTGGTCTACGACAAGAGAGGTGACATCTTCGTCAGTGACTTCAGTGAGGTTGGTGACGTTGAGGGAAGGGAGAGAGGATGAAAGGGCGGATCCGAGATTATTAATACGGAAAAAATGGTATGTGAACGCAGTGGTGACGTTCGAATCGATCCACATTGGGGACACGATCACACTCCAGCAGAAGGTCGCGGAAGCTAGGAGAAGGGCTCGGTTGCTCGTTTAGTATCACAGTGGGGGTTTAGGTCCCGTAGGTGAATTTTTGGAAAAAAACTTTTTTCAAAAGTGACCTAAAGAAAAAATAAATGTTCTATAGTAAATTAGCACCATGCAAAGCATTACCGCGACGCATTAATACAGGGTGGTGATGGACCACGGGGAGATAATATGAGTTTCCTCAGACGAAATCTAACAAATTTCTTCGGATGGTTAAAAAACCACACCCCAAAGAGTGTTAAAAATACTGTATCAGGTGTGTACAGAACTTTTCGCAGAAACATTCTGGGAGTCGTCAAAGACAAATATGAGTTTCATGATGCAAGAGACGAACAACCGTGGCCACCTTCACCACCTGAGGATGGGTTTCAAGACGCAAAAGATGAACAACCGTGGATACAGGGACCAGCGTACAGGAGTAAATTCTCCCTAAAAAAGTTCACGGTGCAGTACATTATAGATGGAGTAAATGGATACGATCCAAAATCATTCCTGGAAGCCACTAAGCAATCAATCCTCACTTTATTGGAAAACAACAATGAAACTAAGGTGAAAATAGTCCTACTCTGTAAAATGGAGAAAACAAACCTAGACACAGATAAGACAGAGGTGGTGGAGGCGCGCTTTCACTCTAGTGTCGAAAACAATTTACAGGGCACCAACGCTAACGAGCTGTACGAAATAATGACCGCTCGGGTCTTACAGTCGATGGCGGAGTTTCAGAGGCGGGGTAGTGGTTGGATATTTAAGTCAATAGTCAATCTGGAAATCCACACAGTGAAGTACGAACCGCTGAGTGGATCCTCATACATACCACTCCTAAAAAAGTTGGCTAGTAAAAAGGCGATCGTCAACCCGCAGAACAAAGACGCTAAATGCTTCAAGTGGTCAGTAAACATAGCCCTAAACCCAGTTGAAGATCACCCCGAGATAATCACAGCCGACCTGAAGAGAAAGTCATTGGAACTTAATCGGAAGGGTGTTCCGTTCCCCACGGACCTCGCTGACATCCGTAAGTTCGAAAAACAGAATCCAATCGGGGTTAACGTCTTCGGTTATGAAAGCGGCACAGGAGTTTACCCTCTGAGAGTGGGAAAGAGCAAACACGACCGGACCGTGAACCTGCTGTGATCAGTGACGGTGAAAAGCAACATTACTGCTGGATAAAAGGCATGAGCAGACTGTTGTCCTCGCCAATCAGGAAACACCAACACAAAATATGGTTTTGTCTACGCTGTCTGAGCAGTTTCAAGTCGGAACCGAGTCTCAAAAATCATGAAGAGCACTGCTCGGTGAACGACGCTGCGAAAATTGAGATTCCGAAAAAAGACACTTTCCTACACTTTAAAAACCACAACAGGTCAATGAAAGTGCCGTTTGTGGTCTACGTGGACTTTGAGTGCTTTGTTGAGTCAATAAAGACATGTCTACCAGACCCGGAGCACAGCAACACAAAGCAGTATCAAAAACACACTCCCTCTGGGTTCTGCTATCACATAAAGTGTTTTTACGACGACGTTTTCTCACAGGACACAGTTGTCTTTACTAAAGAGTCAGAGGATGACGACGTCGCGCAGATCTTTGTCAACACACTGGAGGAGAACATCAAGCAGATCTACCGTAAGTTCAAGAAGTCCAGGGGTATGTTGCTCACAGATGAGGAGAAGAACTCGTTCGATTCCGCCATCCACTGTCACATTTTTGGGAAAAAGCTCGGTGAGGATAAAGTCCGAGACCACTGTCATTTATCAGGAAAATACAGAGGGGCCGCACACAATAAATGCAACCTCTCCTTCAGGATGCCTAAATTTATACGGTAATTTTTCACAACCTTTCGGAGGTGTGAGCGAGGGTGAGATCTTTTATATCCCTAACAACGAGGAGAAGTACATTTTTTTACCAAGAAAATAACCGTGGGAAGCTTCAACACAAAGTCTGGTAAAGAGGTATGGGTTAACCGCGAGCTTCGTTTCATCGATAGTTTTAAATTCATGGCCTCCAGCCTTGAATCACTGGTGAACAACATCGACAATGACCTGTGTCTGAACGTTAGAAAATACTACGATGGGGAGCAACTGAAGCTATATTGATGAGAAAGCTAAGGGTGTTTACCCATACGAGTACATGGACTCGCTGGATAAACTTAGAGAAACAAAGTTGCCGTCAACAGAAAAGTTCCACTCCAATCTGAACAACACAGACATCAGTGAGGATGACTGGAATATGCACAGTCAGTGTGGCGGGCCTTTAGGATGAGCTATATGAGAGATTACCACGACCTATACATGAAGTCGGACGTTCTGCTCCTAGCAGACGTATTCGAGAATTTCAGAGATGTGTGTCTAAAAAATTACAAACTAGACCCGGCCTGGTATTACACATCACATCTCCACCAGATACAGTAAGGCAAACAACCCCTACATGGGAAGAGAGTACGACAGCAGTCAGGAAACAAGGTACATCACCTACTTAGACGCAAACTACCTGTACGGGTGGGCAATGAGCAAACCGCTCCCAACACACGGTTTCGAGTGGATGAACAAGAAGGAGTTGGATGATACGTTGATGGACACAGCGTTATTTTCAGTGAAAACCTCATAGCGGTTCACTTGAAAAGAACTAAGATGAAATTTGATAAGCCAGTCGTGTGTATCGGCATGATATGTCGGCATGCGTAACCTAGACCTCTCAGAAGGCCTAATTACGATTACATTAAGGCTAAGTACGGAGGTGGGGCACGGCTACTCTTCACCGACACAGACTCACTAGCCTATGAAATACGTACAGACGATTTCTACAAGGACATCAACCCGGACGCTGAGGAAAGGTTTGACACTAGGAACTACCCTAAGGTCCACCCTTCAGGAATTAATGAGGCGGCGGGTAAACATATCACGGAGTTTGTAGGTATCACAGCCAAACTCTACTGCCTCAGAACAAGCGAAAATGAGGAGAAGAAGTGCAAGGGGATTAAAAAAAAGTTTTGTCATAACGGAGATCAGCTTCGAAGACAACAAAACCTGTGTGTTCAACGGTGAAAACCAAACGCGAAAAATTAACCTCATCCGAAGTCACAGACACGAAGTGCTCACCTAAGAGTTTAACAAGGTCGCCCTTTCCGCGGTGAACGATAAAAGGTTCGTCCTAAACGATAAGATACACACTCTCGCGTATGGACACTACATACTACGGACCTTAGGTGAACCGCCGACCTAAGAAATACTATACAGTTTTCAACACCGGTGAATGTGTTGAAACCGAGTCAGCGAAATGTATTGGAATGTGAGATTGGGGCAGAATCGGCCTACCTCGTAGGGGTATCAGGAGATCGGAATTCAAAATTATCCTAAGTACGGCCTTTTACATCTACTCTACTGATATTCCTATTTGGTCAGAAAAATAATCCAGCAGGTATCTTGAGTCGTTCCACGAGAAATTAATAATGACCAACCGTGCATACATTAACTCTTTCCTGTCCGAATTGGTCTTTAGTATTTTATTCTGGCTAACGCCAGACGATTTTATTCACCTCTGGGGAAGTCCTCGGACAGGAACGATTTATGAACTTTATAAACCTGTTCATATTATACTTTAATAAAAGGCTTTACCTGTTTGTCGTGGGTCATATGAACTGCTGGCGTGGTGACAGAAACTTTAAAGAACCCTGCAGAGTAAAAGTTCCCGGTGAGACTCCAGGTAAGATGGCAAGCTCGTCTCGTGCACTGAAGCAGTGGTGTCTTACGAAGACAGAAACAAATATTCATTTGAAAATTGGCGACAGAATCTAATCCACACTTTGTCATTAGACTTAAACTTTTCCCCCTTTGTGGTAGAGGTTGCTTCATGGGGAAAAAAGACCAAGCAATACCTCTTGAGAAGTTTTCGTGATGATGATGAAGACATCCCTGTGGCCCAGAGGCGAACAGCTCAGAAAAAGAGCAACATGCTAGAACTTATGCTTGGTCAGATAGCTAACTATTGTCCGATATATCCAGAAACACTATTGTAAGAGCTAGCACATCCGTTGAATCAATTTGGAATACTATCCGCTGACATTTCGTCTTCCAAGTTACTGGAGCCCACCTCATAGATTTCAACGATATCCACCTTGAAGCCAACGAGCGCCAAGAAGATCTCTTCCAAAGACTAATAGCGTTCATAGAGGACAGTCTGCTTCGCTCAGGAGGGGAACTATCCCACCATGGAGAAACCATCACTGAGGACGAAGAAATGCCCCCCAACCTGGAGAACTTAGTCGTACTTACATATAGCTCAGGCTCATCCATCCTTCCCTCCCAAACATGTAATGCAACGCTATGTAACTGAATTACGCTCGCGTACACTTGCATCAATAAAACCAGAGATTTCGCAAGCTAGGGACTCACTATTGGATGAAATAAATGCATCCCCGGAGATTTCGGGGATCGTCGGAAATGTGTCGGAATAACCAGCTGGACATAAGTAGTGCGGGCGAAACGCTGGAACGGGAAAATATCAAAAAAAACTCTGCCACGTTTCTGTCGGATTCTTGCAGGACTTGCTAATTCACGGATAACTAAGCCATCCATGTCTATATTAGTAACACATTTGTTGGTAAGTGATTATCACATGTTTATAATATGTCTTTTTTGTGAAAAAGACAAAATATACTCAGTTTTGCCGTTTAATATATCAGACGAGCCAGAGGATGACATGCTTACATCCCGACGTGTACCGGTATCTCTCATTGAAACAACAAACTTTCCTAATTTGTCCACAAATTCAATTAACAATGGTCCCGTAACCTTCTGCTATATTTGACATGTTTTCCACAACGTACGTTTCCAAAAATTATTGCTACCCCCCGAAAGAACCTCGGTGGAGGAGAGAGGGCCCCGGACGTTTTTATGATAAGAGTCTTATTGTAGTTGTGAACAACAATAATAATAATAATATTCCTAGACAATTACTGTTGTAGCTTTCTAGCAGTCTGAATTAAAGGCGTGCCGGCCGGCGTACGGCACGAGCACTTAGCAATAAAATAAACAAGACAGTCAATACATATGGTCATGGAAATCTACAAACATTTCGTTTTATAAAGTCGCCAGCTCTATAAAGAATCGCTGAAGATCACGAGAAAATCGTTAAGAAGCGAGGCGTACCGAGTTCTTCTTAGAGTGTCTTTATCAACCAAGTGTTAATAGCAGACGAGAAACTCATCAGTTGTCAGGTGTTTTAAAATCCGGTAAACGGCGAGATTTCCATCTTTAATTCGTCCGTCTATTTTTCCGTCGTTAAAACAAAGTCGGACGACAAACTATAACAAACTGGGAGAGTGAAAGACCGTCAAAACCCGTCAGTCAGAAAGCTTTCATCTTCTATAAATATGAAGACTTTATCGAGTTATAAATAACATAATTCAACTGAATGCCGAGCAAAATACAGGCAGTTTTAAAAACACATGTGTCATCAGTCCGGTTCTTAGGTATCGCTCAGTGACATTGACCATTAGTAAAAGGAACCATAAATGCCGCCATTTTAGGGGACACTTTTCGTAACTCAATGGTAATAGGAGCACGCAGTCCAGTTATATATATAGGTTAGTGACGTCACCCCAAGTCCCTTTTACTTCATAGCCGAGAAAAATGAAGCTGAATTAGGTGAAATGGGTTGCAAAAACCAACTAACTGAATTTGTTAACCACTTCCAGGCTTAGATCAAATTCCAATATACCGTAGAGTAGGTGAACACTGACATGACGAGTAAAAGCGAGAAAATCAGTAAAAATATAAGCTCTCAAATGAAAGTCAACAATACGCAACCAAAATTGCCATGGTTTGGACAAATATAAAGAAAATACATAAGAATCCCAGGTTTAAAATGAAGAGTTTGTTAATAAAAACAGGGTTTTAAATTTTTAAATTTTCAGTATGAAACAAACAACAAAATGCACTTTACCGGGTGTTATTACAGTTCTGGAGTTACCTTCGTATCGAAAAATGTCAGATTTAGCATTTCTGCAACTGAAACTTGAGTTAAAGCTATAATGTAGCCTTAATCTTATTACTAATCCTTGGCATGACAACCTTCAAACGTTTGAGATAACAAAGAAAAATAAGAAAAACCTGCATTTTCCGTACGAGTTTCGGTCCCGAATTTTTCTTTTGTTCGGCAGATATTTCGTTGTTCAGTCCATTTTCGTGGGTAGAAATAGTTCAGGTACGAGGCCGACAAACCCAATACGTACTGCAGTAGCTTCTGGTTATTATGTCTAAAAAAGTTTAGGTCTAAAAAATTGTAAATTTTGTCGTTGTTTTTCACCGGGGGTTGTCAGTCTTTCATTGTGCACTTCATACATAATGGAGTTAGCGTTCCAGTTTACTTATAGTTCAATGGAAAGGCGGGAGAGCTCGCTGACCAGCAAGTACACGTTAACACCGTTGACTGGTAAAAACAACATAACATAATGGCGCAAGTTTCAAGCTCAGAAACTGCTCGTGAATATTTTCGGAAAGAGTGAAACTAACGTTATGTATAGAATAACATCAAGACACTAAATACTTTTAACAGATGTGCTTCTCCCGTTGTTATGACGTTTCAAAATGGCGAAAATTTACATTTAATCCAATTTATTTCCAAAACTAGTTCGGTGACCCACAAATTTTTTTGCATTAAAACATTTCTTTAAGTTTAGAGTAATCAATAGTAAGATTTTTTTTAAATTATCTAGATCCAATTTTTTTTGAAAAAGAGAAAACCATAATTTTTCTTCGATAAAAACAATTGGATCAACAGGAATTTTTTTCTAAATCTGCCTATTGATTTTTTACTTAAATTTAAAAAATGCTTTTTTTCCAAAACATTTGGGGGTTACAAAACTAGTTTTAGAAATAAATTGAATTAAATGTAAATTTACGGCCATTTGTCATCGCAACGACTGAAACACTTTATCTGTTAACAGTATTTAATATCTTGGACGTTATTCATTCTTTTTCGAAATATTCTTGAACAGTTTCTTAGGTTGAAACTTGCATTTTTTCAAATTTTGAAGAAACAGTAGTGAGCCACCTTAAGTAACTCGGCTCGCCTTTGTAAATCCCATACAGTTCGACAACTCATATTGTATCTATTTAACAATTAGACAACGAGCCCAAGTTTTCTATGAGCGAATAGTCAACGAGGCGAAGCCGAGTTGACTATCGCTCATAGAAAACGAGGGCGAGTTGTCTAATTGTTTTAGTATAAATTTACCAACAAAAGTTAAATAAATTCTCGACCATAACATATTCTTTGAGGCTCGTTTAATACATTTTTTAACAGCCAACAAACGTTCAACAGTCATTTCGGACATCTGCTTGGCCCGTACAGTAATTGATGGAAAAGAAAAGTTTTCTTGCATAATTTAGCATGGATTTTCATGTACAATATTGAAACAATATATATCCACTCATTTGTTTTGTAAAAGTGACAAAAAGTTGAAAGAAACATCAATTTAGCATATAGTTTGACATCACGAAATCCTGTCAACAGCTAGCGTAATTTTTAAATGTGTTTTGTTTGCAGTTATTTCGTTTTAAACGAACACAGATAAACAATTTAACGATCTTACCATTAATAATTTCCATTCTAACCATTTTGTAGCCGTTTTTGTTTTCTGTAGAACGTATTGCTTCGCCTAAATGTCCAATTTCTTCTTTCATTTGCCCACTCCATTATAATTTCGGCGCCATTGTTGCTTAACAGAACAACCGCTGGCTCTAATGATCACTGTTCGTGCTATACTACGCATTTTGTCATTGGTCAATTTTTTTAAAAGAATGACTTTCATTCGTTTATCTCAGAGGTTTATATCACCAATTAGTATAAATTTACAAGTTTATAACGCAAATCCTCGAATTTTATTGGCTATTGCAGGAGTTTATAATTGGTGATATAAACCTCTGGGATAAACCAATGAAAGTCATTCTTTTAAAAAAAATGACCAATGACAAAATGCGTAGTATAGCACGAACAGTGATCATTAGACCCAGCGGTTGTTCTGTTAAGCAACAATGGCGCCGAAATTATAACGGAGTGGGCAAATGAAAGAAGAAATTGAACATTTAGGCGAAGCAATACGTTCTACAGAAAACAAAAGCGGCTACAAAATGGTTAGAATGGAAATTATTAATGGTAAGATCGTTAAATTGTTTATCTGTGTTCGTTTAAAACGAAATAACTGCAAACAAAATACATTTCAAAATTACGCTAGCTGTTGACAAGATTTCGTGATGTAAACTATATGCTAAATTGAATGTTTCTTTCAACTTTTTGTCACTTCTACAAAACAAATGAGTGGATATATATTGTTTCAATATTGTACATGAAACGCCATGCTAAATTATGCAAGAAAACTTTTCTTTTCCATCAATTACTGAACGGGCCAAGGAGATGTCCGAAATGACTGTTGAACGTTTGTTGTTGGCTGTTAAAAAATGTATTAAACGAGCCTCAAAGAATATGTTATGGTCGAGAATTTATTTAACTTTTGTTGGTAAATTTATACTAAAACAATTAGACAACTCGCCCTCGTTTTCTATGAGCGATAGTCAACTCGGCTTCGCCTCGTTGACTATTCGCTCATAGAAAACTCGGGCTCGTTGTCTAATTGTTAATTATAAACTCCTGCAATAGCCAATGAAATTCGAGGATTTGCATTATAAACTTGCAAATTTATACTAATACTTATTATGAACTTGAGTCTGAATCTTAGATATAAATTACTTGTTGTTCCAAGTTCCTCCAGATTGTTTCTTCTGTATTAATGTCGAAGCACTCGTAGATACGACATAATCTATACAGGCCAATACCGCATAAGAACCTGACGCTCGCTTTCTCTCTTCTTGTCGGACTTTCTAGGTAAGTGGTGGGGATACTTCTCGTAGCCAAAGCTTTACGTTTGGGATCTAAGATTTAACGAAATAAAAAAGGAATGCGTATTTAAAGACAAATAAAACATCCAGGCCACCTTGCACCTGCTGATAGAGTTCACATTTCAATGAGCAATAATTTGCGCAGAATATTGAAAACAACTACTTCGGTGTGCTTTAAAATGAAGCTCGCAGAGGTAAACATTATTCTTCTCTATTCAGTTTCTTAACCTTTGGGTTATCTGCATGCCTTGTCCGTACGGTAAAACGGAACCATTCTTTTCAGGCGTCGTTTTTTGCTCTCCATCACCAGTAGAAAGGAAAGGTAGTTTGAGCAGCGACAGCTTGCTTTCGCAGCTTGTCAAACAGCCGTAAAAGGCGCATTTCGCACCAGGCATGGAGCGTCAACGCGAAAAGAATCCAGGTATCATCCAAGGAAAACGCTCTATCGAGATATTTATAAATGGCGAAACCAACCTTCGCATCACTCGTAAACACAGTGGGAGATTCGCGTCATTTGACGCCATGTCCTAAATGCGTCACATGATGCAAGAATAGAATAAAAAGAACATAATTTGACACGTGGTACAACTAACCAAACTATCTTATTCCATTAACTGTGATCTAACTTCTACTACTCTTGATTTAGATGTTTGGGGACATCCTTTAGATGGATAAAATATTTGAAAATCACTTATTAATGGTAACACTCATACAGTAATACTATGTATCTACAAACTATTTGCTTGGAATAATGTCTATGTACATTAGTTTAATTCACGTCAGCCTTTGTATGTATGCTTAATTTTAGTTATACACATGTATCTATTGGCAAGTGGTGCCTACTAGACAGCACAATTGTTTACTTTAGGTGCCGTTTACTTTTTTGAAGTTTAATTGTTTTTTTTGTGTACCAAGGCTTTCAAGGTGAATGCCTATAAGCAATTATTACCTCCGCCAGGAGGTTATGATTTTACCCCTTTCTGTCCGTTCGTTCGTCCGTCCGTCCGTCCGTCCGTCTGTCTGTCTGTCTGTCTGTCTGTCTGTCTGTCTGTCTGTCTGTCTGTCTGTCTGTCTGTCTGTCTGTCTGTCTGTCTGTCTGTCTGTCTGTCTGTCAGTCTGTCTGTCTGTCTGTCTGTCTGTCTGTCTGTCTGTCTGTCTGTCTGTCTGTCTGTCTGTCTGTCTGTCTGTTTGTCTGTCTGTAGTTCGTTCGTTCGTTCATTCGTTCGTTCGTTCGTTCGTTCGTTCGTTCGTTCGTTCGTTCGTTCGTTCGTTCGTTTGTTTGTTTGTTTGTTTGTTTGTTTGTTTGTTTGTTTGTTTGTTTGTTTGTTTGTTTGTTTGTTTGTTTGCTTGTTTGTCTGTTTGTTTGTTTGTTCGTTCGTTTGTTTGTTTGTTTGTTTGTTCGTTTGTTTGTTTGTTTGTTTTGTCTGTCTGTCTCCAGGATATCTCAAAAGCTATTGCACCGATTTTCATGAAGTTTGCAGAAGGGTTGTGCGTAGACCAACGACTAATCGATTAAATTATGGTTGTATTTACAAAATGTGGATGAAAAATTAATAAAAATCTGACCGCAAGATTCTTCGTGTATAAGAAATGCTTGATTTTGCTCATTATCTTTATTTTATGCAAAAAATTTTGCATAATTTTCGTACGAGTGCAATCAAGCATTTTATTCGTACATGCATGTGTTGGTCTCGTGAGCTTAAAGCCTGCAGGTCAGCGGGATGGCTCGTTCTCTTTTTAAACATCTCTAATAACCCGCTGGCGGAGGTGTATGCAGTCTCTGACTGTCCTCTAGTCTTATA
Organism: Paragorgia papillata; assembly: GCA_035771165.1. Taxonomy (NCBI): domain Eukaryota; kingdom Metazoa; phylum Cnidaria; class Anthozoa; order Scleralcyonacea; family Coralliidae; genus Paragorgia; species Paragorgia papillata. The sequence continues at coordinate 744,172 of JAWNZC010000193.1, read as the reverse complement.
ATGTCCTAACACCAACAAACTCTAACTCAAAATTAAAAATCAGGTTTATTGCAACTGACCCAAAACCTCATTTAATATGGCTGCCAGCAAGATGATTCAGCCTCTGATAATTCCAAGCAGCCTCACTATAACGTGGTTTAGGTCGATCTGATAGAGTAGTGTCCCAAAAATTATATATTATGCAAACAAAACTGCCAAAATGGAAAGAAGAGAAACAATAGGAAAACTTTTTACAGTATAATTAGGAGTCTGAATTGGTTATCGTGAGATTATATTTCTTCATATATGTGTATTTATGTATATATTACAGTGTTTATTACGGTAATTACTCTGTAGCTATATGATTAGTGTGTAAATCCGCTAAAACCCCCCAAACCCCTTTGATAATCAATTCCCATTTTCTTGTATCTTAATAGTTGAACTGACGAAAGCAGAATAGTTTTTTTTCATTTCATATATTTACCGGCTTACTCTAATTCGATTAGACCATAAATATATTATCCTGCAAGTAGGGCTCTCTTTTGTATCGCTCCAGGCAAAGGAAAGAAAGTTCTTCCGTAAGTAGAATTATATTCTGAAGTATTTCCTGTGTGCAAGATTAACAACTAGTCCCGGTTTAGTTTTATAATATATATATTATTACGCTCGAAATTTTCCTTTCCCGAAAATCTGAACAACATGCAATTAAAGCAAATAAAACGTTCTCTAATCAGAAATAATTAATTAGAACAAGCTTTCGGCTATCAGTCTGCAGGTTTAGACAGGCTGGAAGACTGGTAGCCGAATGCTTTTTGTAATAAATTATTTTTTATCCGAGAGGTTCTAATTGCTTTATTATGTATATATCATCCTTATCGCGTATCTTTAGTTTCTTCTAACATGCAGTTAATATATAATGAAATGGCAAATATTGTATTTTAAACCATAAACAGTCTTACAAAGGGCTCCCGTTTGATTCGAAAACCTGCAGTATTTTGTTATCTATTTAATTTATGTTTTCCAGCGAATTCTTAGACTATGTGCACACGGTAACATTTCCGAGCGTTTTCGTATTGTTTCAAGTAATGGCTGATTGTTCTCGATTCCCTTGAGAACAGTAAATAATACATAAACGCATAGTCTCAATGGTGATGATTTTTTTGAACAGAAAAGCTGCTTATAGCTGACACAATATTACTGCATACTCATGTTCACAACAGTGGGAGGCTGTCGCTATGCTTTCAGCTCCAAGCAACCACAGGATTATAAAGCACCCCATTGAGCAATTACAAAGCACGCGAGCGAAAATGAACATTGCTTCAATAAATTAGTGCATGCTTACATTTGCATATATTATATCCCATGTTAACTGTCTTTTAAATTAAGAGTCCGCAATAGTTAAACCCCGTGGAATGTCACTGGCACAAGATTCAACATCTTTCTGACTGCTTAACAATCGTAATTTTTCTTTATCGTGGCAGTATTAGTTGCATGGTTGAACAATGGCAATACTTAATACATTTCACCTGCTGAGCGCCTGGCTAACTGTGACTATGCTATCAGAAGTTCATCTAGTTTCGTCAGGTAGGTTTTAATAAATTAAAATTGGGCTGAATTCAATAACTCAGCTTTTTCTTTTAGTCACGTTCCTCTTTTTCCTTTCTGTGATAAGCGTGTACATCAAGCAATCAGTGCACCGGGCTAAATAAAATCTGCAGTAACAAAAGAAATACTTGTGAATGCATGGAAGGATATAACACAAACTCCAATGGGACATGTATTAAAGGTATGTTTCAACTAAATATTATAAGGATATATAGTATTTTTCCAATAGTGATATTTTTGTGTTGCTTGTAATATATTCATTAAATATAGTTTAACAAAGTCTGCCAATTGTCAGTCATGCAAAATATACAATTTAACTAGTCATTCCCAAGTTTCCGAAGCCTTTCTCAAAGGTAAATAAAATTGTTTCAGTGCGTTAGCAACAGCTTAAAATACTAAAGTGTCTAAGACTAATTTGGCTAGAACAAGTAGGACTGTTAGACAGATTTCACAGATATTTTAACTGATTGCTGTCCGAAAATTCCCAAGAGCTAAAATTGTCTGGCGTACTAAAGCCCAATTCAGACAGAACAGTAAAGAGTTAAGTATATAGTTCAGTCTAATTATATAACTTGACTTAGCTATCTGATCAAAGTAGAATTATTGGAGTTTGTCATGTTTTATGTTAATTTGTCTTTGCCAATCTCAACAATCTCTTTTCTTCCTGCTTTCTGAGATGATAAATACTAACTTTGAATCGTTAATTATAAAGTGACGGCGTTAATTATAAAGTGACGACTGATATTAACATATGTATGTATATAGATATGTCATAACAAGCAATTAAACTATTAAAAATGCATTTAAATATAAAATACCTGATGTTGTGTTGTTCCTTTTTGTATTTCAGTCTCATACCAGTATATTCGAGAAGCATTGCTCGCTTTGCGGTATGCTTGCTTACTTTTGCAGAAAAAATAGGAAGGCAGGCGATTCACACATTCGGTAGCCGATAAGAAACGAATAAATCCTTTAATCTCGACCAAAATCGAGTGTAACTGCAAGTCGAGGGTCGAGAGTCGAGAGTTGAAGTCGAGAGTTGAGGGTCAAAGTTGAGGTCGAGGGTCGATAAATTGTCCAGAAAATACAAAAAAAACACTATATACTATAATCGATTATATATCGCAACTTCGTGTCTTATTTCTACGCACCGCGGGATATTTAACAGTTATACCATGAGATCGAGTTGTATATGAGCTCATAGCCAACGAGGCGCTTCGCCGAGTTGGCTATTAGTTCGTATACAACGAGAGCGAATGGTATAACTGTTTTATTATATAGCCAAGCACTGTACACGAGACAAAATTACAGCGAAATATTTGAAACAACAAACTTCCGGCATAGGCAACTAATACTTCCGCCATGCGTAATGATGCATTCACATAGAGTTCTCGCTGAGCTGTTCGGTAAACAGCTCCGAAATGTTGTATAAATTATGCTCGAGAGGCAAAAAAGTGTTAAGCAGATCAACAAAAAAGATTAAAAGGTACCTTTATGAAGTCAAAAGGTGGGTCAGTTGTTTATATTAGCGTTGCTGTCGTGAAAAAGCTTTTGATTTCATGCAAAAATGAAAATGAAACACGCCAAACACCTTCGGCAGTGAAACTAAATTACTTAGTTGGTTGTTTTTGAAAAAGAACATGCTTTTTACTACTCCAAATGCTTATCTAAATAAAAAAGTCTCTTTACTGGTAATCTCCTACGAAATGTGTGTTGTAAGCTTGATTTTAACCGTGAGTTTCTTTGTTTGGAAACAAATTAATATCAACCCGTTAATTTAGTCGGGTTTTTGAAGTAAAAAGACGTAATTTTTAGGTGAATTTTTCCAATTAACATGCTAAATTGTGTATTTGTTAATGTATTTTTACACAATGTTGTTTTTTTATACATTGGTTTGAGGGTGTTGATGTTTTTCTGTATAAAAATCCGTCAATTTCAACTCTTTTCGCCAGTTTAAAAAACATGCCGCCATCTTGTTTTTCCTCTACTAGTAGGATATGAGCTGATAGCCTGGTAGTAGGGAACCAATCAGATCACGCAAAAGCTCATATCCGATAGCATGCTATATAATAAATATATATATACAAAGCTTTATTGATCTATTCACTAAAAACCGGGGGAAAGCGGTCACTTTCACGAACTGCCTACATAGAAATGGTGACGTATGCGTCGCTTTTTAGCTTTTTAACGGCGTATGATATTCTACCCGAAAAGTTTAACAGATACTCTACAATGCGATGACAGATATTCGTTTCCTGCTGTTGTAAAAATGAAAAGAAACTTCACAGAAGTTGTTTGTTTCAAGTTACCTTCATTCTAGACTTACAGACTTGCCGAGTGCATTTCGTTTTCTTATTTATATAACGTCAATCTCTCCTTCTCCCCATAGAGGAATCGGAAGAAGAGAGATTGACGTTTGTGAACAATGAACACACATGATTTTAATCTTTATACATAAGAAAACGAAACGCACTCGGCAAGTCTCTAAGTCTAGAATGAAGGTAATTCATTTTCATTCTTTTCATTTTTACAACAGCAGGAAACCTCAACCCTCGACTCTCATCTTTGACCCTCGACTCTCCACCCCGACCCTCGATTCTCGACCCTCGAATTTTAGTTACACTCACCAAAATCACCAGGTTCGCAAAGATAAGTAAGCCTCACATCCAGAAATTCGATTCGAGTATGAAATTTGCAAGCCAAACTGCAAAATTTCGACGATTTTCACGAACTCAGAGCTTCAACATACCATGGAATTATCCATTAGCCTCCGAGATTGGATTCTCGTTCACAGGACCAGCAACGCGTGTTTGTTTTCTTGACCCATTGATCAATCAGAATTACGTCTGATGAACACGCGTCGGGGTCCAGTGAATGTCAATCCAATCTCGGAGGCTAACGGATATTTCCATGGTATATTGAAGCGCTGAGTTCGTGAAAGTCGTCGAAATTTTGCAGTTTAGTTTGCAAATTTCAAACTCGAATCCGATTTCTGGATTCGAGGGTTACTTATCTTTGCGAATCTGGTTATTTTGGTCGAGATTAAAGGAGTTATTCGTTTCTTATCGGCCATCGAATGTTAGCGTTTGGAATCTGAGTCGCCTGCCCTCCTATTTTTCTCTGCAAGGGTAAGCAAGCATACCGCGAAGCGAGCAATACGCTGCTCGAATATACAGGTATGCGACTGAAATACAAAAAAGAACAACACAACACCAGTTTAATTGCTTGTGATGACATATCTAATACATATATTAATATCAGTCAGGCAAGTCGTTGATCGGGCTGCCTGTGATGCGACATGGGCTTAATTGCTCAAAGATATCGATTTACCATTTTTGAAAATCATTACACACGGGTTTACATATACGAGTAAATGTTTACTTCTTTGATTTAACATACTTTCTTAGCATTTGAATTGTGTAGGCTTTTATTTAAAATAGGTCCATATCTGTTTTTAAATTTACCGCTTGCTTCTTCGGTTCCCGATATAATTAATGTCCAACGCATTCATCCATATCTTCTTCAAACATTAATAATCGAGCTGGGTTTCAGTGGTAATTTTATGTCAAGAAGCCAATTTAAGATTTGACCGATAAGATCATAGTCCAGTTAATACTTCTTACTATACAAACATTGTTAAATGACAATAACAAAAATCCAATACGGAATGACAAAAATTATTAATTTTGTTATACATTACATTGTATAACATAACCAGAGTAGAGTGATTTGTATTCATAAAAAAATCCTAAACGATGACTAAATTATAATTTTGTTAAAAATATCAAAGCCCAGACAATTACTTTGAAAAAGTCCATAGCGTTGAAGAAATGGAAAAATGAAAATATTTATTGAACTAACGTTTCATCGCTACATGCAACCGCTTCAGAGTGATCAAATTATTACAAATACTTAGACTTTATAAACACAATGTTACTAAGACAACAAGTACTTGTTGGGCCCTTAATTTAACAAGACGCCTGGGTCAGGCGTTCACTTGGGCTACTGGCAAAGTGCGGAGGTGCTTGGGTAACAGATACTGATTGTATAGTGTTATTGCAGCAATGAAGCTCTATACCGCGCTAGCAAAGGTGGGAGTGGGCCGAGGAAGACCAGGTCGAAAGCTGAATGTGGTGGATACTTCACAGAGGTGAACATTTTTTACGATCGAGACAAGTCATTAAACTAATTAGTCAGTCCGTCTCTTTCGAAAGGTACCAACAATGTGCAATAACACCTTGATCAAAAGGCAAAGCTGTTCAACTTTTTGTCCAACGCCAAAAACAAAACAAGCAAAGAGCTTACAACATGCCTCACGGACTCACTCCATGACATGGCTAACAACTCACCGGAAGTATGAATAGTAGCGGAAGTAAAAAGTGCAAAAATGCAAAATCGTGAAACCCAAAAAACCCAAAAAAAAACCCAAAAACGAGCCGAAACCTAGACTCGGCCTACCATAGGTAGCCCGAGTAATTACCCTGAAGATGTTGCATGTAGCGACGAAACGTTAGTTCAATAGATATTTTAATTTTTCCATTTCTACAATGTCATGGGCGTTTTCAAAGTATTTGTCTGGGCTTTGATATTATTAACAAAATTACGTTTTCCGCCTGGAATCTCAGTCTCATTAATTTTAAAGAAAAGATGACAAAACAAGAAGTGATATCACTTGACGCGTTACTGGCCACAGTTGCATTTTGGCAACTTATTAATTTTAGGGAAATAAAAATAGCGTGCTGCGTAGGGAGTGTTGAAACAACAATCGAAATTTAGTAAGGTAGATATACTGCCGAAACAGAGTAGGCTAACCCTTCGAGCGAAGGCCCTTCGTCAGAGAGGAACGTAAAGAGTGTAAACAAACAATGAGCTTATATAAGAAAGATACTGGCACCAGTGGGTACCTTTTCTTGCTCTCGTTCACGGCCGCTGAGGCCTTCTGGGGGCACCAGAGCGGGGCACCCGAGTCGAAACGTCAGTCGCTACCACCACAAACAGTCTTTCTCAAGACTACTCTAACCTAGACGAGCAACTTTCTCAAACATATTACTTCTGAAGACGCTGTTTTTGTTTAGCAAGGGTGGACATAAACAGTGTTTTCACTTAATTTATCTATTTTTTTCTCTCGCTCATCCTCATAGCTTTTTTTTGCTCACCTCCTTTTTTTTTGCGCATCGACGGTGAGTTAGCAAATGCCTTTTGCATGTCATTATTGATTTGTTATTGTTATTTTCCTCTGATTGGCTAATTTTTACGCATCTCATTTATTAATTTGTTATTTTTATTTTTATCCGATGATTGGCTAATTTTTGACCACATGACTAGATTTTTTCTAAGGGCATTATTTACTAAACCATCCCGAATGTATTTATTACGTCGAAAAGAGATCAGAGGGTTATCGGTGAAAAAGACAGACGTTTCAGGGTCATTCTTTAGGATATGAAAATTACGGCTAATGATATCCTAACTTTGTAGCTGAAGGGATGAAATGTGATAACTAGTGGTGTTTTATTATTAGAAACTCTTTCCAAAGGTTGTTTATGAAAATAGAAGGTAACTGTGTGAGTCGCTTGGCTTATAAGTAATAGTTAAAATATGGGCGGCCGTTCTGTATCGGGGTATACAAAACAGACACGAATTCTGTAAATGACATCTAAAACGATCCGATTTGTTAAGTTCATTGGCGGAGTAATTTCTCTAAAAAAACGTTGTCTAAGTCGAGAAGATCAAAGCTAAATTTATGAAAATCAAGAGGAATCTGTATCACATATACAGACACACATTAAACATGGATTTTCTCTGTGTTTTCCTGATGAATTATTAATGAGTTTAAGATGAAACAGAAGTCATGAGCGCATTACAACTAATCGACACCAAAACATCAAGGAGCGACACACAGGTTTCACTGATTTCCCATGTGAATTTCAATACAGGCTGGAAATCATTAAAGTGCCCCTAAGCCCAAAAATTTTAATCGTTTGCTTTGAAACCACTTCTAAGGTAATGAAGAATGTCGTTGAAAGTTCGGCTATACCGGTTTTTTTTCTTAAGTTATTGAGGTTTTTGTAATATACAAATAGGCATGTGATGACGTAAGATAAGGAAAGCAGAATTGTCGGCGATTTATTTTAGATTGTGGAATCTTCCTCCAATATTATCTCCAAAATTATCAGCACTTGAGAGAAAATAAATCGTTTTGTTTTTTAAATGAAGAGGTCTGGAAACTAATCGGTTACCATGATGACTATATAACTTGAACTAGCTTTTTCAGTTTAGTAGTTTGTAAACACATGCAAAGTTTGGAGAAATTTTGATGAATATTTTTTTTAATATATTCTAGAATATATAATTTTGTGCTGATAATTTTGGAGTTGGTAATATTGGAGGAAGGTTATACAAACTTGACTAATATTATACTAAAGTCTGAAGTGGTAGTAAGCTCTGCTATGGCAGAAAACAAATCTTTTTTTAGCCTTAATTTAGAGATCTGGAAGCAAATCGGTTCCTATGACGGCTAAATAACTCAAATTATCTTTCTTAGTTAGGTGGACTGTATATATGTGCAACGTTTTGAGAAATTTCTATGTATAAGTTTGAAGATATACACGATATAAAATCTTCCAGAATTATGCTTTCCTTATCTTATCTTATCTTATCTTGTCTTGTCTTGCCTTGCCTTGCCTTGCCTTGCCTTGCCTTGCCTTGCCTTGCCTTGCCTTGCCTTGCCTTGCCTTGCCTTGCCTTGCCTTGCCTTGCCTTGCCTTGCCTTGCCTTGCCTTGCCTTGCCTTGCCTTGCCTTGCCTTGCCTTGCCTTGCCTTGCCTTGCCTTGCCTTGCCTTGCCTTGCCTTCTCTTGTCTTGCCTTGCCATGCCTTGTCTTATGTCATCACATGCCTTATTTGCATATTACAAAAACCCTGATAACTTAAAAACAAAAATCTATATCGTCGAACTTTCAACGCCATTCTTCATAATCTTAAGGGTTACGGGCACTTTAAGACTGGTTTCCATATAATCGCTACAATTGCCACGATTGCTCAAAAATTAACTCGGCGATCGCAACGATCAACATTCATGTCGCTGTTTCCATATGATCGCTAAGGGGGCCATGACTGATCGCGGCCATTATTTTAATGGTCCGCTGGGATGCATACTGATCGCCAATTTCGCTAAGATTGAAAAATCACCGTTTCCACATAAAACGCAACGATCGCCACGATCGCTGAGATAGAACATTTTCTATCTCGGCGATAGTTGCGATCGCGATCATAGCGATCGTAGCGATCGTTGCGTTAGTGGTTTCCATATAATCGATGCGATCGCCAAGTTCATTTTTGAGCGATCGTATAGCGATTATATGTAAACCAGGCTTCAACAGTCGCCTATGTATCTCTTGAAACAATCAGGAAATGGTCCAGTGTATCGTTCAAAGATTTGTTTTTTAACATACCCAAGAAATAAGTTTGCATAACTAGGGCCCATTTTAGTACCCATTGCAACTCCACTTATTTGTTGGTAATGCTCACCATCAAATGAAAAATTATTGAAGCTGAGTACAAGTTCTGCCAAGCGAAGTAATGTAGCGGTGGGTGGTTCTAAAATGTTGCGTTGACTAAAGAAAAACTTCAAAGCTTCGTTACCATCGCGATTGGGAATGACGCTGTAGAGAGACTTAACGTCAATAGTGAAAATAAATATGCTGGGACCGCTGAAATTAATGTATTTGATCAAAAATCTGAATGCAGAGCATCTTTTGTATCTTTGATATAAGAAGGCAATTTCTTTACCAAAGGTAACATAACATGATCTAAAAAGCTGGAATTAAGTTCAATAGGGTTGTCAGGATTACGAATTTTATGTAAGAAATAAATAATTAACTGGTGTTCTGGGAGTGGTGATTATCAGATTGTAGGTAGAGGGCAATTCGCCGGCTTGAATAAAATTGTTAACAGTGGTTTTAACGGTTTTTTGGTGAGTGAGGGTAGAATGCATTTCTTGCAGTAAATGCTGCATGCTATACATCGATGTTTTTGTTTAGCAATGGCGGACATAAACAGTGTTTTCACTTAATTTATCTTTTTCTTCTTCTTTTATTTAACACTTCTGAAGAGGCCGTTTGTGTTTCGTAAGGGCGGTCATAAACAGTGTTTTCTTTTAATTTTTACTCTCGATCATCATTTTTACACTCCCTCCTTTTTTTGCTCATCGACGGTGAGAATAGCAAATGTCTTTCGCTTCTTATTTTTGATTTGTTATTGTCATTTTGCTCTGATTGGCTAATTTTTTCGCATCTCATGATTTAATTTGTTATTGTTATTTTTATCTGATTGGCTAATTTTTGATCAGATGAATATCTTTCTTATATAAGCTCACTGTTTGTTTACACTCTTTACGTTTCTCTCTGACGAAGGGCCTTCGCTCGAAAGGTTAGACTACTACGTTCTCTGTTTCGGCAGTATATCTAACCATACTATAATTATTTCGATTAATTTTAGGGACCGATTACATGGAGATTTTCAGCCCGGGCTGTTGTGTTGCAAGTTGAAAAGCGTTTTTGCACGTATTACCACCCACCTTAAACATTGTCGCCCAACAATGATTTTGTTGTAAGTTGAAAAAATTTATTGAAAAAAGTAGACTCCAGTTCTACTTTCTGCAACATGCTGATTCAACTTGCAACAAAATCATTGATGCGCGACGATGTTTGAGGTGGGTGGTAATACGTGCAACAACGCTTCTCAACTTGCAAAGCAGCCATGTTGCAGTAATTTTCTGTTTGTATTACTTCACCTTAATGAACGATCGAGACCGTTCACACGCTTAGTTCAGCACGGGCTGAAAATCTTGAGCTATTACATGGGCGATTTTATCCCAGTTGACCTGAAAATTGGTTGAAAATTCCATCCGGGGTAACGCAAACCGGACTGGAACTTCCAACCAGGGCTAAAATTTAAGCCCATGTAATCGCTAAATTACAGCCCATGTAATCGCTACGTTCGTATTACAAGGATCTAATAAGAAAACCGGGTTGAAATTTTAGCCGGTTAACCGGGCTGAAATTTCAACCCCCTTAGTCTGGCTAACGCCAGACGATTTTTCTCCTGGGGCTGGTTGTTCAAAGCCTGGATAACTCGCTATCCGGTGGATACGTTTTATCCACTGGACAAATTTTGTTGTTCAAAGCTAGGATAACTTTATCAACCCGTTACCCGGTGGATAAAGTTATCCAGACCAAAATAGGTAGTATAACTTTTTATCCACTGTATAAATAATTTAACAAATAAACATGGCTGCTCGTCGACTTCATCTTGCGTACAATGACTTGTTTATAAATCCACCGAGAAGAGCTAGAATATATCGCCATGAAGTAGACCCATTAGCTGAGTTACAGAAAGTGAGCTGAGGACGAGATTCCGTTTTGGCAGAGCGGGAATAAATTACATTATAGTAGCCCTCGTAGGCGATAAGGTATCAAGAGAAACAAAACAAAAAGAGGCCATGCACTCTCAGTTTTCGACCAAGTATTAATTACTTTGAGGTTCTTGGCGTCTAGTAGTTTTTTTGCATGTCATTGGCGACACCTTCTATCAGTTCGATAAATCAACAGTAGCAGAGTAGTTCGTCGTGTACTCTTGCTTTGGGCGAAAAACTCGACACGTTCGTGAAGTTTCCAGCAACAGCAGAGGAGAATGATAAGATTAAAGAAGGTCTTTTTAAGATTGGTGGTTTTCCATGCGCCATTGGATGTATTAGCGGCACCCACGTCCGAATTAAAGCGCCTTCTGAAAATGAACCGGATTTTGTGAACTGGAAAGGTTTCCACTCGATAACCATTTTTCCACTCGATAGCCATTTGTAACCATGAAGGTAAGTCAAAATATTTCAATAATATCCGTAAGTAACACAACTATAAACTTATTTTATAAATACTCACTGTAGTATGCCTCTCGATCGTGGTTATTTTGTTTTTCATTATTTTGTCAGATGCAATATGGCATCTATTTATTTAATACCAAGTTGCATTACTAAACTCCCCCCCCCCCCCCCCCCGCCCATGTTATTGGTGTTTATGTATTAATATGCACTAATTAACCTAAATTAGATATAACTATTTGCATAGCAATTAAAGGGTGCCAGTGAAAAGTGTCAATTTATTTTGTTTGAAAACATTCGGAAAATGCTAATGATCAATCTCATTATTGATAATGAAATAAATTAAAACATCAACTATAAAAACTTGAATCACGCCCTTTGTAATTTCTTGAATCTCACCTTTGTAATAAATAATATGACTACCCTTAGAGCTGCTTTTATGAGTTCTTAATGCTTTGTAGGTTTATTTACAAATGTGGTTGCTCGGTGGCCAGGTTCCACCCATGACAGCCACATCTTCAGAGCATCCTTCATTGGGCGACAGCTTAAAAGGACTGGTTTGGATGATGGTGTTCTGCTGGGGGACAGTGGTTATGCATGCACATCCTATTTGACGATAGCCTCCTTGAGCAGACGTTGTGAGGTTCCCCCACTAACGTCTGCTCAGACGCGCGATACATTCCTTTCAACATTGTTAACCAATCAGCCAATCAAATCGTTTTTTGTTCATAAACTTCCGGTCACTTTGTTGTTGACAATTCAAACGTCGCACTTCTGCTGTGTCTATTCAATTTAAATGCAACATTTGAATTAAACTCTATTCGATTTGGAAAGCGGGTTAAATTCGACAGCTTTTATTTGTCGCATCGTGCGGCAGAAATTTGACTCCGTTTCAATCGAATATCTGCCTTGTCGAACTCAATTCATAAATCTCTGGCACTCTGCCTTGTCGAACCACGTCGAACTCAATTCATAAATTATTAGCTTATCAAGACAATCAATCCTTGTTCCCACTGAAAATCCTATAGTTTAAAGACCTTTAAAGATAGTCATCGATATCCGGGCTCGGCGGCTCAACGATTTTAAGAGCCTCGCGCTGATTGGTCAAGAATCTAGAAAGGAATGCATCTCTCATCTGAGCAGACGTTAGTGAGGGAATGGAGTGACAAAAGAGCCTCACAACGTCTGCTCAAGGAGGCTAATTTGACGACTCCTTACGCCAATCCAACAACAAGAAAAGAAGAAAAGTTCAACAGAGCACACAAGGTAACTCGTTGCCAAACAGAGTATGTACTATTATATCTGCTTGTTTTGTTTTACATAACATTGTTATTAAGTTGAAAAAACTTAAGTTGTTAAAACCATTGTTAACAGCACTGTTCAGGCGTCTCTGCTTCAATTCGTGCAGACATTTTCTTGACTAAACCTCGAGACTGCTTTCTCTCTCTTTTGGCGTTTCTGACGCCATTCTATCTTTCGACCTTTGTCTTAAACCCTGCAGCCTTCTCTCTCTCTGTTCATTACTTTCCTGCTGCCTTCTCTCTGTTATACTGATTTTTCTTACCTCTATTTTGTTCTAACCGTTTTTTGTAAGCTTCTCGTCTCTTTGCTAGTCGTCTTCCGTTGTCTCGTCCAACAGTTTTTGTCGCGACCTCTCTCTTCGTTTTCTGAACATTGCCGCCTTTTCCTCGCCACTCTTCCTTCGAGTTTGTTCATGTCGCTTTTCCATTTTAGTTTTTTCTCACTCCACAATGAGATATGTATAGGTTTGTATATATAATTCAGTTATTTACCCTTACAAAATACCTTTTTCAGAAAAATCGTTGTAAAAATATTTTTAGGAATAACGACGGTTTATTTTGCTATCATCATTATATGGTTTTCAAATATTTTAAGTTTGTGACGGCCACCAATCAAATTCTGTTGCTCCCTATTTTTCCCAGTACCCCACACTCTTTACAGCGCAAGTAAACGTACCATGCATATAAATAAATAAATAAATAAATAAATAGATAGATAGATAAATAAATAAATAAATAAATAAATAAATAAATAAATAAATAAATAAATAAATAAACAAACAAACAAACAAAACAAAACAAAACAAAACAAAACAAAACAAAACAAAACAAAACAAAACAAAACAAAACAAAACAAAACAAAACAAAACAAAACAAAACAAAACAAAACAAAACAAAACAAAACAAAACAAAACAAAACAAAACAAAACAAAACAAAACAAAACAAAACAAAACAAAACAAAACAAAACAAAACAAAACAAAACAAAACAAAACAAAACAAAACAAAACAAAACAAAACAAAACAAAACAAAACAAAACAAAACAAAACAAAACAAAACAAAACAAAACAAAACAAAACAAAACAAAACAAAACAAAACAAAACAAAACAAAACAAAACAAAACAAAACAAAACAAAACAAAACAAAACAAAACAAAACAAAACAAAACAAAACAAAACAAAACAAAACAAAACAAAACAAAACAAAACAAAACAAAACAAAACAAAACAAAACAAAACAAAACAAAACAAAACAAAACAAAACAAAACAAAACAAAACAAAACAAAACAAAACAAAACAAAACAAAACAAAACAAAACAAAACAAAACAAAACAAAACAAAACAAAACAAAACAAAACAAAACAAAACAAAACAAAACAAAACAAAACAAAACAAAACAAAACAAAACAAAACAAAACAAAACAAAACAAAACAAAAACAAAACAAAACAAAACAAAACAAAACAAAACAAAACAAAACAAAACAAAACAAAACAAAACAAAACAAAACAAAACAAAACAAAACAAAACAAAACAAAACAAAACAAAACAAAACAAAACAAAACAAAACAAAACAAAACAAAACAAAACAAAACAAAACAAAACAAAACAAAACAAAACAAAACAAAACAAAACAAAACAAAACAAAACAAAACAAAACAAAACAAAACAAAACAAAACAAAACAAAACAAAACAAAACAAAACAAAACAAAACAAAACAAAACAAAACAAAACAAAACAAAACAAAACAAAACAAAACAAAACAAAACAAAACAAAACAAAACAAAACAAAACACAAAACAAAACAAAACAAAACAAAACAAAACAAAACAAAACAAAACAAAACAAAACAAAACAAAACAAAACAAAACAAAACAAAACAAAACAAAACAAAACAAAACAAAACAAAACAAAACAAAACAAAACAAAACAAAACAAAAACAAAACAAAACAAAACAAAACAAAACAAAACAAAACAAAACAAAACAAAACAAAACAAAACAAAACAAAACAAAACAAAACAAAACAAAACAAAACAAAACAAAACAAAACAAAACAAAACAAAACAAAACAAAACAAAACAAAACAAAACAAAACAAAACAAACAAACAAACAAACAAACAAACAAACAAACAAACAAACAAACAAATAAACAAATAAACAAATAAACAAATAAACAAATAAACAAATAAACAAATATTCAGATCACAGCAATTTGTTCGCATATCACGTTTGTCCACGCGTGTCTAGATTAACACCCTCACCGGGCTCCGGGCCCTTGACCGTACGCCCGAGCTCGGGGATAATGTAAATCATTCGTAAAGGCCGCTCTCGTCGCCATGTATGTCTACATCCAGAGTTTGATGTTCAAAATGTTTTGGCGAAGGATATTGCACTTCACATGCCTTTATCTTTTAATTCACTAATCCAGTAAGTTTAATTTCCCGGTGCAAAAAAACAAAGAAACTCAGTGCTAAAATGCATCCGTCGTCCACTCCACACATGGTCACCAACGACCGCGGCCGTGTTAAAAACTGTTAAAAAGTTCTAGGGCGAATTCCTTTTGCCCCTGTAGATCGGGCATTTTATGGAGTCACTTTTTTTATTGACGAGAGATAGGAGCCCGCATTTTAGGTATATTATTTCTATGGCGAGCACACAACGTAATCGAAACGTCGTATTTAGGTTGTGGTTAGGTTATTGGTTGGGCCTAACCCTACCAGTACTTTGCCACAACATTGGTCTGTACCACAGATCAAGTTAATCAGTGTTACACAAACGTTGTGAGAACGTTCTCGTTTAATGTTGTGTCACTAGGTTGACATAAAGTTATCAGACGTTCTTTACAAAACTAAAAGCTAATTTTGAAATAAATTTGTAGAAAAAGTTTGTCCCATGGACTAAACTTAGAATCATTTAATGTTCTAATGCGAATCTTAGAAAAATGCATTTGAAGAAGTATTCGAGAAGATGTATCAGAGACATTGACACCGACGTTGCATTCACGTTGGTAGAATGTTCTTCTACGACGTTCTAACACGTTCAGAAAACATTTAATTTCTGGAACATTGTTTTTGTTGAAATGCGAGATGTTTTCATGATCGAATTTCAAACATAGACTTTGACCGCGAAATTTGAAACGATTCTTTGGCGTTTTAACTGTCGCGCAGTTTGGTATACAGCATTCTAGTATGGATATTAATACATTAAGTATATCTGTCACTGTACAATTATCTAACCGTACAATACCAAGTGTTGTTTGGTAAATAGCAAGTTGACTGAATCGAGTTGCCGTTAATTATATTTATCTCGCTCTCATTAATATTGCGGGATATATATATGTTATACTTAAAACTGAAGCAGCTTTATATATAGGCATCAATGCTTTTAAGATTTTGTGCCCTCCCAGTTGAGCTACATAATTTACAGGAATGTCGGCATCCACGGGCGCGAGATGCGCGTTTTCCGTACTGAGTGATTGCTTATGTTGCTCGGCAGTACCAGCAGCTAGTTTAGCGGCGTTGACAAGAAACTTTCCACTGGAGTTTTTCCTAATGCGCCTTTGGTATACCATATCTGCGAGGCTGGTTTTCGTCTATGGTTTACTGCCAGAAAGGATGGCGACTCCGAACATTTTGTTTCATTTGGACGGTGACTGGCGAAAGCCTTTTAAAGGGTTACAGGACAGCGACGACGGATTGTTTGTTGCTGGCGGAGCCATGGATAAAAACGCTTTCTGCATGGTGGCCGTCGCCGTGTCTTGTTTTAGAGCCTCGCTTGGCCTTCCGAACAACAACTTCGTTTCTACTTTCTGAGTCGATATACAAGCCAACATCTCCCCAGTTCAGTTTCCTTGCCTCGTCTTGCGCAATAAAGCCGAAATGGAGTGACAATTTTGAAGTATCTCTGGTTCGTGGTCTGCAAACAGGCCTTTGTCACACAACAAGTCCTCTTCAGCATCAGTCAAGACCCTCGCTGCCTGCGGTTGATTTCCTTTGGCAAAGTTTTCAACCAACTGTCTCTTTTTAACAACAATGTCTTCTCTGATCTCGACTTTGAAAACTTGAGGTCCTTAAAGGGGTTCTTAGATAAAAAATTTCGATGTCGGTTTTTTTGTATATTTGTAATGTACGCACACAGAAAAGTAAGTACACGAAGTTTCACGCGATTATCTTGTAAAACGGCGCTGTTATTTACGAAACAAAACACAGATTTGGCCGCCATCTTACGGCGCCGTAATATGAAATCCTATCCGCTCCTGACGTCATAGTCTTAACATCAACAAACCCTCGTGTAATGGAGTTGCAGACTTGCGCGCGGACTTGCAAAGAGGGAAATCGAATATGCCTTCAACTCGCTGCGTTGTACAAGATTGTAGTAATAGCTCAAACAGTAAAGGTGGGATATCACTGCACAAAAGTCCAATAAACAAAAAAATAAGATCTCAGTGGGTTTGTTTTGTATGGACAAAGCGCGCCAATTTTAAAGCAGACAAAGACACGCGGTTTATGGTTTATTCTGACCATTTCGCTGATAATGCATTTGAGCGACCATTCCACCTGGAAGGATGTACTCGCCATCTTAAGATTGGTGTAACTCCAAGTATTTGGGAAAAAATCAAGATGAAGCGACACTCTCTGCAAGGAATCGACGTAAAGTAAGTTTGTTTGTGTTGTCATTGTTGTGTCATCCGATGCCAAATTATAATTCAGGAGTTATTTTAATATAAAATTAATCTTGTTTGCTGTTTAGGCCATAAAAGAAATGTTTGAACAGAAACAGAAAGTAAGTAGGGGATGTTAAATTTGTGTTATTCAATACTAAGGCCTGTGTAAGACGTGGAACTTTTCAGGTGTTCCATCTAATGCAAATAAGCTTGAAAGATGGATTTGGTAAGTTACATAATAGATTCGGCATTGGCAAGTTGGTCGCCTAGAAGTTCAACGACTAGTACTGGTCTAAATGAGAGGTATTTTACAAATGATTTTTAACAAGTGTACTTTCCTGTAATCTTTAACCTGCAACAGAAGAAGTTCCACGGAATCCAACTTCGCATGAGGATCTCCCTGTCTTGCCGGTGCAGGTAATATATCGGTCCTATTTGAAGGGTTTAGACGTCATTAGATATTTGGATAATTAGCTTCACCCAACTGTAGTTATCTTTTCTAGTTTACGGAACTGGCATGTTTTATATAGGTAGAGTGTCCAGATCCTATCCATCAAACAAACAAACAGATCCACTCACATATCCCCCTCAGGTATGGACAATCAGCAAACAGAGGTTTTTTGTTTCGTTTTTTATTTTGACAGACATCTCTCTTTATATTATTTTATACAGACTTCAACTCCAACTCCAACCGATAACAAACATATCCAGCACAAAAACTTGGTTTCCAATACTCCTAATGAGGTAAACAACATGAAATATATCTTAACTATTAAAATAGCTAACATTTTATGCAGGCTGTTACTTTAACCAACAGATGGATTTACTTTTTATAATTTATTTTATTTTCTAAAATTTTGCTAAAACGTCGTCATTTATTTGCAATTTACCATGTATTATTTACAATCTAATGTTTGGTTTGACTGTTCACGGTTTTCTTTTCTCTGCAAATCCTGGCCCGACCCTTTCCTCAAAAATAAAATGACCCATCATATTTCTAACTTCATAATCGTTTCTAAAAATATCAAGCTTTGTCAGGAAGAAGTAACATGTTGCAGATGTGAATACCTGAACACCCAAGTAGAAAAGCTGAGAGAAAACAAAATCACATGGCGCATACACCAAGTGAGAAGAGCTCTGCAATATTGAAGCACAAAGGTAAGCATTTTATAAAGGTAATTGTTATTTTATTCAACTAATATATTATTCGTGTTCTTAATGTTTTATAAAGAAACCCAGACAGAGCCCATAAATTTTCACAGTGAACACACCATTGTAGATGAGTTGATGGAGGACCTAGGCAACGAGTCATCAGATTGTGAAGATAATGAGGAAGATCCAACATGGCAGCCATTAGAATCGCATGATACTTCTGTTGTAGGCAATGACTCTGGAAAACAACGGTAAGTGAACTGACATTTACTGGGAAAATTAACAAGGGGGTGTTGTGTTATAGCACCCCAATATTTCTGAGAAAAGGCTATATGTCGTCCCCACATCACTGAGAAATGTAATGTAGATTACATCACAGTTACAAATAATATACAGTACATGCATTATGTTTCTAGTTATTGTTACTTATCTATTTATGTTAGATTAAGTCAACATTACAAAAATGAAAGGGAAGAACCAAAAGGAATTGTATTCTTGTCCCATCTTCTCCTACTTTTCCACCATTGTTATTTATGCTTTTCCCCAGATCCTAAAGTGGACATTGGTTGTGCTGGCACCATGATCACCATTGAAACTGAGTGTAAAGAGTGTTCAAAGAAATAAAAATGGCAAAGTCAGCCTTATCTGCTTGGGAAATTTCCTGCTGGTAACTTAGTTTTGAGCTTTGGGATTCTGTGTGCTCGAGCTTCAGTCAGAAAAGTCCTTCGAATGTTTCGCCACATGGGTCTACTGGGTTATATGAGGCCACTTATTATTACCACAAAAAAACATCACCTTTTCCCATCAATCATTTCCCACTGGCGCTCCTATCAAAAAAAGATTCTTGAATCTCTGGAGGGAAAAGAAGTTGTTTTAGCGGGAGATGGTCGGCATGACAGTATGGAACCTACACCATCTTCTGTTGTACTGTTGGGTTAATTATACACCTTGTTGTTGTTCAGGTAACTAAACACAGCACAAAAGAAAATATAATGAAATACTGCTCGCAAAGCACTCTACTGTTTTACTATTGGGTTGTTGTTTACTTGTAAACAAACTAGTCTGGTAGTAGTTCTGCCATGGAGGCTCTGGGGCACCAAAGAGCACTTGAGTATACACTTAATTATTAATTAATTAATAATTTATACACTTAATGTTGAATTTTTCAGGATCTATTGCTTTGAAAAGCTCAAAGATGCACTTACATCCACAAGATTAATGAGGGCAATCAAGCAGGCATCAACAGCAGCACCGACTAGTTATTTGGAAGCTTATCACTCGGTTGTAAATATGTTTTCGCCAAAAATGACTCATTATTCAATATTCATATCCTGGGATGCTCTGTACGCAAGTTGATTAAATCATATCTAAACAACAAAAGAAAACAGCTAGTTTTACAATGCATGTTTCTATAGTATTTATTGTGTTTTCGTTAATAGGACTATCCTTTCAGCATTGCATATTAACTACAACCTGAGAAGGGAAAACAAATTCGACAAAAATGGCCGACCTCGACTCCGTGTAACATACATGAAGCACAAAGACGGGGAAGCAACAGTAAAAATGGCTACAGTACCCCAAAACCTATGTAAGTTACCAACTGTTAACATTTATATCCTATCACAGAATTTTTTTTGGTACTTATTTATTATTTTGATAAATTAACCTGTAGCATACAACAACAACAACGTCAAGAAAGTCGCCAAGATGCAAGAAATGCGGAATTTTGATGAAAGGCCATAAAAGAGGACTATGCACCGCCAACGCACCTGTTCAAACGTCGTCGTCTTCCTCAAATCCTGAATAGGGCACATCATTTGGATTGGGGAACGTGGATCTTATGGCTCTGCAGCAGCATGATGGAAGGGGCAGATGCCTTGAGCTGCCAGTGAAATCCCAAACTAAACGCACCAAAGAGCGCCATGAAGTACAAAACGCTTGTATATGGATTTCACAGATTTCATATTCAATTTATATATATATATACAAAGCATGAAGTATAGTTTACCTTAAGACTTTAAGGTAAACTATACTTCATGCTTTGTATTTTGCTCTATCTATATATGGTATTGAGCACTCTCTAACATTTCGTAAACCAAAACTCACTTATATATATATATTATATATATATATATATATATATACCAACATCAAACATGTCATAAAAAATGTCGAGTTTGTTAATTGGGTAGTTTTTATAAATAGTATAGCTAGGTAATACTTACTCTGATTTTGTCTTATTGTCCGAAGCATAATTCTTGACTCTTTGTTTTGAGTCCAATGACAGGAATTACCAAAACCCATTCATTGAGACACACATCGTGGAAGCCTGGATGTTCCTGAATACATTTACGGTTTTCCTCATCATCCTCAAAAGAATACATTTTGTCTCTACACTGCTGAATCTCCATGCAGCATCTACATTCAACACATTTTACCAACAAGTTCAAACCACAATTGCCACATTCGCACCTGTAAAAAGCAAACGGCAAAAAGGACTGTAACTCCGTGTTTATGAAAGCACTACATTTAGCAATACTTGCGCAGTTTTAATAATGATTGTACCATACCATGAGTTTTGAGATAAATTGCCAGAGAAGCGATCCGCTAGTTCGTCTTCTTCTTGTTGTTCCTGGGCAACTGCTTCTTTGTAGTCCAAGATTTCTTCGGTTGAGACTAGTGGCTCGACATTATCGTCGTACGGCCGGATATCAGAGTCTGAAGTGTTTGATCCAGCACTAACATACTCTAACGAAGCGCTGCTACACTCATCTTCGGACGACTGGTCCGAGAAAGACGATGAACAAGACATGCTTCGATGTTGTTTTGAATCGATTTACTTCGCTCGACAAAGATTGTGTTAAGACTATGAAGTCACAGGGGTATTCAGTTACAAATGGCAGATGCAATGGCGGAGACGATTCTGTTGTAATTTAAACGCTCATAACTTTGTTTTAGAACGTTTTTATTGTCTAAAATTTCATGTCAGCAAACTTTTAACTCTACTGAGTCAGGATAGTTAATTTAATTTGGGAAGCATCAATCTCAAATTTTCGTCCAAGAACCCCTTTAAGAATGTTCAATGTGGAGTTCTTG